>CAJNOP010000002.1:1208276-1279480 GCA_905250075.1 Rotaria sp. Silwood1
AAATAAAACTTTTTCATTTTTAGGTTTATTTCTACTATCAGGTGTCTCGTTTTTCACACTTTTGTAAGATTTATAAGGATGATCAATTTTTCATGAAAAAGGCATATAAGCAAACAATATTTGATATGAAAGAGGTATCTTTCACTCACAAACAAGAGTTTCATATCTATGATTCCATCCTAGGCATTTATCTGGGTGCAGGTCTGAGAAAAGGAAACGCCAAGACCCACACTCACACCCTATCACAGCCTATGTACAAAGCTCGAAACATTCAGGTTCTATGTAGTAAATTGAGAAAACTGACGAAATTTCAAACTCAGTGTTGGACAAACGAAGTTTTATGGTCATGTGCCGATGTAAATTGCATATTCTTTATGGATTCATTGTCTGAACAAACCAATCCTGCAAATTTGGATGAAACATTCGACCAGAACATTACATATGAGCTTTTGTACATAGCACCTAAGACAAAGACAGCCATTCGACTTTGCGACAAGTGCTTTTCCAACAAGGGAAATATCTCTATGAAATGTGTTTTAATCGTGTAGCAATCGATCAATTAAAAGCTGATCTATAATCGAGAGATAATATTTCGAATCTACACTCTCGTAACCAATCTTCTTCTCATTGATTTTCTTCAATGAACAAGTATGTCTGGTACTTGTACGGATATATCAATCAAGGTGCTCGAAAACTCGGAAATGTTCGAGATATTTGCTCTTCCTTCAGCACTGATAGCTGTTCTATGGCTGGCTGTGATATAGACAACTTCATATCTTGTAGCTGCTACAATGAACTTTTATGTCTCCAGTACTTTTCTATTGTCGATCATAAACACCTTTAGTTTATTAGGACATCATGTTTCGTCTATATCTTTTATTGTACTTTTGTCGAAAAAAAACTCGTAGCTATCACTGAATTGTTGACATAAGGGAGTGATCAATCAGATAAATACTTAGGGTAGAACCATAGATATAAAACTCTAGTTTGTGAGAGAAATATAGTTCTTTCATATCAGATCTTGTTCGTTTCTATGCGTCTTTTATGAAAAATTGACCAGTCTTATCAATCTTACAAAAGTAGAAAAAACTGATACACCTCATCGTAAAGGGAAACCTAAAAGTGAAAAAGTTTTATTCTCTCTTTTTTTCAGATCTACGCCGGCGTAGCTAAAATAGTGGTATTAGAGATATTCATCAAGTTTTTTTATAGGACAGAATATTTTTAAACTCGATCTCAGGGAAACACTCAAATGTGTGTTCCCTTGTAAGATATTTCAAATTTTTAATTGAAAACTTGAATTATTTTCTGAATGTTCACCGTTCGAAGCTGGTTCGAATATACTACTCACATAATTTTTCCGTCGCTCCATTTTTAAAAAATTTTTCCAGAATCACGATGTCACAAAACCAGGGTTTCCTAGAAGCTCTATTTCAAGAGGTTTTACATAGAACTTTCAAGAAGTAAAACTAGAAATGATGCCGAGAAAACTCTAAAATATGAATTTTAGACAAATCGCCGCTACTCTTTAGGAATTAGTCTAGACCACATTTCTCACGTAACACGTTTATTGTACTCTAGAGGATCCCAGTCCTTTCGTTTAGTGCAATTTCTGTTTTATATTGTACGATAATTGTTAAATAACTGAATATCGATAGACCACTGTTTCATTTCAATATATAACATAAATTATTTTTCTATGTCATGTGATTTTTCTGTTAAAACTAAATATTTTTAGATGTAAAACTTTTATTTTCAAACAACAAAAGGATTAGATTTCATATGCCATTTATAAACGTTCAAGTTATTGGATTTGCTTGCTCATAAATTCGATACAGACTGTGAAAAAACAATTTTTATTGTATTTATTTCAGCAAACCAATAATAATTCTGATTTGAGTCATATTAAATCGAAATGGTTCGAGAAATGTGAAAATATCGATGAATTTTTTCATATTGATCGCATCATTAAATCTCGAATCACACGAATACCAAAAATGTATCATGTACGTTTCGCGAAGATATCTCTTGTTATTTAAATTAGACTTGTTGATTGTTTTCTAATTTTGCACTGTTTTGCTTCTGCATACTAATTACATAATAAGATTATTTTTTAAATGTTTTTTCTTTTTTGCAGAATATCGTTTATTTGATCTATAATCAAATGCTATTGCTTTGAGCATTTTTATTTCACAAGTAAAACAGAATAAAATAATCAAAAATATACTTAAAACATCACTTGATGAAATAAGTAAGAGTAATTGAGAAAAAGAAGGAAAAAGAGCCATATGCGACTTTACTATCTGTGTCTATTTACTTACCCTTTTTTTGTAGTGGTTCAAATATTTATGTATAAAAAAAACTTTCTTATAGGTTTGTTGACAGTTTTTGTTCCCGTATATATTTTATATTATTTTGTCATTCTATTATTTGTGGCCAGAAGGTAGCTATCATTGCCAAAATGACCGATAATTTTCGGTTGTTCTTGTCACAAGTATAATTAAATCTGAGCGCGTCCATTTTGATATTTTCAGTGTTCGAACTTTCTCAAAGAAAAAAATAAATACAAATTACAAATATTTATCATACGAAAAAAGGGATTATTTAGGAAAAAAGCTTGTGTAGGCAATGACATACTTGATAATATGTCAATCAGATACCATTCGATAGAACTCATTGAGTACTTTCGAACTTATCTAATAACTGACAATTATTCTCTCAAACTCAACTAGATATAATAGTGAAAATGTTCAAAAGATGTTTTTGGATTTTTCTCAAACTATGCTTTGAGACTATCATAAAACAAGCATTACCCGGTAAATAATTTAATGCATAACATCTATACAATGGGGTGCTTATTTTTAATCTGAATTTAAAATTAAAAATACTCGATTTCAAAATGAAATAGTAGTCTAGGGAGTCTTTAGAATTAATCATACGGGTTTATATGAATGTCTGCCTCTCCCCTTTCTTATTGGATGCGTGCCAGTACATGAATATTCATACGAATAATTCTGAGGATTCTTTATACCCAAAGTCTTGAGAAAGAAGGGCGCATGTAGTCGCATATCACGATCGACAACTTTCCAACTTTATGAGGCATTACGTCCTGAAAGGTGAGAGATGAAACTCGAATGTCATTGGGTAATAATCCCTTAGTCTGAACTTTCTGTAACATGAGTATGAGTGTCGTTGACCGATGATTAGTGCTATCCGTGATATATTTTTGTTTGTAAGTAGAGCCTCTCCCTAGTTGTTCGGTTCGGAAAGAGACTTATTTTTTCAGACTCCATAAACCTCCATGTTCGGAAAAATCGATCGTCATTTTTTTCTGCAGAACTCAGTTTGAAATCAAAAATCCTATTGACTCCTATATTTATAAGATCGTCCAATAAAACATATGGTAAATAACAGTAAAAATAGAATTGAAAATTAGAATGGTACTTTCATATATTCTTTGGTATCGTCCTTGACATATACTTTAATATGACGCATTTTTGTCTTTCTGAAGACAATAAAATAGACTAATAATATTTAGGCAAAACTTTTCATCTAAAATAAATAATTGATTAGAATCTAACGAGGGAACATATTTGAGTGTGTCTCTAAGATTGAGTTCAAAAGTATTCCAGGCGGTAGAAACCTTAATGAATATCTCTAATATCAATATCATGGCTGCGGTCGCTTAAGTCTAAAACAAGAGAGCACAACATTTTTTCATTTTTAGGTTCTCTTCTACTGTCAGGTGTCTCGTTTTTTTTCACTTTTGTAAGATTTATAAGATTGATCAATTGTTCATCAAAAACAGGCATAGAAACTATTAGGGTTAGGAATTTGTTGATTGATACTTCTTTTATTTTATCTAACAGAAGCATACGAACACACATGCACATAACAACTACACTACATCAGACTAACTGGAACAGAGAGAGATGCGCATATATATCATCTTGGACATCCAGGGTAAACGAAAGAGAAAAACGAATCCAACAGAAAAGAAGATGAAGTGATCGAAAAATATAACATCGAAGGAAAAGAATGATATCATAACTAGACAAATGAGAGAGAGAGAAGCGCAAATGTCGATCTATATGAAATCAAAGACAAAATAGTAAGAGATGAAAGTAAGACAATACATCGTGAGAGCGGAACTGCTAACAGAAACAAACAAGATCTCATATGAACAAGCTATCATTTTTTTTTACAAACAAGAGTATCACATCTATTATTTCACTCTGGATATTTGCCTCATTCATTACTTCCTTTTTTAACAAATCAGTGATAGAAGTCTTTTTCTCGACAAAAGTAGAATAAAAGATAAGCACAAAACATAATGACCCAATAGCCTAGAAGTGTTTATGGTCTTCAATAAGTCATGCGTAATATTCTGTTAATCTTTTTAGTTGTTACCGATAATTCCGCTATCGAAAATTTATGTGAATGCATCAAAATTCGTTTATCCGTTACTTCATTTTGCTTACTTTCCTTTCAATGTTAGCATTAGCTGTGTTCGATAGTTATTGAAATGTTTGCGGTTTATTTACCCCTCTACTGATTACAGGATCTAAAGAGCATAGTTCTGATTACGAATAGCCTTTTATGAAGAAAGATACCAATTGAAGCAAAGCACACACATAGCAGAGATGTCCATCGCGGCGCTGCCGCTGACGCGGTGGCGGTGGCGGCAGCGGCAGGTTTTTTAAAAGACCATCGCGGCAGCGGCAGGAGTTTTTTGGGGAACATTGAAAAACTGCATGAATTTAATAGAATTTCAGGGTTTACAAAGGAAACACCCCTAGACTGAATGAATCTGATGGACTAGTACCAATATCTCTGGTGAAATATAGTCGCAGCAGTGAAATTAGAAACACTTTTTTGTAGACCGCCGTGGCGGCGGCACGTTTTTTTTATAATTCATCGCGGCAACGTTGTTTTTATAAGTCATCGCGGCGCGGCAGCGCCGCGGCAACATTTTTTTATAGACCGTCGCGGCGCGGCTGCGGTGCGGCAGTTTTTTTTTCTAAGTCCGCGGCGCGGCAGCGGCAGATTTTCAGCCGCGGTGGACATCTCTGACATATAGTAACATAAAAGAATGAACATCGATGACATGAATCACGAGCGATGATGTTCAGAATGCATAGATCATCGACGAACAAGTAGTTTGAGACGTGTACACGAAAAGAGTATTACACAAATATGGTGTCTATAAACACCTTATCGCAATGACCATGATGGAACTGTTTGTTATTCTGATTAGCTAAAAATCAACATTTCTAAATATGTTGCCTTTGTATTATATAAAGTGAATAATTCTGTAATAATTAGATCTATCCTATTTAGATGTTGTAAAGTTCAAGATATATAAAATAAGCTATACATCTAAAAAAAATTATTTGATTATTTCTCGTATTAGTCATCTTCAAGTAATGTTCCTAATTGAATACGCTGCGCTCGAACTTTTGCTTTTTGGGACAAATCTGGCGAGTTGTCATACTGATTATATTGAGCACTGGACGTACTGATTTGTTTCATATCAGGATATATTGCGACCAGATCAGATTTAATAGTAGTACGGCTATCGCTTCTACTCGATGAATGAAATTGATCGCTGTCCAAAGAATATCGATTAAATGTCCGTAATATGTGCTTAAAACCGAAATATCCAGTAAATCCAATCAAAAGAAAAAATATAAGAACAACTAAAATCCACATCCAGCTTCGAAATTTAGATCCTGATGATAATGATACTCTCGAATGTGATCGTGGTAATGTTGTCGTTGTCTTCCATAATTTTGATGGCGATGATTTTGACGATGTTGTTGATATTGTTGCGCTTTGTTTTTGAGTAATAGGCTCTGCTATGATAAAATGGCGATTGTGAGGTTTCAGAAAATGATAATTGCTTACGGCATGTGCACATTCATCCCCTGTGAAAAAAAAAATGATAATTATAAAAAATTCCCGATCACATATTTTCTTTGTCTGAGTTGAAAGCAAGCTGCTTATACTTGGATTTTATGCTTAGAATAGATGATCATTCGAAAACTCTTTTGCATATTACATTGAATAACATACCAGTACCGATAATTTCAATTGAAAAACATTTAATTTCAGTAGATGGTAACTTAAGACCGAATTCACCGACAAAACATACTTGATATTTTTCACATAAAGTTGGTGAACATTCAAATATAACTTCAATACCACCATTAGCTAAAACAACTGGTTGTTTGTTCGTACATAATGTTGTTAGTTCAGTTATTGTTTGATCTTGAGGTTCAATTAAAAGACAATTAGGATTCAAACTAACGCTTATATAAACTGATTCTTTTATTCTGATTGTAGACATATTAGATCGATCTTCTTTACTTTCAACAATAATTTCAGGTTGTATATTACAAATAATATCTTTTAAAACAAATACTTGAATACTAATTAACGAGCGTGAAAGAATTTGATTTTTATTTCGATCCATTAACCAAAATTGACCAAATTGTTTACCAAATCGATTTGTTTGATAAGTCAATGTACAATTATTATCAACATTTACTGTTAAAAATCTACCAAGATCTTCTTCAAATCGTTCGCAAACAATTTCATCATCTATTTTAAATAAAACAAAGTTTATTGATTTGATAACAAAAAAAATATTGATTCTACCATCAGCATCATAGACAAATATTTTTATTGCTTTTGGTTTATTAAAATCAACATAATACGATGTTGGTATATATGGATAAGGTGATGAATTATTTCGATTTAATTTTGTTTCAATAGATAAATCAAAATAAAAGTGTTTATCTGATGAATTCGCCCAACAGCAAGACGACTGTAAGAAAAATATTTTTTCATGAAATATGCGAGCAAAACATATACAGAAAGAGAATTAACAGGTGATTTTAAAGTGCTTACGTCTATGTAGTGCTATGAAATCTGTTATTTTTATCTTGAAAAAACTTTTGAAGTTTTTTTTTCAAACCAGAACAAAACAATTGTCTCCTAACATTGTTAGTTGGAGCTATTACATTGTCTTTTTATTTACTATTTTGTTTGCTGAAAAATCTGTAGTCAACATTGCACTTAATGATATTCGATTATGACTTCAACAGTGAACAATATTAATATTATGATTATTCATTTACATACGTAACGAAGTTGAATTGGTTTATATTTTTCAATCATTAATAAAAATTGACGTCGTAATATTGAATAACCACTATTTTCATTAGCACTTTCACAATATGCCCAAGTTTTTTCTTGAAAATGCTTACATGCATGATTTTGAGATTCACTCAAACATTCAATATTATAGAAATATTTATTTCTTCTGATTGCGTCTGTTTTATACCATAGATATTGATTATTAATCTTATCATATGGAACAGATTCACCTATCAGATATACAATCATATGTTCATTAACTTGTTCAGGTGTGCAAATAAAATAATGATCGGATATATGAAAACGTATTTCAACTAAAACCAATTTGTATAATTTGTAATTAATAGGTTGTTGAAAATGTCGATAAGTAAATGAACCACCGAGAAAATGTGAAGCCTCCGTTAGTGAGAAAAAAAGAGGAAGAATTGTTAAAAAAAACTGAAACATCATTTTCAAAAAAAAAGACAAAAAATTCTCTATTTATGATTTCGTACACAACGCGCCTGTAATCACAATTATTCTATTGCTAGATCAACAGTAGTAAAATGAAGAGATTGATCGAAAATTATTTGATCCAATTTTATTATTATTACTTAGTATTTACCTAGGAATGATTACCCAACGTAACAAGTGTCAAAGAAGATAATTGTACGAAAAACCAGTGGTGATTAACACTAAATAATTTGTTCTTGACTGTTGAAAAATATTTTGATTAAAACCAATTGGTCCTATTACAATATAATATATCAATTGTTTCCTTTATCTGCCATCTTTCCCAATCTTTACTTTGCAATATATTAAACTTTTAGCTAAATTCACCTTTATCAGTATAGAAAGAACTTTATTACGTATAGTTTCGTCTCTTTAGCAAATAGTTTCGATAAGAAATAAGCCATATCTCATGCACTCGACAGAAAAAGACCGATTCAAACTATCTCGATAATCTTGACGACTATTGTAATACCACGGAGAGAAATCAATGCATACTGGAACGACAATCATGTTTCAATGAAAGCTAATTGATGGGCAAAAAGTCATTAAGAATCTCCTGAGATTTGTGTAAATGTTCATTGCAAGTTAATGAAAGATATCTCAATAAAAACCTGTAGGTCTTTTGAAGAATTTACCTCGACTCATGGACCGAAACTGTTGAATGATGTTTGATTTGTTGCTCGTGATCACCTCTCTTTTTTCATCGAATTCTAGTTTTACACCCAATGGTGATCCATTCGAAGAATACTGGGATGCGACGTCTCTTGCAATCGTAACACATTTCGGTTTTCCCCAATAGACTTGAAATTTTTTTAATATACTGTGAGAAGAACAATGTTCACTCTTCGCAAAAAATTGCGAGCCCTCCGTCTCCTTCCCTGCAATGCTCAATGTTTCAAGTCATCACTGGTAATACCATTGGATGGAATATACGACGATAATTATTATAACAGCTATTGAAGTAAGCATTTCAGTAAAAATATTCAAAATTAAAAGAAATCAGTAGTAAATATATTACATATATATCACGTTTACTCTTTTTAAATCTCTAAGACAACGTTTTTGACATCGAAAGCATGTAACTAGCAAGCCTTTTCAAAACAGATTTCAATAGATATTGTTAAGTTTTTCAAAACACTTTTTAGCATGAAAAAAATAGAAACATGTATTCCAAGAATAATTTCACACACTACAATGCAAAACGCATTCTATTATGTGTCAAGCTTTATATACATAGCAATTTCGTGAAAGTAAGAAAATTTATTAACAAAAAAAAACAAAGGCAACAGTTCCACAAAATAGTTCAAAGTAAGACTTTAAATCTCTTTTTCGGAGCTTAGAAAGGCACAACATCAAACTGTTCACCATTATGCTGTCAAAGAAATATCGCTAAAATGTGAACAATTCATACATTGAATGCAAGAGAAAATTGTTATGAATTTAACATTATGAAATAAATCACAATCTTCTGTTTATGAATAAGGAAAAGATTGACTTAAGTACCTTTATCAATTATTCCAAGTGTACGTAAAGTGGATATAAGGTACGTTGAAAGATGAAGAAAGTATCTTGACCTACAAGAAGTGAGATCGCGATCTTTTCTTTTGTGTCGAATACCATTGAAAATGCTTTCAGACGATCGATTAAGCTATATCACATACATAATGTCTGAGAATAGAAATATGTGTATTCAAGTTTTTGCTTACTTTAATTAAATATCTGAAATATTTTATTTATGGTTTTTTTTTGGCTACAATTAGTTTTTCAAGTTATAAGAGAAATTCTTGAATGTTGTTCTTCAGTCGAAGTGAATAGAGCAGAATCTTTTACTGTGTTTATTCGAAGCAGTGGTCCTAATCGTCTAAAAGTTCCATCTCAAAACCAGCAACAAACCAAAGGGAAAAAGCTCATTTGACCAACTTTTTTTTTATAATGGTCTCGAGTCAAGCCAGACTATTGATAAGAAAAATTTTAATACGTTCCTTTCTCTTTTCCTCAACCTAGTAAAATTCATTTGCAATAAGATGTTAATCATTTTGCTACTTGTATGTATGCATAAACTCCATTGTCACCTTATTGAGATTGAAATTTCAGGTTGTTTAGATCTCTGTTTCGAATAAGTACCGTAAAAAGATTCAGTCCTATATGATTTTGCTTCTTAGGTGCAAACTATTATTTAAGAGCAATATTGAAAATTTCGCTTATAAATTGGAAAATTCATAATTTCTATTAGAAGCAACTTGCGTCCAACTTAGTTGAGGGTAATTCGTTCGTAGTTATGCCTTATCAAATCATCTTATTCTCTGTTGAAGATATTTTACAAATCGCAAGAGACTCTCTTTTAACAAAAGACGAAGACACTTCTGGCACTTCATTGTTCAAAAACCAACAGTAAATATATTATTTTCTATTAAATCTTATGCGCCATCAAATGAAATCCTAGTCATATTTTTCATATGTCTCAATTAAAATAAATTGAGTAAAAGTAAAACGTTTTTGATTTCTACTAGGTTAGTTCATGAAACAAAGAGAATCTAAACTTTTTTTTCATAAATTTTGTAATTCTTTCAGTATATATTTCACAACAAAAAGGATTTTACAATAATAAAGAGGATTCAAAATGAATATTATTTTTCTCCCAATTTCTAAAAAATTATCTTAAACGTCTGGATGCATCAATATCACAGTCATCTAAATTATATTTTTTGATGATTTCGATAGTTCTTTCAAAAAATATCCATAGCTGATTTTTAAACTTTCTATTCTTTCGAGAATATGTTACGAATTTTAAATAGACGATAAAACGAAGCGTTTGAATACAGTTTATAGAGCTATACCAGATCAACTTAATGCCATATATATTTAAATAAAAACTTCGTCTTAGACGCATATATTTATTGTACATAGAAAAGCTCACTTGATTAAAATTCAGGCTTCTTCTCGAAACTTCACACATGGATGATCATAAGTTTCACTCAAATATTCAATATGATAAAAATACATATTTCTTCTTTTTGCTTGTGTTTCAGCATGTTTATAAACTTGTTCATGTGCACAAATCAAATCTTTTGATAATTAAATAAATCATCAACAAAATTTAACCTAATCGCTAAGCAAAAGACTAAAATTGATAGACAAAATTGAGTCATTTATTTCAAAAGTAAAGCTTCGTAAGAGATCTAACAAAACTTGTCTATAAATAGCTAATAAATATAAATGTTTATTTTTAAGATCTCTCAAAATTTACAAAAGAAAAAACGAATTGTTTCCTATATATATGCATTAGAATATCATCGACATGCTGATTTGACTTTACTTGCTAAATCATTCGCAGGATTCGGTTTTAAATCAGGATCAACATTAGTATTTTTCATAGCTGTCATAGTTGATACATTATTATGTGCTTTAGTTACTGTTGTTATATGTCGTTGATTTTTAGCTGGAATTGGTTTTATTCTTGCTTGAACTTTTTTCTTCTCACACCAACTATGTATTAAATATTTATAATAATAATAATAATAAAATATCAAGTAATATTCATTTTAACTTACGAGCCACAAAGTATTTGCCAACAAATGCAACCAATGAGTAACTAAATCAGAATGTATCCTTGATTATTGATTTATTTTTAATAGAACTAAAAAACGTACAAGGCCAGCAAATCCACCTAGTCCAGCACCAAGACCTATGGCAATTGCTTGTATGTCATCGTCCATGTTTATCCTAAAAGAACATGAATTATTCCTTTTTTTTATAAATTAACATGTCGACTTTTTTACAAAAGAAAAAAATAATAAAACAAACGACAAATATACTTATTATTATTATTTCTAATTTTTAGTACTAAGAATAACTTTTCTTAGTAGAAATCATCACTTCAAAAAGGGCAAGAATTTTTTCTCTTTCTTTCTTTTTATTAGCAAAGTAGGGACGACTTTTTTCGTTTCCTTTCTTTTTGCTTTTGCTACTAAACACCTACATGTTTTAAGCATCAGCTAGAACAAAAAGACTATTAAGCAATATTTTTTAAAAATGAGTAATTTGAAAAAGAGAAGAACCAAAAAGAAAAGAAAATATATAATTGTCAGGTACCATAACTTCTATGTAGATGTCTAATGAACAATAATATATTTGATACCATACAACGTCAACTTTTGATAATGGGAAAAAAAAGAAACAACAAATTGCACTCAATGACAAAATGTAGAAGTAATGATAATAAAAGTGACTTATTAAAATAGAATGAAATACTCATTTTCTAACAAGTCTATGGAAAATAAAAGAAAACATATGCGTATATCTTGTTAATAATTGTTTTATATGCTCTGTAGAGTAGCTCAATCATGTACGGATATGATATTACAAGAGAGAACAAAATTGATTTCCCAAGTGACGATAACGTCGATTTTTCTTGATTACCTTCATTTAAGACAAATGACAATAATGACCTGGATATCTTAGATGAATTTTCTTGGGGGCTCATATTTCACTGACGGATACTGTTCAATTTCATATTGTAGTTACAAGTAGATTCCTGTCAGACTAAGGAACACTAGAAAGGACTAGGAATAATAGTCTACTAATGAAGAATTGTGAGTGTTCTATGAAAGTTTTACTACGAACAATATATTTATGAAATAACCAAAACAGAAATAGTGACCTGAAAATTTTTCTATACAAAGATTTAACAGTCTTTCGGTAGTTCAAGAAGTGTTAATGAAAACAAATATGTTTTTCTCGAGATATTTAATTTTGAAACAAACAACAGTTTACTAAAGAAAGACACAATCATCTAGTCTAGTCGAAAGTTGAATATTTTGAGAAAGGCATGTTATTTTTTTCGTTAACACTCTATTAGCTATTTAATGACTATTAAATCTATGTATAGAAAAAATTTCAGGTGAAAAGTCTTGATTTTGGATTTGTCGAAAATACTTTACTCTCAGTACTAATTTCATTGAAACAGTCATAACTTTTAGTCATTGATAGGTTGTGGATCCAAATTATTTCAAGTTTTTCTTAGTGTTATAGAGACGTATTCATAGCCATAAAATGAAATCGAGCAATATCCGATAGTTGGATACATTCCTCACCAGTGTCAGAAATAGAAGTAGATGGTTTTCATGAACAGATGTCGTTTGATGAAAAGTTTGAATTCAAGTTGTGTCGACATCATCAATAAAGAACTATTGGTGCAGTAGTGATACTTGAATGAAAACGTAATTCAACACTTGATACGTAAAGCTATCATATCATATGGATTTACTAATTTAATTATTTATTCATTACATTTCTCTATATGAAACAACTAAACTCATCCTTTAATACTAAAAATATATATTTATTTTCATAAAAATTAACGAAAAATTGTATTAGTACAGATGCTTCATTATAGGGCAACAAAAATTTGTTTTTCATTTTGTATTCAGTAAACCCTTTGAAACTCTATTGAAATATCGTTAGGTGACAAAATATATTAACTCAGACATATAGAATGTAGGAGGTTGTCAATATAATGAAACTTTTTACTAATTCAACCGAGCATTTCGTATTTTCTTTTAAACATATTCACAATACAACTATAGCTATGACTATCATAAGATGTACTTGGATTGTTGTATCTTTTTTCGAAATAGTACTATATATTCTTTTTCAAAAACTCCTGATTAGTTAACAAGAAGCCCAAAACTACTATTCACAAACTTCAGAGGTATTCATTGTTCAGAGCTGGTCAGCTCTTGTTTTCAAAAACGAAGAAACAACCTTTTCCAATTCAGTTGACTTTGTTACTGTTTTTATTTTAAACACTGAGCTATATTGTAAAGAAACCCAGCACATGATGTCGAACGAATTTCAATCAATATGTAAAGAGGAAAACCATGTATTCATGAGCCAAATTAAAAAATATATACATCAGTTAATTAAGGACTTAGGTACATTACCAACATTAGCATACTATGTAGGTAATGAACACAATTAGTGATAATATTATGCGAACAGAATTAAAGACTATAGAGATACGAATAGAATTCGAATAGATCTAGATAACTAATTTAACAAAAATATTACACAATAAATTAGAATATAATATTTTCTTAGATTTTTTTGTAAAATACTTCTTTTTGATAAAACGAGTAGAAATTTCGATGTTACATTGAATTCATAGATCTTTAGTAAATGTTTCAATCCGAGAGCGTCACAGAACAGTTTTCTTTGTTCTGTCCTGTAATATGTAGGATATTATCACTTAGTAATCTTGTTTCGCAGGACGAAAGACAGGATATATAAAAGGTCTTCTTGGTAGGACACATCTTGTAGGACAATGGATCCTCGTGCGACTGACCCATAGAACGATCTTTTCATTGCCTTTTTCACAAGGAAAAAAACTTGCATGTATACGAAATACGATGTTGAATATCATAGATGCACTATTTATACAAAAATCGTTTACAACATAATCATATTAATAAATCTTATCACACATTTTCTAGAAGAAATGAAATGAATAACAAACAAATATTTGGCATCCATAGGGTAAAAGGAACAATACTAAAACAAGTATAAATATAGTGAGTTTAAAATGTAATCAAAATTAACAAATGGATACTGAAAAGGGATAAGTTTCTTTTTTATTACATTTTCTTGAATCTTTCGTATGAGCGAATAATTAATATACTAACAATTTAATTTGTGGATAAGCGTGTTCGTCTTCCAGTAAATATCAATTCAATTAAACTAAATTATCTTTCTATAGAAGCACTAGTCGTTAGTATGGCATCGACTCTTCTAGCTACTACCGATAATAATGGAAAATCACGATGAGTTTCATTACTAGATCAACACTTCCTTGAGTCACAATCAATTACTGAATTCGGTGTCCTGCAGGATGCACGTTCTATGATGCTCTTTAATTTCAATTCAATTTATTTAATTCATGAATTTAAATGAGTTGATTTAAATTTCTGTCCATAACTGTTATTTTTAGTTTTTTTTTACTTCTGATTGATTCTTTAGATACTTAATCATTGATATGTCGCCATGTTTTTATTTTTCTTTAACATAAAATTTTTTTGTCTAAATACAAAAAAAAACAACGTCTCTGCCAGTGTCCGACATGAGGTTGCAACAATCAACGTAATTTTGACCCGACTCGGGTCAAATCACGTTGAATATGGCGACCTCATGTCGAACACTGGTCTCTGCATCATCAAATGATACATAGATTAGATTTGTTAGTTATATTCGTCAACAACTTTTTATCTGATAAGAATACACACGTTTCAAGTTCATTTCTAATAAAATAAAATGTTGTTTTTTTGTATTAAAAAAAAACACGTTTTATTAATCATTAATGAAACATGATTACTGAAAAAATATTGAATAAAAACTTGTTTGAAAATTTAGCTAATTTCTATCAATAGTACATTATTGTCACTTCAAATAGAAGCTTAAAATAGTTCACAGTTAACTTCTACTGATAGCAAACAGTAACTGCAAAGATAACATTATGACTGTTAGAGCACACAATTGCGCCCCTTACTTTGATACAATCATTTCATTTTGAATATGTCAATAGTAGCAACGAATGGGTTTCTTTTTTTTTCGTCGGTTTTTTTCGCTCGTTCTTTTTCATCGACACCCTTTATAAGTAGTGATTTTTTCTGTCTTCTCTATTTCATTTTTTCACGCATATATACACGTGCCTATACTTTTTTTTTCAATTACTCTATTAATGTTTAGTGTCTAAATGGCATCGAATACAACTTCTGCATCAATGACTGGCACGCCAAGTCATGGCTTTTTCGAACCATTACAATATGAGCGTTGTATTAATCGATATGAATTTGGTAGTGAATTAATTGGCCATCTTTCAAATATGTTTGAAGAACGATCGAATCTAGAACATACATATGTTAATGCATTACGTTCTTGGTCAAGAAAGTGGCATGGTGAATTAACAAAATTATCTGAATATCCATCAAATAAAAAAGTTTGGGATCAAATTGTATCGACAGGTGAACAAATGGCTGATATACATCAAACAATAGCATCAAATTTAAATGATAATATACAACCAAAATTAAAACAATGGAAAAAAGATAATTATGAAAAATCAATAATAAATTATAAAAAATCAAAAGAATTTGAAAAAGAATTCGAACATATACAAAAACCATGGAATAAATTACTTGAATCAATTCATGAAGCAAAACAAAATTATTATAAGGTAGCTAAATTATTAAAACAAGCTGACGAACAAAAATTATCAATGCCAGCTGAAACACCAACTGAAACACAAAAACAAATTGTTGATAATTATATACAATTGAAACTTAATGTGGATACAGCACGAACAAAATATCAACAATTATTACATGATGTTGCACCAGGTGCTGAACCAAGACAACGTTATGAAGCCAATATGATTGAAATATTTCAACGTACGCAAGCATTTGAAAAAAAACGTTTAGATTTTTTTAAAGAAATATTTATTGAATATATTAAAACATTGCAACAACAAGCTGTTTTTAATAAGATGTTTGATGATTATGTACGAGTTTTACAGACACATAATACTCAAGCTGATCTTGATACTTGGTATAATAATCATGGACCGGGTTCACAATCACATTATCCTGTTTTTGACGAATTTCAAGATACTATTTGACGCAAAAATGTTTTTCTTTTTATTATTATGGTCTCTGCTAATTTTTCAGTGATAAATATATAAAATAAAAAGTTGAAAATAAAAAATTTTATAGTGAAAGCAAAATAATTTTATATTAAAAAAAGAATAATAATAGTTAAGTTAATGTACGATTCAGAAACTAGTTTCAATCATTATTTTTTGTCAAATAGTCATAACAAAAATAACGAATAATTAATTTCAAATAAATAAACAATTAATCTTGCATTTCATTCTCTATAATTAACAAGATATTAAAAGCAGAACACTTTTTTCTTAACTTACTCCTAATGATACAAACAGGCATATAGAGAATCAATCTGCTCAACTAATTGTTTAAGAAAAGTATAACTGTAGCGTTATTTAACCGCTACTGACGAGGAAGCGTTTTCAATCGATCAATCACTTTCTTACCAAAAGCCAGAGGATTATAAACTATTGACTATGCTTATTCTAAATATGAGTATACAAGATCCTCTTTAGAGATTTATTTGTTGGTTTTCCAGACAAACTAAAATTTTGTCAAATCGCTTTAGATCAATCCAAAAATATGGAACATTTCGAGTTAGCTATAAGATGATAATTTTTACTTTTTAGAAAAATTAGTTTTAACTGAAATAAAATTATTTTGAAGATTTTCACATTGAACTGTTAGCATATATTTGTTGTGTAAACTGAAACGGCTGTATTCTCTGTAAGAAAAATAATGATTTAAAACAGAAGTTAATGTTTCCTAGGCAATTCGATATCCTTTATAATCTGGACGGATTACGGCAAAAACGTATTAGTCTACAAAATCAGCATAGAAAGACCTAAAGGGATTTCTGATTATCATATTCAATGTCAGTGTAGTCGATAGCCTACAATCCACTAACTTTCAATGAAAAAACGATTAATCAGTTGAAAACGTTCCCTCGTGAGAAAATATTTCAACTATTACAATAATGGACGGTTTGTCCAGTATTTCTAGTTTTGTCTTTTTAAACATCCCTTTTTTTGTTTCGCATTTATTCTTCTTGAATATGAAGAATCTATATTATGCAGTTATATCATTTTATTCGAAATAAAATAAAATATTTTTATTGCATTTTATGAACTAATGTCTGAGCCGTTGATGAAGATCGTCATGAATCACTTGTGATTAATGTTGCCATTTATGTATTTGAACATGCCAGACTTATAAAAAAAACTTACTATCAATTTTACCATCTACATCATTAAGGATTTTTTTCGTCGTGTAATAATTTTAAAATGATACTCAATGATAAATCATTTATTTCATTGTTTTCCGTTCATTCCGATGTTCAAATAATCGTCTACTTGCTGAAGGAGATTTATTCGAAAACATACTTATACCTTTAGTTAAATCATTACTACGACTTTTTTGTTGATTACTTAATGAATTTGATGGTTGTCGTCGATAACATGGAAGTAATTTAATAAATTCTTTTCGAAAATCTTGTCCACTTAATGTATATAATATAAAATTTAGTGCATGTTTTGTATACCATAATGATTCAAGTAAGTCAAGAATAACTAATTGCGTATCAGAAATTGCTCTTGATGATGTTAAACGATTTAAGCATATATAAATAACTGATGGACATGTTAACAGCATAAAAGCTAATATAACAGATAATAACATAATAGTTAAACGGTTATTTCTTTTTTGTTTTCTTATTGATATATATAACATATTTGATCGCATAGTTGTACGAATTATACCAATATTCGTAAATGTCATAAGACAAAATGGTATGATAGCAACAAAAAGTAAATCAAATATAGGAACATATAAACGAAAAAATTCTTTGAATGGTGAGCGTGCAATACATACAAAACGGTAAGTTTGAACATAAGTTTCATTTGAAATATTATCAGTCATTTGAATAATCGGAATTTTTATTGGAATTTCAGTTCCTATAAAATATAAAAAGAAGAATCCTTTTTTTAAAATAGAAATAAAATTAAAAAAATGTTTTTCTTTTCTTTAAAATTCTTTTTACCTAGGATTTGAAAATAATGAATATTTACAATAGATACAATTAAAATAAGTACACATGTTGAGTTAATTACACGCCAACCTACATGACGACATCGAAGAAAATTTTTAATAATAAAATATCGATCAAAACTAACAATAACAAGTATCCATGATGCTAAATGTGATAGTGTTGATGAAAAATATATAAATGTTCGACATATCCATAATGATGTATTACGTAAATCAAAATTGTATATATGTCGATATAAAAAACGTGTTGATCTCATATAAATAAAAATAATATCAATAACAGCAAGTATACATAAATATTGACATGTTGATTGACGACGAAAACGTTTACGAAGAAGAATTTTTAAACATAATATATTTCCAATTGTACCAAATATCATTAAACATGGATAAAAAATTCGAATAAGACCAAGACGAAAAACATTATGCAACATATCGTTGATCAATATTTAAAATAATAATCAAAATAGAAAAATAACAATGTCTGAATATATTTTTTTACATGCTATTATGAATTTCCGTTAAGGACATCAATACAAAAGATAGATATTTCAAATCTAATTTATTAGTTTCTCAACATGAAAGTATATATAATGCAATCGAATTGCAAAAGTTTTATTCCTTAGTGTTTTTTCTGCATTTCTTCTAGTATATATATAGTTCAAATATTAATAACACTGATTGTTTTAAAAAAGAAAAAATATAATGCGGTGTTGAAAGAAAAAAAAGACTATTTCTATATAGCTGTTATTTCTGCATCCAACTGTGTGCGCAAAGAAATTTTTTGATTATTTCCATTTTGATTTACTTTGATGTTAAAATAAAATGATCTTCTTACTACGTGATTGAAAATGACAAGTGTTGCATTCAAATAAACTCATATCCGTATGTCATGACTATAGCAAGGTTTTAGATTTCTATGACTATAGAGCACATATTTTGCCCTTTGAACATGTCTACATATAAGCCTTGAACGTTACTTGGAGATAGTAAAGTGTCACAGAAATATTCTTCTATCTTTCTACAGTCATTTTTTTTCTATCCAACAAAGCATTGACACTTTCTATTTCGTTGATTAAATTTGCTTTTAATTTGAACAACATAGTAATTCGAATGTTCAAATCTTATTCTACCTCTTAGATTTTAAATATTTTTTCTAAAAATTAAATTGTTAGTCCAATGATTATAAAAGATATATTGAAGCTATATGGTTTAATAGACTAAGACTATCAGTTTACTTTTTTATCAGCATTAAGTCTTAGAAAAGTCTCAATTGTTGTTTTGGTCTTGTACAATGTGTTCGTTTCATAATTTGCATTACTTTAGAAAATATGCTACACGGTTTAGAATCTGACGTGTAGAAATTTATGAAAACAAGCAGTAACAAAGTTTAATGAAAATTTTCTTTCTAGAGTTTTTTGAATGCAAACTTTTTAATTTTTTTAAATGTTTTCATAAAAGTCCAGTTAAAATAGCCAACTAATAATTTAATTAAATTCATTTAGAATGATGAATATAGTCATAAGTTCTATGTCAAAGAAAGCTTATGAACAAGTAATATCTCATCAAAATATAATTATTTTAATGGCCACCTTCGTTATTATATATATTTAAGCTTTTGACAATGATATAGATTGAAATGGAAGAATAGTTAATTTATGTTAGAAATAAAGAAAATTTTATAAAGTAATACGAAATGAACAATTGACTTTGTGATTATCATTTTTTAACATAAAATTATGATGATTATAGAAAACATCTTTTTTTCTAATTTTATTTTAAAAAATTTCGTATATTCAGCCTAGAAAATTATGAAATAAAAATGATTTTTCCACTACGTATACATCCATCGCTTTTCTAGAAAAAATATTATTTCCTTCAGCAATTTATCATTCAATATTGCAATCTGATATTTCATACCATCATCAAAAACTGTATAGATCCGCCCCTATCCCCTTCCAAAATAAGAAAAAACCATGGCATTGAATTATGGAAATTCACATTGCTTTTCAAAAGGTGACGTTTCATTGCAAGATCGGTTGTTTGCTAATATTTACCTAGAAAATCAAGGTTTTTGAAAAGACTTGTCATATTCAAATACACGATATTAGCAAACAAGTACTGGAAAAACATGTTCTTACTAAAAAAAAAGTAATTTTAATAACAAAAAAAATATTTTTACTCAAAAAACAAACGAATTTTTGACAATGCATGGTCTTCTAGTATGCCTTGAGAGAAGTTCTTTGTAGTTAGTCTTCTATTCTATGGGAAATTTAGTGATCAAATTTTTTCAAGCTATCATAATATTTTTTTTTTTTTGGTGAACGTTTATGTATATATTCCATCCAAAAAAAATACAATCATTTATAGATTACTCCAAGAGATATTTTATTTTTATTGGTTAGTCTTTTCAATTAAATAGATCGGTTAGATTATAAATAAATGAAGGCTGATTATTGTCTTTTGGATTATGCTGATAAATGGATAATTGTAATGTATAGAAATCAAAATGTGCTGTGCAAAGTGTTACTGAATCAGCTTCAGTTTTATTTAAAACAAGAAATATTGGAAATGCTTCATTTTCATTATCACCAAGTAAATTGATTGCATCATTACTTGTAAATAATTCACCGAGTTCTTGACCACGTTTCCCACGACTATATGTTGATTTAAGAGGTTTTTGTTCAATAATTACTTTATTCAAACGCTCATAATGATTGTAATGTACTAGATAATTTAATACAATTTCACATTCATCTAAACGAAAATAAGTAAATGCATTTAGTTATTTAATAAATTCTTTTTACCATCTCTTTGATTTATTTTGTGATCATCATTTATTATCAAACATTTACTTATATAATTTTCATTATCAATCTTTAAATTAGGTCCAATTTCATAATTAAGTAAATGATTTTGCTGACGATAAAAAGCTCCATTTATACAAAAACCAAATGCTACAGGAGACATACGAAGTAGTTTGTCTAAATCTTCTTCATCTTGTACTGATAGTAGAGCTCGATTAACTACTTGTCGTGGTAAACGACAATGTCCAACACAATCAGGATATAGACCATTTAGGGAGAATGCAAAACCATGTCTGTTAGCGCCAAAAGCATTTCCTAAAAATAAAAAGTAATAAAATATTGAACTCGAATTTATGTAGTAAATAACACTTTCAAAGTTCTATATGCACTCATTAGAATGAATATCAATAAAAAGATAAATTTATTTATAGAATAACGTCAACAACTTCCTTGATGTTATTCTGAAATATTACTTTCATCAATAAAAGAAGAAGTTAGTAGAAGAATTGATGCTAAACGATGTGTTTATGTGAATGTCGAACAGTTGATTACTTGTATTGTACAAATTATATAATAGTTTAGAATGAATAAATAATCAAATAATGCTTTATGACTATTAAACATTTAAAACTTTAGAAATATGTCCTATATTGACTATGTGAAACGATTTCTTTTTAAATAAAACAAACATTTAAAAAATTCTGCATGGTGTATTACTTTTAGAAATTCGAAATGCCACGAGAGATGATAGACATAAAGTACAATGGTTTCCTCAGATATTCAACTACAAATCTAGTTGTAGATTTAGAGAGAACTGAAATCTACACTCTTCCGAAAGTTACGTGAGTGAAACTGGAGTTTTGAGACTTTCAGGAGTACAGAACTCAAGGAATCCAGCTACCCCTATTTTATTTTTTGGAAAAAAGAAATCATTTCCAACCCTTGTCGTTATAAATCATAAGTACTAAATCTATTGCAATCTATGGATCATTCTTGATTAAAAGACAATAATGATTCATACGAAATAACATATATGAAAGTCGTACATAAATAATTATTTACCTGGTATAACACCAGCATAGCAATAAGCAATAAATTTTTCATTTGGACTTTGACGTTTTCCATCATCATATTCGCTTGATTGAATATCTGCTTCAACAACATACCCAGTGAAGTATAACGCTGCTGCATGATCTTCATTATGTAATAGTGAAAATGTGTTTGTATCTTTTCGATTAAGTAAAACTGTCGTACAACCTTTTTCACCATTTTCATTGAGAAATTTTTCACTTCTTAAATCTAATTGTTGTGCTTCTTCTAATAACTTATAAGCTGTTCGAGTTTCATTTAAAAAATTCAAAACCAGTAATTGTTCTAATGGAATTCCTGAACCATCGGCTATACCACAAATCTCATCCCAATACCAGGGATATAATGAACGAATAGTTTCAATAAAATTTCGATGTAATCGAAGTCCATATTCTGTTTGAATAAATTTAAATAACACTGATAACTCAGCCAAATCATCAGCAATACGATGCTGGATTTTTTCCCGTGTTAAAGTACCGATGGTATATGCACATTCATAATGTGTGCCTTTGACACGATACAATGGTATTCTAGATGAAGTCATTTTTTATCACTTTGCAGCAGCGACAACACTTAAAAAAGACAGAAGACAATTCTTCGATACAAATATATCATGATAAAGAAAAAATGACAAGATAAGATGTATATATACGTATGTTGATGCATTAAATTTATAAATGTTCTAAGAGAAAAAAAATTTGAAAACAATAGCCAAAATGTAAGACTCTCGTTTGGGGAATGTATAGTAGCAGAGCTAATTATTTAGTCTACTCAGAGATTAGACAGCTTGCATAGATTGACTCCCTTACTCTGTTGTTGTAACATATGCATCAATTGAAAATATTTATTGTGTTTAATGAATTTTATTTTGAAAAGAATAAAATATCGCAATAATCAACAACCAACAATACAATAATAAAGATGATAATAATAATGAGGAGAAAGATGTGTAGTTAACGAAGAAAAACACACGCCTAAATATAAATAACGAAAAAACAGAAAAACAAGATCATAAATAGGTCATGAGAAAGGAAAATCAAAAAGCGCCATAGAAAAAAGAAAGACGCAAAAGAAAGAAGACGGTCATCATATGTTCTCAAGGTCATTAACAGGACAGTGTATATTAAACAGGAAAGGGAAAAAATTCAGTACAATATAAGTAAGTTAGCGTCATAAAGTGATATCTGATGACGCTAACACAAAATATACGGATTCTATTTCCTATTATTTTCTCTTCTATCGGCATGTTTTTTGGATACGAACGAAAAATTTAGTCACTTGATAGTTTAATGTAATATATATTATCTAAGACTCAAAATGATCAAATCATCTGAGTTACTTTACTACGAAATTATGTAAATTACATGCTTTGATGATTATTACAATAACATTGTATCATTGGTCTAAGAATAACCAATAATGAAAAACAAATAGTCATAGATTTTTTTTAATGGAGGTATTGTGATAGGCAATCACAGATAGAAATTGTCACATGAACATTATTAGTGTCATTGATATTAAACAAAATCTTCTGATAACAATAATTACTATTAATTTAAACAGTTTTGTTTTTCACAAGATCTTTATATTAAATTATTTAGTAATACAAAATTCCGAAGCGATTATTCATCATATCAAAAAATAAAAAATGCACTTTTTCAATTGAAAATAATTCATTATTCTTAGACTCATTGATCTAGTCATTTACTTCATTAGTTTCACGGTCGGATGGATTAAGACATTATCTACTCTTGTTATTACACTAAATAGAATCATTTTTTATTTTTTACAATGGAAAAAAAATTATATATGACAAATGGTGTTATAACTGCTGTTCATTTATAGTAACATGATATACTCCATTGCTTTTTGATAACTCCAGAGCAGAAGTAATTAGAGAACTTCTGTTGTTACCATTTGAAAGAGCGAATTGGACGACGTGAACCTATATAAACACTTGATAGATCAGTTCATAAAAGTAGTTGCTATTTGTATTTTCGAATTTCACTGAATATTGTAGTAAAATATAAATATTCTAGATTTTTAAACTTGCAAGATAATGGATTCGAACGTCAGATATATATATATAGTAGATGGTGTCTCTACATCAACTGTACTCAATAACATTATATATTGACGTTGCTCTATTTAGAACAGAAGAATTCTGTATGATGACGATGAAATTACTGGTTTTTGATGTTTTAAAACTCATTGTCATGGTTTTGAATAAGTTTATTGTTAAGTGACTAATATATACTTTGTTTTTAGTAGATTAGTTTTTACATGGTTTCACGTTTTCCTTTTCGTTCTTCCGGAGGAAAAAAAATCTCATGTTCCTAACTACTTGTATTCTAGAATTCATCGAAAAATAATAGAGAACATTATATTTCTTGATGGATAGTAATAGAGCATATATCATTAACTTTAAACTCATGCAAACGAGCATGACTTAGCAAAAAAAGTCGTAATATTACAATAAAGCATTGCTGTTTAATCAATTCTTTTGCCAACCTTTTCATTTAGAAATCTAATCACACAAAAAATGTCCATATTAACATATATATATATATATATATATATTGTATCATATGTTACATGCTTTGTTTTTAACATACACTAATCGAATATCACAAATAGTCGAGATGTAATGTCAATGTAAAAACATTTGGACAAGAGAAAAATTATTATTAAAAACTATTATTTTGTTCATAAAACACGATCTTCAACAATGAATAAATTGATTTTTTATACGTAAAGAAAAAAGAGTACATATTTATGTATATGAGTCAGCTTTGCAATGATAAAATAAACGACATTCAAGATAATGAGCAGTAAAAAATGTCAAATATAGATAGCATTTATATATTGCCATCAATATATAGATTAAAAAACTTTATCAATCGAAAGAAATGGAATATATATTGAAAGAAACTTTAAAGTTGAGTTTGAAAAACATTATAATGACATGTAAAATAATCTCTTTGCTAATTACTTTATATGAAATATAGGAGCAGAATTATAGAAATCAACATTTTATAAAGAATATATATATATATATATATATATGAAATTGCAAGAAATAGTATATTCCAGATATCTTCAAATAAAAAAAGCTAATACACTAGATCAAAGATTGTAGGTTGAAAAAAGGCCAACGAGAATAGTGAGCAACTTTAAAGAGTCAATATGACATAATTACTCATTGATACCTCGCATTAACGTCTTTTAGCTCTTGGCATTAAGTCAATACTAATCTATTGAAACGCCATGAAGATGATATTTCACCAGGCTAAATTATATTATCTATCAGATAATAAAGTAGAAATTCTTCTTCAAGTGCTTAAGCGATTAGATAACTTCGTATCATTATAAAAAGAAAAAGTATAATAAAACAGATTTTTTTTTATTGCTTTATGAGATTATATTTTTCTTTCTGTATTTTCTGTATATAGATAAAAAACAATACAAGTTCTAATTATTTTATTTTTAGGTAACTATTTATCGATTCGAAAGCTCAATAAAATGTCCTTATAATTGAGAAAATAATCAAATAATTATATATTTTCAATAGGAAAAAAGTCTCATGAAATAATTAATTATATTAAGAAATTTTTGTGATTATTTACAACAATTACAATTCTCAAAAGAGTCAAGAATATCTTGATGGTAATAATTCATTACATCATGAATGAAATAAGACAAGGAAGTTAATTGGAAGACAGAAATTTGTGACAATCAACTAGTTGTTCATATAAGAAACATGATTTACTTTAATACAGTTATTTAGTTTGTCCGTCTCCTAATAACCTTTTTTATTCTTACATCACAAAAGTATTTAAGCAAAGAACGGAATTCATTGACTCTGATTATTTCGCTCTATTACTATTATCTACCTACGCATTATCACATCTCTTACAGGATCTCGACACTATATTGTTATTGATATGAAAGTATGTGGTAAACTTCCGTAAAACATCCGTTCTAGAATAATTGAACTGAATAGCTTTATATATTTCATTATGATATACTTAATAATATTATCAACATACCCTATATTAATAATTCATGTAAATTAGATTCTTTTGGAAGAAAAATCTATGCTATCTAATGCCAAAAACAAAGCCTGAATATTAAAATATAGTTGAATTGTTGTTTGAAATAAATATTTCCTTTTTTTTTTGGTCTTGTTGTTTCGTAATTAACCTTGCTGATAGCATTAAATCAAAGACATTATTAACTGAGAATGCATTTATTAAGGAGACTAAATTAAACCGATGTGTAGGTGGAATTTTTTTTTTTTGGAAAATCTTAACAATCTTGCATGATCATCAACATCAAACATATGTAGCTTACAAACGACATAATTGTTGACAGGTAACTATTAAGTTATTAAGAATAATTCAAAACGAGAAGTGTTACTCTGTCATTTAGTTTTTTCTTCTTTCTGGTTGAGAAAGAAGATACAGTACAGAAAACCTATTAATATAGATATATATATATCTATATATATCTATATATATATAAGTTTGACGTAAAACATGGTAAGAAAAACATAATTAAGTAACAACCGTATGTGACAGTAAGACGAATAATATATTAGTTCATTCAGGTTTTTCAGGTCTTTTTTTTTATTGTTTCATTTGTTTTAATTTGCACTTATAGCTCGTTTAATATGGTAATAAATGTGTCATAATGTATGCACCATTCCTATCTATCTCAATTACATTCTTTATTCTTTTGTCACTTCATCTTGAAAAAAGATAACATGCCGTTGTCTGCTCGGTACATACATATATAGACATGTAAGGAATGGATGAGTTTGATGGAAGTTTGTTTATACCATTCATTCCAACATGCACACAACGTATGGGGGGTTTGATGAAAAAAAAAATGTTGTTTCTTTCAAGGTAATTGACAGACAAGTTTGTAAGTAGAGAAAAAAACAGTCAGCAATTGAAAATAAAGGAAAAAAAGGAATATGTATTTATTAACGACCTTTTCTTTTGGCGTAGACGTTCTGGACTTGTACACATTATTTTTAAAAACAACCCATACATACGCATCACTTTCTTTTCTTTCTTTTCTCTAGGCTTTTTTTCTGTCTTTCAATGATGAGTGTCGAAAGAATGTAACAGAGAAAAGAAGAAAGAAAAATCTACCAATCTTCTCTTACTTTGCTTACTCTCTCTCTCTCTCTATTATTCTCTCTAACTCTCAACCGTTTTCCTGAATCGTGCATTTTGCATATACATTTTTAACTGTCTAGCGGGTGATTGACTGGCTGAGTTTCGTACATCAATCTATTTTTAACACTGAATGATTCTTTCGAAACCAAGTAAGTTCAAAGAAAGTCATTTTGTCCTAAATTTTACATAAAAGTAACTTCGTTTAATGCTCGGCTTCCTGCATAAGGCTGATGTAAATGAAGAATATCTCTGCTTGAGTAATTCAATTAAATTTTTCAGTGAACTTCCGTTGACGTCCGGGCGACCTCCTACATCGATGCACGATACGTTAATCGTTATCTAATCCTAGGAAAAGTTTCAAAAATAGATTGAATAAGTAACGAAGAATGGCAGAAACGTCTTCGTAATCATTTTATTATTTGTGAATTGTTAGTATATATTCCCCAATGGTTCAATCAAAAAAAGTGTACCCTAGTTGAGCTTATTGTTTCTTTTTCTTTTACGTATCTTGACTGCCATCAGTTACGGTAGTTGCTATTATTGGATATCAAATATACTAACGCCAACGATATTGCAGAATGTAGAGAAGAAAAAACTACGATTGATTGTCAACATAACAAAGCGTGTGATGATCGATATACGATGTATGTCTTTCTTTTATCTTTTGTTTCAAGATAGCATATCATGCATGCAATATTGCCATCATTGCGTTCTTTTTATTTTTGTTTTTGATTGCGCTAAAAAAGAAACATGACTGATGGGACAAGGTTGAGTAAGAACGAGTAGATTGCTTGTCTGTCTGTTTATAGAGATAATTTTTTTCCTCCTTGATTACGGAAATGTTCGGATGTTTTAGAGAAGCATGATTACTTTCAAGTTATTCTATCATTGAAAAATAAATAAAAAAGAAACATAAACAAAGAAGAAAAGTGGTATTTTATTTGTCATTCGTTTCATCTTTCATTAAATGAAAAAATGTTTTCTATTATATTAATTCTTATTTCTTATTTTGCGATTTCCAAGCATTAATCAAAGAAAAGTATATTATTGTTTTTAGTATCTCTTTTTTCCTCTGTTTCATTATATATGTGCTTATCTATGTGGCATCTGATCGAGTTAACGAGAATAGAGGAGGAGATCGCGCATTTGTCTTTTTGCTTTCGGCCAGCTCGATTATTTGTGGCCGTGTCAAGCAGAAAATAAAGGATAAAAAAAAAGAGAAAGAAGAAGAAGAACGACGAACGAAAAATCCAACATGGAAACAAGTAATAATAGTAATAATAATAATAATCGTCCTCATCATACATACATATAGTGATTGGGTGTCAAGGAATAGAAAAAAATGCCACTGATCTATCAAAGTAGTCCTATTGTGAGACTAGGCCATCGTCTGGCAACCAGTCGTTGTTCTTTTTTTCGGTAAAGCAAAAAAAGAAAGGAAAATACGAGAACACAACTGAGTATTTTATCGGTTGGACATCGTAATACTTAATGATTCTTCATTTGTCAATTTTATCGTCATCATTTTCGATCATATTAAATGTTCTATCGTAAGTGCATATTGTTACATAAAATATTTGTTTACTTTTATGTTTTGTTCTATTGGAAATAATTGAAGTAGTCTTTTTTTTTCTCCTATAAAAAGAAAATGTTTGCACGTACTGGTGTAATCTTTTTTTTTTCTTGACATATTAAAACAACTGAAAAGAAAGGTGCATAACGTCATATTGTCATTTTACTGAATTATTTTCTTCTAGTCATCAAAGAGATTTTCTTCTCTAACAAGCTAAAACCGGATGTGTTGCTTGATTTTTATTTTTATTCATGTCTTTCTTCAGCGAGTAACAATAAACGTATGTCACATATTTATTTTTCACTAAGTCTTTTCATCTTTATATGACATGGGGTCGTATACAATTAATGTCACTATTCTTCTTTTTGTCTCGTTAAAATCATTGAGAGAAGCCATCTTGAGTAGTATATGAGAGAGTAAACATAATTGTCTGGTTAAAAAAATATAATTTATTCATGTGACATTCACTTTTCTTTTCTCTCAATAGGCATTGTAATCAGGAATAAGCGTACGTAAAACAAGTGGATTGACAATAACCTAGTTTTTTTTCATTAAGAATTTCAATAAAAAATAGATTTTATAATCCTTCTCAATTATATACTTGCATTTTTTTCTCAATAGTTGTGAAACGCAATAGGATTAGCTTTCTTTTTTTTTTTTTACACAGACCACCATTTTTCTTTTCTCAATAAATTCTTCGTCTATTTTTCTCATTTTCTACTGTGCAATACGATTCAATGCATAAATATTTCAATTATAAAAAAGAGAAAAAAAGGCACTTTTTTTTCACTTCAAGCTCATACATTGTAGGTTCCTGGCGATAAAACCATTTTCCTCTTTGATTGTTTATGATGCATGTAAATCTACATAGGTGAGCTATACACTCACATTTTTCATTTGAAAGAACAGCAATAAGTTATGCGCAGATAGTTTTTATTCTTATCATTGTAAAAAGAAATACGACATTGATCTTACATAAATAGTTTAATTTGTCTTTCCGATAGAAATTGATTATACATCAGTTCGTCGTATACCAAACGTTAAATTGAGTGAACAAACTCAAGAAACAACAACAAAAAATACGATGTCTACTTCAACATCATTACAAGATATCAATTCACATCGTACACGAAAATTTACTTGGAATAATAATAATAATAATAATAATAACAATAATAATAATAAAGATCAACAATTAGTTAATTATTACGAGTAAATTAATTCTCACTTATTGTTTTTATGACTATATTAATAGTTTTCTTTTTTCTTTTAATTTATTCAAGAAGATTATTGTCATCAAACAGTAGTCGACAATTAAACTCATCTCACAGTGATGAACGTATCTTTGAACATCCTGAAGTAACTATAAAATCATCAGCACTTGATGATGAAATTCAACGACGTTTATTAACAATAAAAACTTCGAATACAAATGAAAATATCGTTGAAAGTGAAGGTGGAAAAAGTGTACCAAATATGCTTGAACATCCGGATATGCGTTCGCCTGTTGTCATGCAACCACAACAAATGTCTTCATCATTTTCATCATCACCTTTACTAATTCAAAATAATTATAAACAAATTAATCGAACACAATCAGGTAAAAAACAAAACAAATCTAAAGTAGACAAACCATTTAAAAAAAATTAAATTCTTTCTCTTACAGCTGACATTTCTACAAATGAAGCTCGAACATCATCGCCTAATGTCCATGCCGATGTTTTTGTTGATGATCAGCAAGATTTAAGCCGATCTAATTCACCCGATTCATTTTTTGTCGATACTATTGATATTTTAGAACAAGAAAAAGTAAAATTTATAGAATTATTTCTTACTAATAATTTATATTCATCTTTTTGTTTTATTAGAATCAAGATCCTCCTTCAATATCACCATCGACAGCAACGAATTGTCTTCATGAATATTCTGAGTCAAGCTCAATATCGGATATTAATACAATGGAAACGGAAAAAAAGGATTGTTGGTGATGATTATCGCTCATCTATTTTATTTTCGTGCTGTTGTTGTTTATTTTTTTTCCTATATTATTTGTACATAGTACTAATGAAAAATGACAACAAAAAAGTGTTTATTTCAATAGCAAACAAATGAAATATGTCTAAAAGTATTCAAAGAAAAAAATGAACACACTAAAAATTAAAGGTTTTAATTTGAAAAAGTTTTCGATATTGGATTTGAATTATATTCTTGGTTTATAAAAAAAAGTGGATTACTAACACCTAAACGATATGGTTGATAACGATCCGTAGTACGTTCACCATATGGAATGTCAGAACGATAATATGATTGAGGACGCATTGTTAATCCATACCTTAACAAAAAAGAATAAATAAATCAATTTAAAAATAATATTATCAAAAAACTAGATTGTTTTTTTAATACCATAGAAACCAAATAATAATAAAAACTAACATTAAAGAAAATACATAACCAAATACAATAGCTAATGGCCAAAGATCTGTTGAGCTTTTTGAATTATTTTCATCATAATTTAATGCAATGTCACGTGATAAAACATATGGCGAATCTGATTCTATATAAAATTCACATCTATCACCTGTATATTGTTCAAGACATGAACAAGTGTAATTTTTTGATAATATTATTGATTGACATGTACCATTTGATAAACATGGATTCGATATACATGGATCAATATTGCATGATGAATCTAAATAAAAACAAACCCCTCAGTTAATCGAAGCGCAATGTACAACAGAAGTGTTTGATCATATCTATCACAGACGAATGATTTCTCTTTCTTCGAACGCTTGAAGAAAAGCAAAAAATAATCTGTCACTGTCTGTAGCGTTAGTCAGCTTTCTTCACATACACATTTATAATATTATATTTTTCGAATGTATGAATCATATATATATAAATCAGTGATTATTTGCACTTCACTCGTTTACCCTTGAGCGAGGACAAAACAAAAATTGAAAGAGCATACAATTAACCTTTATATTTTTATTATACGATCCAAAGAAAAAAAAATGATGTTCGTTTTTGAAAGTCATGACTTACTAAATACAAAAAAATAGCCAATCCAAATCAATTAACTCACCATTGCAGTTATTTTTAGATAATTCACAGTAGAAACCTGTATAAGATGATTTACATATGCATAGTTCTTTATTGGATTCATCAACCTAAATAGAAATAATAATAATTTTATGGTATCTTTTTTATTATTATTCTATTTTTACTAGACAAATGCCGCCGTTGCGACAAAGACGAGTACATTGGGAATTAGATGATGGTGGTTGAATTGGTGCTAAAAAAAAATTGTTTCTATCTTAACATTTAATTAATAAAAAAGAAAAGAAAAATACATACGAGGGTATTCACAATATTTGCCTGTGTAATGTGGTCGACATATACATTGTACATCATGATTTGATTTTGTTATACATATACTCTGATGTTGACAGGGTGAACTTTCACATGGATTTGTTTCTAAAAGAATTTTATCACAACTAATATTTTACATGTAAACAAATTATTTTTCCAACATGCTTTTTTTTTTCGTTCTACATTCAAACTAAACTTACGAAAATGTGCAATATTTAATATTTCTGAATGAATTATAAAGATTATATTTAAGGTTAGAAATCCAAAGTAAGAGCTTACCGATTTCACAATAAATTCCGATAAATGAAGGTGAACAAAGACATTGAAAACTATGTTCAGATTGCAGAATACAAGTAGAATTATGATGGCATGGTGCACTTAAACATGGTGAATACTCTACAGCAAAAAAAAAGATTAAAAGCAAAATGAATTGATTTTTATTTTAATTTTACTATTTTTATGAGATATTGATGATGTTGTAATTGATGGATATGAATTTGTTAGTCTATTTATTGCATAATTTTCCTTTAACCAATCAAGATAATCACGTAAGTCGATAGTTAAAGGTGTAAGTGTTAAATTTTTTATCGATTTTATTGCTGTTATAGGTACAGATGATACACTTGTAACAGTATCCAAATCTTTATGTGAATCAGCTAATGGAGTAATTATTGCAGGAGCTAGAAAAAAAAGTGTCTCTAATTAAATTGAAAAAAAAAACAAATAGTTCATTCAATTCAAATTCTTACTGAACAAAGGTTGTGAACAATCAATTCCTGTCCAGTTATCTTCACAAATACAAATTTCGGTATATAAATCAATTTTTAAACATCGACCATGTATACATGGTGTTCGTTCACAAGATGTAACAATAGCTTGTTATAATGAATAATATGAATAAATCGAGAAAAAAAAACTACCCATGTTCAATATTCTTACCAACTTCACAATTTCGACCGATATAACCAATTCGACACTGGCATCGATAAGCTGATAATGAATTGGTATCAATCAAGTTTTCACATGTTGAATTATGTAAACATGGACGACTTACACAAGCACTTTCTTCTGTATAAATTTAATTAGAAATTAAATAAATTAAATAAAGAAAATAAAATAAATAATTAAGATCTATGTATATTACAGAACGAAGTTTTTACAATATTTAAGTTAGCAATAGACTTCGTGATTATCTCATGAATATGAAAATAATTTGATCAAAATAGTCAGACAACATGAGTATTTGTTGCAATTCGAAATAATCTCTAATAGACATACAACAAATTAAGAATCTAAGATTTGACTCATTTTTGTTTTTGGCAATACACTTTCAAGTGCCATCATTGTTTAGACAGGAAGCACAAGTGAACAATATTCACATGAGTTTATACGGAATGTACCTAATCCTATCCAACTCAAGAATTTACTCATAAGCTTAGAATTTCCGATATTAATCTATTGAATATATTTTATGAACATACTTATAAGACTTCGATTACAATTTTCCGATGTCCAACCAATATGACAAATACAGTGTCCGTCTCGTGAACAATCACCATGAATACATGTTGCTCGATTACATATATGATAGATAGTTTTTATAGCTGGACCAAATCAAAGTAAAGAAAAACAATTCATTGATACTCTAAAACAACAACATCTTTAGAATATTTACCAATCTCACAAGATCGACCGGTAAAGCCTTTTTGACATTGACATAGATAACTTCGAAGATAAACAACACATGTTCCATTATTTACACAAGGTTGGTCTTCACATGCTCGTACATCTGCAAATAGAAAAAAAAACAAGAACTTTTTTTCATCTGGCATTCTTCTATAAGTTTTACCACTAAGACAATCTTGACCAAAATATCCATGTTTACAAATTTTACGTCCAGTATTTAAATCACATTCAAAACGTTGTTCATTTGCGGAACAAAATGTTTCACAATCATTACCGTAATAATTTGGTGAACAATAAAGCTAAAAATAAATAGATTATTAATTCAAAATTTGACTATTCAATAAAATGACAAACTGAAAAGTCGACAGTTAAATTTGTATAAGAACCAAATAAACTTTGAAGATAAATTCTTTGTGGTTTCGCTACTTCAATTGAACGATAAAGTTTAAGATCAGTTAATGTTCTTCCATAAAAATCAATTGAATCATGGATACTTTGATTATTATTATCATCTATATCAAATACTTCAACAATTAGACCAATACCAGTCTTAATACACGACAAAAAAAAAATACGCGAAAGTTAAATTTAATCGAAGAAAAACATAAAAAAATATTGTTTACTTTTGGATAATTAAAACGAAAATAAATTGTTGGTTGAAACCAAAGAGAAATTAATGATGATCTTTGTCTTTTTTTATTAATTGATAAAATAGAACGTCGTTGTAATTGTTGATCAGTATTAATAAAATGTATATCATCACCACCAACAAAACCCGTAAAATGATCACCTAATGTACAATTATGTGGATTTTGAAATGGTAAATGTACGAGACAAAATAAAAATCCTGTATCACATCGACCATCTCGATTGATATCATGTTCAAGTCTTGTATCACATGGACGATTTTCATATGTTAAACCATTTCGATTTTTATAATGAATTAAACGTAATGAAAGTGTCACTTCACTTAAGGATAACTATATAAATTTAAATAAAAATCTTATAGGAAAGGAAGAAAAAACAAATTATCAATGAATTTGACAAACTTTAAGCATAGCAAAATCATAAACAAGAATAATAATTAACCATTGTACCATGTCGACCTTCCGTTCATACTATTAAAAAACAATATGAATGATATTTTCTCACAAATAAACGTGAAGGATTTACATCAAGTAAATGTGAGAAGAAGGCGAAAGGTATACATCGCACATATATATATATATATGTGTGTGTATATATGATAGTCAATATTGTATATACGCCCTGTTCTTCATTTTGTTCCAAATGAGTGTTTGCTTTAGGGTTATTAGCCGAGATGCGCTTAGACGATCTTGTCTTCGTTTTTTTTCTATGCGTTTATATGGCGACTATAAAGCTCAAAGATTGCAATGAGATGCAACTTTGATCTTATCATCATACACTTTTATTTTTGGTGTTATCCTTCTTTGTCTCATACATATAAAGAATCAATTTGAATTGAGATGATGAAGAAAAGAACAAAAGTCTGACTAGACAAATATACCTATGTATACTAACGAATAGTATAATTAATATATACAATTGTCCAACGACATCATCATCATTCATTGTTATTAGAAGTAGAATTTAATATTTTTAATTTCTGAGCTTAGGATTTAATTTGTTATAGAGAGTTTTTTCTTTCGTGAATAAGTCATCAATAATAAAGACGTATTTTATAGTATAACCGATATGCACTCATTAACATTGTATTGTTATTCAATTGTCATATATGTTGAGTAAAGCATCAAAGTCTGACATGCATCAAAATAACAACGATAACTGGCATATGTCTGTTAAAAATCAAGAGACATTTATTATTTAGATAATTATAGAATGTGTTTGCCAGTAAATTATTGTAACAAAAATATCTCAATTATAATATAAGAGTTAAGCGATATATAATTGATTTAATGTAAACAGTCAGAAATTATTGACATTCATGTCTAAAATAGTTTATATAATTTTTGATTTATTTTCAAGCTGGAACAATGAGGAAACATTATAATGAGAATGTTGAATAATAACTATGATTTGTTTTCCTGTCGTCTAAAGTACAATTTTTATTGCTTCGTAAGTAGAGAATTAATTCAACAAAAAATATGAAATACAGTGACTTTTTAAAAAGTACTAGCAACTTTCTTTCCTAAGTCTGACTCATGTTCAGCAAGAATCAATAGTTATACAAACATAGTTCGTTCAACAGTTTCTATCACTTAGCTCTATCAGTCGATGTTGTTATTTACCTTCTAAAACACACTATTGAAATATAATTTGTGCAAGCATGATTAACTTTGTTGACAAAATGACTACATAATGTTCCTAGGTTTGGCATGAAAACAGTTTATAGACGAAACAATGGGAAGATAAAACCGAAGCAATTTTTCAAAAATTAGAAGATATTGAAGCATTGAGACATATCAAAAAAAATCAAGGTTTAGCTTTAGTGAAAGAAAACATCGAATTTCTATTTTACTCTTACATGTTTCGGAACATTCTTAATAATACATCTTTTTTTTTTAATATTAAAAATATAGTGCATAACTTTTTTTTAATGAAATAAATTATTGATGCTCGATTTGAATTTACTTATCATACGTGTAATTAAAAGTTGTAAAAGTTTTTGGATATAGTTGATTGTTACACAATCGGGTATATTATTTACTATTGTATTTCGTTTCATATCAAATCAACTGTGAGAAACAAGGTAAAATTATATGACTATTTCTGTGTTTACTGTGAATGAATATCATTGATTGGTTCTTAAATATGCTTGTACATCAAACTTCACAACACAAATATTTTTGCGAATAATTTGTGATAAGAGTATTGCTCTGAGAGATATCGTTACGTCTATAATCCAATTTATCTAATAAAAAAAAACTGTTTTCAAAAATATTAATATTGAAAACTTTTCAGAGTGAGCTCAATGAAATTCTAGATTCGGCGAGTCAATTCCAACCTACCCCTGATGAAGGGCTATTCCGACATTGTTTCAAGAAAAGAAAATATAATCAGAAATTTTCATAGAGTAATTATTATGAAATTTTTTGTTAGTCATACATATTGCACTTATTTAGACTCGCATGTTTCAGTTTTTGAAAAATTCGATTCGAAGTAATTAAATAACGTCTGTCATCTCTCTTTCCTTTCTTGCTATAACCAATTAAAAGATGTATTTTTTTTTGATAAATACAATATAGCATGACGTAAAAATGAAAAATGTCTCTGTAGGTTTGGTCCAATAGAAACCGTTAATATTAATTTGTTTCAAAGTCGTGTATTAAGAGGGTTGACATCTTTTGAATCTGGTACTGGTTGTGAAACAACCGTTGGAGCGCTGTTAGCTTTGAATGCCACACTCTGTTCATTTTCTAACCAAGTAAAAGAGAAAATTTCATAAAAATAGTTATTCATAGTTTACTTCTCGATTTCATTTCACGAGCTTCTTGACATAATGCACATGGACTACAAAATAATGTTGTTGGACAATCACCGCATGATGGATTAGGCTTTAAATTATATTTTTCACGTAATTTTTGACGTTCAAAATAATGTGGCAACCAACATAAATAAACACTAGTTAGCAGTCCATAGAGACAACACATTAAAAAACAATTTTTACCATCGATTTTTGTTGCATTTGAACCAAATAAACACGGTGTACACCAATAACCATAACAGCATGTACCACAATCACTGAAGCAACCACATAAGTCCTCTATAACAATATAGAAACATTATATATGTTGAATAATCATTTTAATTTACCATTCCAATCATTTTCACCCGACATGTTCGATAGATTAAATGTTAAAGACAGAAAAATCTAGAAAAATCCTTCACATTAACATTATGATTCACACTCCATAGTTAGTTGAGATAAATGATAATCAACCTAACATCATCTCATTGATACATAAATCACGCAATGAAAAAAACAATGTACCAAATAGAGAAAAATAAATCTTTATGGTACTATGCGCTCTAGCTACATTATTTTTACGATACTTTATTCTCGTTATTATGTCGGCCTATCTAGAGTCGACCTATCAAAAGTGAATGATTTCATACCCTTGAAAATGCAACACTAATTACTTTTCTCATACACATCATAAACTGAAGCATACATCAGGTCATTATAATTTATAAACTGCAAGTTTCTTTGCTTTTACGAAGGTAGATCACAACAATATCGTTCGATCGACCACCCTTTTTATATAACAAAATATTGGCAAAAATCGCTCTTTATTTTTTTTTCTTTTTCTACATCACCTTAACGTTGAGATAAACAAGCAGGCAAAAAAATCAGTTACGGTTGATCGTTTATTTTTATTAATGACGAGCATAAAGAAATTGTTTTTTCATGCATGAAACAAATAACCAATTGAGTTATAATAACATGTTGTTTTCTTAATTATATAGAAAAGGCACTGATTTCAATAAATGGCCAATAAAAAAAGTATCGTTTTTTTAGAGAAATTAGTTATAAAATGTCATCGAGAACAAACATGAAAATAATTTTGTTCATCACAGTTTATTATCATGTACTGTAATTGAGTTATATAAATACTTTGGAAGAATTGTCAAGGCTATGAGCTATTATTTATATGATAGAACAAAAAAAAGGTACTTGTTTGTAATAAAAACAAGGTAATGATGTCCATGAAAACCGTAATAAATACAAAAGGGCGACTAGGATCTATTTTTTATTTTGTATTGTTTTGATGTGTATTGTTTAATATCTAAATATACATGTTTTCATTGATTTTTAAATTATTTTTTATTACTCAACGAAAGAAAAACATATTCTATTATTTATTTTAACTGTAACACGTTTTAATATAAAATTCTTTGTTATCTTGATTTTTTTAACAAGAACATCGGGTTACGAAGAGTAATACCAATCATTTTTTTCTCCGATATTATTATATTTCAAAAGTCAAGCAAAGTCTAATTTCTTTTTGAGTTTTTACTCGTAATATGAATGCACACAGTGCGTTTATATTTTATTTTCTAGTCAGTGACATGCATTCAGTAAAGATATTTATATCTCTAAATCATTTAAAATATGCGGCTTTGTTTACTTTCTCGATGTTTTTCAAAACCTATTGCTCGCTTAATTTAGCGTTTTCTTCGTCTTTTATTACATTTAGCTTTACAACTATCAGTCGTTTGTGCAAATTAACAATTGAAAGATAAAAAAAAGTTTTTTCGAATGATTAAAAAGAATAGTTGAGTAGAATATCAGTTTTTTATTATTATCTATTTCAATACTGGTAATATATTGGACAGTATTGAAGAAGTTTTTCTGTTGATGTTTATGATAATATATCAGTTTTATATTAGATATTTGATAATGAAAGAAATAAGTTCGATAATATAATAGAACATAACAAGTGATGCAAACGTGCCTGGAACAATGGTGCTTCGTCTTTCATAGACTAAAAGATATTTCGAAAAAAATCAAGAATACTAATTCAGAATCGACTTTCAAAGTCTTGTTTAATAGTATGTTCAAAAAAGTTTTATCATGTTTTGCCTTCAAATAACGAGCACATCTTTAAATATCACTATAATGCAGAGCTGGGCAAAGAACTCGAAGTACTCTACTTGAAGAGTTCGTACTCGTACGCGAGATAACCCGTACTTACCTAGCTCTGCTATAATGTAGCCTATAAAAAAAGTAACTTACAATTATTGTGGTAGAATGAACCGATATTCTAGTATTTTTCGAATTTCTCCAATGCGTTCCTCCATCTATTGTTGCTTTTTCTTCATTAGGCTTTGCCGTATAATTTTCTATGAATCTGATATAAAAACTGTAAAGCCTCGCAAAAGATCGAACCCTTCTAGTATAACGATTGTGGACTACCTTTTACAGACTACATTTAAGTGTTGTTTGCAGATGTGCTCGTTAATCAAAGAAAAACATGATGGAACTTTTGTGAGCATTCAATTAAGAAGAGTTCTCAAGATGAATTCTGAATAGGTATTTTTGATTTTTTTGAAATATGTTTTAGCCGATGAAAAGTTGGGCGATATGTTGTCCGGTACTTTTGCATCATTTTTTATGCATACGTACGAATTCGTGGTTGAAATACCTAACTAATATGTTACGTTTGTTATTGAAAGTGAGCATCAAAATAAGTTAGAAGTCCAAAATATTTTTCAAATCGGTTGGCTTGAAATAGGATGCGAATTCTTTAGTTATAATATTAACCTTTCCCACTATTTATTCGTAAATCTAAATTTTGATACCTATCTGATGGAAAAGTTTATTGAAGTGAGAAATTAGTAGACACATATGCGTAATAGCTTAATTGCTACATATACAGAAATCATCTTTACCCTATTCTATCGAAATTAGAGTTGAATGATGAACAGAGGATTTGATAGTTGTCGAGAAAATTCATTTACTAACATGTGACGTTTTTACATTTGATTTGCATCAAATCAACACGTTAATCTACGACTAATAAAAACGTTTGTTCTCAACGAAAGTACTGTAAACTGCTATATTTTGTTTAATTCTAGCAAAAATTTTTCCTAATATTGTTAATTGTTTCATTATATAAGTATATATGAAAGAATACAGCTACACAATGATGTTTTGTATAATCTTCTATGAGAGATATCGTTGATAAACAATGTTTTTTCTTGAGATCTTGATTTAGTAATAAATATATTCAATTAATGAGCACTGACTTTCATAACACTTGAGTTTTTTGACATCATTTAAACTATACTATTTGCTATTCAATTGAAGGCGCATGAACTATGGCAACGGCATCCGTCACAATGTGTTTTCTTGGTTTCATCAAAACTATGTATCGATATTAAACCCGTAAAATGTGACAAATCATTCAAACAATATGTGTCATTTCACAATACTCCGTTCATACTCAACAAGTTCATCTTCTATATATAAGTAATCATATCGATCATTTTGCGACTCCAACTACATTGACAAATATTTGTTCAATTTTATTTGACTAAATAAAACGATTTGAATCTTTCAGTTGATAAGTAAGAAATCATCTGACTTTTTTTTTTCAAGTCACATTCATCGAACTCATCAATTAGTCGCAATTTTTTATGCATTTCAGCAAATATAGAAAATAAAATAACAACAGCTATAGCATGTTTGAAATATACCAATATTTGAACAATGTTGAATGAAATCTTCAAAAAATGAGCTGGTGTTATTTTAAACATTCTCATGGAATCTGATAGATGAAGTTCCTTGCTTTTCATTTTGATTAAGATACTGACAATACGGAAATTAATCGACGATTAATAATGCGAAGGACTTTTAGATCGATGCTAATCATCAGAATAATATACAAGATCTAGAACATCAAGTAGAATAAACGATGCAAAAAATGCTCGTCATTGTTTGAATTTCATCGTCAACAAAGCGAGTAAAAATGGCAACGACTTCTTTTTTGAAACGTTTTACAGTTTTATTATACGAAAAAAAATCCGTTGCTTTCTTTTCTCTTGCGGCAGCATAAAAGATATGTTTCTGATTTCTGAAAACAGAAAATATCTTCAAATTTTTCTTCGTGATATTGTTTTTGACAATAATACTTATTGCAATTAAAATACATTTTTAGTATACTATGATGGACAAAAAGTGAAATTCTTCCATTGATATGTTTTTTTCTATCGATCATCTCCTTGTAGTTTTTATGACTTTGATAAGTAGACCGAGAATGTAAAAAGAAAATCAATAAAGATTTATATAAATCAGATATTATCATGAGAGACAAATTTTCTTTCTTTCACAATAATACCAAATATAAAATAAATGGAAGAAATATATAACATAGAGGGTGTTTCATAAGTATCAAATTCATTTTTATTTTATTTTTCACTCAATTTGTCTCAACTCTAAAAAAGTACTACATTAGTAAGAATATTGAAAAAGTTGTATCAAGTTTTTTTCAATTTTTCCCTGTTAAACTTAAGAAAAATAGCAGCTATTCACTCACTATGAGTCAGTTTTATGGCTCTGCTCTTGTTATATGCTATTCAAGTGAGAGAAAATTTGTTTTCGCGTATATATTGGAAATAAAAGTCCATAATGCCGTGCTCGAACTAGAGAAACAAATGTTTAATTAATATGTGTCACACGGAGTTACATGCGTCGACGATTCCCACGAAGCAAATCACAATGGTTCATTATGACTTACTAAATGTCACTGCAGCTTGGCAATCTTTAATTGATTTTTTTTGACACGAGAAAAATAGAAATTCAAATATTCTCTTACATTGTTAGGATGTCACGATACCAGAACGACACAAGTCACTTGTAATAAGAGAGCAATTGGTTGTTCTTATTTCACTATAATTCTATTCTTATCTCAAAATTAACGAATAACTATCAGGTTGAGTCACTTGTAATACTTAGATATTTTCGACACAGGTTTTCATGCAAAAGTCTTTCATATTTAAAAATACTGATATTAAAAGAAAAAAACACTTGATAAAATTGTTCCAATACTCTTACTAATACAGCACTTTCTCAGAATTGATGCAAATTGAATGCAATTTCTCTTGAAGGATTATTTAGATGCCACTCTTCAAAAATAAATCGTCAATACCTATTCATCTTAATATAGGACAACTAGTAAGAAATAAAAATAAGGTCGAAACTCATGAAACATCTTTTATATCTTGCTTTATTCGAAGAACATGAAAAATATTTTAGAAAATACTAGCTAACACTTCAATAGTCGCTTATCTCGTCACATACTTATAGGTTTCTAATTAAATTATTGCATACAATGTGCAATAATACTGCATTATTTTGATCTTCTACTAGTTTCTTCTAATTAATACAGCTGTTTGAAAAAAAAATTGCACACGTTATTTTGCAAGCATTTTTTTCTATGTCTACCTATTTGAATTGTCTAATCTCTTAAACGATAGGTTACGAAAAGTGCTATATTCTACTACGATTTTGAAACATTATTCTTTCACCTTTGAAAGAAATAATTAAAAAAAAACACATCACTCTCCCATAGACAACGTATAACATATTATGACACTCATATCGCCATTATAAAACACGCTTATTAAGAACCTTAATGAGTATTTTAATATTTTCTTCCTTTCTACTTAAAACTTAATGTTTTACTTCTGATTAATTTTTTTCTGTCTGATTTAAATTTAAACAGTTAAGCTAATTGGTCTACAATTTAAGATGAATTATCATCGATTGATTCTTTATCAATATTGTTGCTATATTTGGTTGTGGTATGAGTTTCGAGAAAGAAAAAACTAATACACATAACCTCATTTCTGCCATGAGCTAACAAAAAGAAAACTTCATCAGGAGTGCGTTTCCTATTGAATAGTTTGATTACATTGGCTTTTCGTGGTCTTCAAGCGTCTCTGTCCTCTCTCTCTCATTTATTTCCTTGTGCTTCTTCATTGTTACTGTATTTCTACGTGACTACTCAACTTTAGCCCCGTCAAAATTCCATTGATACTCTGTTACATTGAATCAATTTTCGATTTCCAAAGCCTTTTTGTAGTTATGAAAGAACATGCAGCACTGAATGAGACATTTTAGATGATCTATTGAATTCATGACAATTTCAAAGTCCATTAGAACAGCAATTAGATTTAGCGTTCTAACACAGAGCTCCATAATGAAGAGTTGCTTTTCCTTTTCCACAATTATTACTTTGGCACTTCTATTGATATTCTACGTCAAATACTCGATCAATATCTTGTAATCCAGAGCAATAAGTTCACAAAATGTTCACGGCAATAGAAATCTATCGATGGTGCATCTCATCATCAGACAAAATAATAAAAATGATATTCCGCATAAATATGCAACATTGACTCCACTTTTGTTATCATCTCATATTTCTTGCTGCTAGTCGTCATCTTTGTCCGAAGAAATTCTTCGTTCATTATTATTATAAACCAAATACATTTTCATGGAATAAGACTAAACATGATCCTGAAATTAATCTCATCATGATTGAAAGTCGATAAATAAAAGAATCTTTCAATAAATCTGTTCATCATCATGCTCATTTTGGAGATATTATGCGACTTGAAGCACTCATTCACTATGCTGAAATTTATATGAACTCAGATGTATTAACCATTCCTTCAATTGATGCATTATTGAATTTATTGAATGATGTGGTCATGGCTCATCAAGATGATGAAATAGAAGTTTGAAACACAGTGATATTAGCAAAAACCAATGCCACATTTCTCAAACGTCTAAGATAACCCCATGATCTAGAAATTCGAAGTTCAAGAAAATGTAGGAAATTCAAGGGATTCAAGATATGATGATTTCTTACAACTTCTCTTGAATTCCAACTTTTACTTTGAATTTTTTGAATTGCCAATTCCTGGATCGTGAATGCTGCTGTGGATATCTGCGGATGTGGGTGTGGGTACAACTGGACGTGTGAGTAAGGCAAGATTGAGATCTGCACTTACATCCACTTCCTCTCGCGTGATATCCGTTAAATACTGAATATAAGAAGCTATAAAAGCTCTATCAGATGTGAGTACAGATAAGAATTCCGCAACAAATATTTCAATGACAAGCACTCATAATATGTGATGGATGACTATTTTCTGATTGCTTGCTGCACCCATTTCCCATTCTCTCTTATCTCATGTCTGCGTTCACATGAGAAGACATTATTTGAATGTTCTATCTTTGTCACTGTTTGCCACTCGAATATATTGTCATGGTTAACCTTGTTTTATAATAACAACAAAATATTTAATATTGGTCATTGAGGAAAGAAATGGCTTGAGCAGAAAAGTTTTTCATAGGACGACGAAAGAAGAGATAGCAGTAGATACTAAAATAAGGTTTCAATCAAGCATCTAAACACTTGATGATGACAGAGAAAACAGATATACTCGATCGATGCAAAAATAATTCCATGAAATAATCACTAATCGCTATATGATTCTTGACTATTTGAAATGGAATTGTAAATGATCGATTATATTTGATTAAAAACGATCGGAATAACTGATTATGTCTGCTTTTCAATTAAAAATCGAGCATAATAAATTTAGACTTCATTGATTATGATTTATTCTGCTAGCAATCATTCGTATTCGTAATCGATTTTCTTGTCATCATATATCGATTTCTATTAGGAAATAGAAAATAAATATTGAAACATATTTTTGCTCTATCTCACATACTAAAAGGACCATTATTTATCCATTGAGATTACTTGTTTGTCGGAAAGTGACTTCTTCATGTTTCACTTTGCAAAATATGAGTGAGGGTGAAAATATTCGTTGAAGTGTAAATATGCATGAAGAGAAGAGCAATACATATACACCTATACCCACACTGACATCTTAATTCTTAAGATTGTGTCAGTCCCCCTAGTCTCGTCATTCAAAAAAAGGAAAAACTTAAGTATATACGAATCAATCCATGTAAATCGCCACCCACTCTACTCAACCGATAATTGCCGATTTATCGGGATTTTATATGGGCTGTAGAGACAAGTGTTTAATGAATTTCCACCAAGTCATTTAAAAAATATTATTCCTCTCCTGAGATATTTAAATTTTTTCTGAGAGAACTATCCTAGGAAAAAAAATATTTTTGCCGTCTCTTTGCATTTTGTGTAGTATCTATGTCTCCTCAAGGGTCGATCTGTTGTGCTTGATATTATTACGATTAGTATATCTGAGTTTGCAGTACGTTTCAGAAATAATGAGCTCAAATCGATGAACCGTTGATCAATTTATCAATACTATCGAGTAAATGATAAAATCAGTGTTTTATCCAGGTTTTTTTCTCGGGAGGGGCGATTTGAAATTCCGGAAGGGCGAAAAATTTTTTTCGGCGGAGCAAGCCATATGGTTCGTCGCGCGATGATCGTGGGTCTCGAGGGAGGGGCGCCGACCTCTCCCCTCCCCTCGGGCATCTCTGTGGATAAAACACTGGATAGAATTATCATATTTCAGTAGTTTTGCATGTAGATATCTCATGAACGGATCATATTTGAGAGCTGAAATCTTGGCTACATACGGATCTCATTCATTACTCACTTTGATACAAATTCAACTCTCTAACTAGTTACTGTGGCTCACGAAATCCTCTTCAAAAACACGATTTCCAGATGGGGCGATGTTAAGAAAAATTGGGTGTATAGTAGTCAGGTCTATATGACTTTAACTTACGTGCTTTGCATTACAAAGCTATGCAAGAATTGACCTGTGACGTTGTAGAATAATTTGCAGAGCTATATTGAAAGGTGAATCGTAAACTCGGACGCTAACTTACATATCAAATATACAAACTAATCTAGAAAACAGTAAAAACGTTTTTATATGGACAATTATTTCAATGAGGATGATGGCAGTAATATTAGCGTCAAACCTCTCTTACTACAAACGCAATGGATTCTTTCGATCGCTTCCTTGCTTCCTATCTCCACTCCTTGCATGCTGTAAATAATGGAAGTGATTTCTGTGATTGATTTTAACAATATATTGTTACATGTGACAATGTCAAGAAAATTATGATGCAAACAAGTTTTAATAGAGAGTACAACAGTGATATTTTTTATTCATGAGTTTTACTCTATCGATTACGCATAATACTATACTGTTGTATTCTAATATTCGAAAATGGCACATAACCGATCACTTACCTATGATTCTTCGTTATTGAAATCTGTAAGAAAGTTTTTCTTGCTATTAGTCTAATATATGATAATACAATTGCAAAAATATTGAATATTTGAATTGATTATTTGTTTGACAGATATCCTTCATTGACTATATGAAGCGAATGATTGGATTTCAAAAGAAGAAAAGAAAAAAAAGAGTATCAGGACAGACAGGAAAGTAAAAGAAAAGTGTTGATGATGAAAACCAATGATTCTACTAGCGAAAACTTTGTGGACTTGATAAAGACGGTACCGGGTGCTTCTCAATATTCCTATAGCAACATGTATGAAGCCCAATCAGTATGTTAAAACCTCTATTAACAATTATATTTGCAATAAGACTAAGTTCTCGTAGTTCTTCTAAGCAGTCCATCTGTAATGTCAAAATCCGTGCGAAATTTTTTGCTTGTATATGCTACCTGAAAACTACTTAGAAGTGCTTATACTTGAATAAACTTCGGTAAAGTGCATCAATTTACTCATCACAAGTTGTCGAAAACTGCCTCACATAATTAAATTACTAAGCAGAGCTTAAAAAATGCTTTCACGAGAGCTCTGAAGCTGCTATCAACAATATCACTAACACGTGCTGTCAGTTTTGTTGCCTACCTATATTACAGCGCTTACACAAAAAAAAGTGCTGTGTTTTTTCGCGTATTTAAGTTCTTTGCAGCATCTACAATGAAAAACATCATAATTTACATGAGTTTAATTCACATTTTAGCGTTAAAATGCGTTGTAATCGTTTATCAGGTGCGTTGTACATAAGCACATTTTATCATTATCGTAAGAGTTGAAACAATATGTTGTGATAGACTTTTATCGATATCAGTCAAACTTGAAAGTTGAATGCAATCATTGAATAGAGTTGAAGTTTGAAAAGTTGCATTTCAAGTATTCAACCATACATTTATACAATTATTTAGTCCAAATAGTCTAGTATTCAGTTCAGTATCAAATATTCGAGTAGTCAGTTTAGTATTCAACTATTCATATATTCGATGCTCTAGTTTAGCATTCTAATATTCAAATATTGAATTAGTCAAGCATTAAAGTATTGAATTATTCATATATTTAAATATTGCAGTACTCAAGTATTCTAGTATTCAATTAATCAAATATTTGATTATTTAGTCCAGTATTCACATATGCAATCATTGCAGTGCCCAAGTGTTCCAGTATTCAACCATTCAAATATTCGATTATTCTGTCTACTATCCGAATTTTCGGGTATTCTACTGTTTAAGTATTCCATTTGTCAGTTCAACAGAAATACAGACATATCCCTCGAGGTGTAGATATCACGAAAGCAAATACACACGGCGTTTTCCACGATGAAGATGCCATGAAAAAAATAAACGAATATCTTTTTCGAAGTAGGCGCTACAGAACCATACACACATATCTCTTTTGTTGTGGGTTTTAAGGAAACCAATAGGCAAGACAGCTCTATTGATGTCGATGTCACGAAAACAAATGCACACATCTCATTCGATGCGGATTCTACGGAAATAAAGACACCAGACATCTTTCTAAATATAAATGCCACGGAAACGAACACATGTCTTCCTCTACCGAGACACCATGGTACCACATACATACATGCCTTGCTCGATGCTTATGCCATAGAAACACACATACAAGCAGTTGCCTTAGTTCAGATGTAGCGAAAATGCATGCTCACATATCTCTTTTGATATGAAAGTCACGCAACCATATACACATAGAACTTCTCTTACGAGGAAACATTCCCAAGTGATTTGCACCGTTTGCCTTCATATTATACCCATAGGTAGGGCTCATAGTGTAGATAAATACCATAAAGGGGGTCGTACCGTTGTGCCTTTCTTCTCGAGTTATGACCGTTTTACGGAATATTCAGCCTATCACAGTATTATGAAACACATTTCAACAGGGAATTTCCACTTGAGAATTTTTCTAATAATAGATCTCATAGTTCTTATTATATCCTGGAAGTTTCAGCTCAAACGAATAGTTTTCTTCCGAAAGAATGGTTTTGCAAAAAACTACTACTTTCTCACAAAAGCTCCGAAAATAGTTTATTTTTGAGATACTCCATATCTTTAGAGACACATTCATTTCAGCTGAAACTTTCAGGATATAATAAGGACTGTAAGATCTATTGTTAGAAAAAATTTCAAGCGGATATTACTTCTTGAGATTTTTTTCTTAATACGTTGTGATAAGCTGAATATTCAGTAAAATGGTCATAACTCGAGAAGAAAGGCCCAATGGTACGAACCCCTTTAGATTATCTACCTATACTATGAGCCATACCTATGGGCATAATATGACGGTAAACGGTGCGAATCACTTGGGAATGTTCCCTCGTTAGTGAAGATGTCATGGGGCTATATACACACGATGTTTGTCTTGATTTGAATGCCATGGAAACAGAACAAGCTGAACAGGTTTTATTAACAACATGACCAAACGTGTATACAAAAATGCATGCATGAAACTCCCTTATAAATTAAGTGAGATTAAGTTTGCACAATTACAGCTTAAAAGACTCTTTTCACGAAGTACTTAATTATAATTTTCTATGGCAAGTATTAAAAATAACTTTTCTCTCAAGAAGTCTCAATGTTTCGTTGAAATTTTTGAGCTTGATTTTTTTTCATTAGGGAAAGATTATATTATGACAATGCCGGTTTTTCATAAATTTTGATCAAAGGCTTTTGCAGTCGAGGAATTCGAATCTGTAGCCGGTTTCTTAACATTGTGTACTTGATTTCTAAGTCAAGCTTCTTGGAAACCAAAGACATTTGATACAACTATAGAAAAAAAAATCTGTGTTTTCTGGAACAAGCCTTGGTGGAATGAAAAAAATCAAGTACACAATTTTGAGAAGCTGATTACAGATTCTTATTTCTTAAGCTCGCAAGTCTTTGATCAAACTTTATAAATGATCATGAGTCTTCTTCAATAGTTACTTCTGAATAAAGAATTAAATTCAGGGGTTTCTCGTTACCCTGCTGCCGAGTAACTGCTTAAGGAGATAAGAGTTTTCAAAATTGCGTGTAAACGGTCGGAAGTAGTCTTTTCTGATAGTTTAAGCCCTTGTGAAAAATTTACTCATATAAATACCATGAAATCCAAGCTTTAAGGGTGAAGGTGTTCAAAGTATTTTTTTTATCGGATATATGCTGGTCAGATCGATAGGTAGTTTCCTCAATAGGTATATCGTTAAGTAGATAGTTATATAGACAGTCAATTAATTAGATAATTAATTAGGTAGATAAGTAGCTAAGTAGCTAGATAAATGTATACTTGGGTAGATAGGCAGATTAATAGATAGGAAATTAGTTAAGTTGATAATTATATAGAAAATTAAATAAATAGATAGTTAGATGTGTAATTAGTTAGGTAGGTTAGTTGCCAGATGAATTTTTAGATAAGTTCATGAGTAAAAAGACACATCCATCTATCGGTGTGCCACTCATTAATACTATATGAGTCACTTGCATGGCAAAGAAATTCATAGGAAAGCATCATAGAAAAGACATAAGAATAGTGAAAAAATAAAGAAGTGTGTGAATACATGAAAGACCTGGGCCTTTTAGGTTGCTAATCGTGATTCTCAATTGTGAGTCAGAAACGCATATACTATAAAGTACGTCTCAGGCTGACTAAGAATATATGATGCATAAACTGTGAGAAATTTAATCTTGCGTAAGAAATGAGTGTTTTCACACTGCAGTCTTTTTTCAATATTTTTGAATAACCATCGAGAGTCGACATTAGCATCGGAATATGGTCAACTTTTTCATAGCTTTTTAGCACATTTTTCATTTTTTATCTGTTTGAATGATAACGATCCGTTACCAGTTACTTGGTAGAGCAACTATAAAATAGCTTCTTAGGTACTTTCCAAAAGAGTTATAAAGACCACAGGAAGTTAACCCCTTTGAAAATTCTAGGGACGACTTCTCGATAGCTTTGCAGAACTTATAGATATCTCATTAAGCTCGGCACGATCAGTTCTCTGATAGGAACTCATTTGTTCGAAAAGTTTTGCTTCTATCAGAAAATTTTTCAAACAGCTTCTTAGATCGAACCTTTTACTAAACTGTTCAACTCCTACTGACACCTCTCTTCAATTCTTATTGTTGGATGAGGAAAGCTATCCTAGATTTACGTTAATTAAGTCGTGTTTCAAAAATCATCAATTTTATTTCAAGAGATTTGATCTGGGATGATCTTTACGGTTCTTTAAGTTATTTAGAACTCCTACTAGCTGATTATTAAACGAATGAAACCTTAAAAATATTCGCATCTTCTCGTAAAACCATATTTGGTTTCGGCTAACAAATAGTTTTTTTAAACGGTAAACCTATGAAAACTATTGCCCGACGGTCATCCCATTTATTCCTGAATCAAGACTTCGAAAATTGAAATATTATAGCGCATATGCATTCATGTATTGAAAACTAACGATTAAATGCATAAATCAATCAACGTGCCGTTTATCACGATTTTCTTTGTCAGAATTGAGCAGAAAACCATTGGAAGTTAGAAAAATTTGACATTTATGCGATGTACTGAGGTTTTTATTCGATTTCAGGATATGAAATATGTGAGTCGCTCTATCAATATATTGAAACTCAAGGTAACTTTGTGCAACCTATAAATTATCAGTACTAATGAATGAATCGCTTCGAAAATTTTAAGATTTACTTAAGTGAAAGCACTGATATCTGAAACATTCTGATTGCTCTCGATGGCTCAAAATAATATGCTATTAATCCTATTTGTATCAGCTATCATAACGAGTTTTCTTTATTTATGGGTTCAAATAACACATATGAACTCCACATGTGCACAAATTAGTTCGAATTATATTACTAAGTCTGTCTGGAATCACTCTTGGTCAAACCAAATCTTTGATAATCTATATGGATGGCGATTAATTGGTGCTGATATGAAAGAACAAGCACGTCTTCATAAAATATCAAGTATCGTTGCAGCATGGTCAGAGAACGTTGTAGACAATATACCGATCGTACCTTCTTTATCAGCCGACAGACATCTGCTCGTGTTGAGTGCTAGTGCCAGTCGGGTACGCTATGGCATGAGTGTGACATTTATCATGGTCTTTCCAACCGATGTCAATAGAGTGTTACCGAAAACTAACTTAGGCCAACCATTATCACCAACACAACTTAAGCTATGGTGTATCTTCAATGATGGATCAGTAACATCTGCCTATAGTTATGACTTAAACTATTTCAATGATCGAGTGTCTCTCGTCGATTGTCCTCTCAGTTCTTTTGCTAGTGATGAATTGTGGAGACATAATCGAACATTGCGTGTTTATCTTGTTTCGACAACAGACATGGATCGAAACATTCCTATTCTCAAAGCATTTGTGACTGTTCCTCAATCTGCTTTAGTTCAATGGCACTCTAGTCAACAACTATTGACTTTATGTACTTCACCCCTGCACAACAAAGCTCATCAACTTGCTCAATGGATAGAATTTCATCGATTAGTTGGCTTTCAGAAGTTTGTGGTGTATAATTCAACTGATACCAATGGATATCTCTCATCAGTTCTCAGTAATTATGCTCGAAAATATCCAAACCTTGTCGATGTTGTTCAATGGAATTTTTCGGCTCTAGCCCTCACTGATCCTATAACGACAAGATATTTTCAGCTTGAATCTCTTCATGATTGTCTTATTCGCTACGGCGATCAGTCGGAGTGGTTGGGTGCACTAGATCTTGACGAATACATAGTACCATTGCCTCCGTATAAAACTGTTCTCGACTATGTCAATGAAAACTTTGGCCAACGTGCTATCGGTTCAATTAATCTATGGAGTCAATTTTATTGCACTCAAAGCACTGCAACATACACAGGAATAGAGAATGACACTAGTCTACTGGCGATCGAACGATTCACTGTTCGAGCACCGACACGCTTTAAGAGTGGACGTGAAAAGTATCTATATCGTCCTCGTTTTGTTCAATATTTATCGATTCATCATCAAGTTGTTGGACTGCCTAAGCAAGAGCCGTCAAAAAATCACATTATGCTAGCGCATTACGGCTTCATGAATAATCTACGTGCGTTGCCTGGCTGTGACCGTGTAAAACTAGTGAAAGATACTAGTATTCGTGATCGATTCGCTAACAGAGTTCATGATGCAGTAAGAAGACTGCTCACCTAGATTAGAGTTTTTATTATCGAAGATCAGAAATAGTCAGAAAGATTTCACTTGTGCTATGTAATACTCATAGAATATCTGTCGGCTTTATTCAGTATGGCACGATGATAATGAAAAAACAAGACATGTGTGAAAGTGACTGAGTCTGATCTCAACGTCATTTTTAAACCTTTTGAAAAACCCTTTTAATTTGTATTTTCTTGCATTTTTTTTAGCTGATGTCTAGATTCTGCAGTAAAGCAAGCATATTCCTATCTGCTCTAGTTACTGGTGTCTAAATATATTCGATTTTAATAAGTACTAGCCATGATACGAAACTGTCCTTGTGATGTCATCGTCTTCTTCTCTGATTCTAATTTCATCATTCCACTATTGATTTATCATGTCAACCTCTATCGATTAATGTCATTCTCATGATTGATAAATGTCTTCTTTGTTGCCCTTTTCGCCTGATAAACGAATTTTTGATGTGATGGAACCGTTCTATTAAAAAAGGCACTTATGAAACTTTTCAGAAGCCTCCATTTAGTGTTATGTTTCAATAATTTCACCTTCCGAATTTAACATCGAGATTAGTCTCATATCAAGGGTAAAATTTCTTTTATTAACTCATCGCTACAGTTTTCATTTTAAGACGGCCCTAAAGAGAGGCAACCATAATTGATTGTTCGATTGAACCTAATCATTGAACTGATATTCATGATATTCATTAACGAATCATTGTAGTAGAGCCACAATCGATCCTACTCAATCGAATACTTAGAATTTTGATGAAACTTATCCTATCGTGCAGAGTCAACTTGTTTAGGCAAATAGGAAAATTTTGAGATCTAATAAATGATTTGTAACTGAAATGTGACGATCTGATTGAAAATGCACAAATTTGCTTTTTCTTAATTTGAATTTTTTTTCAATCATTTATTATTGCCCTTTCTATGATTTCTTCTTATGAATGTGAATTAGAGCTTTGAAAATTTTGTCAGATATGTATTCTCAGATAGACCATTCAACTATTTATCGAATAAGATCCATAGGTTGACCATGTCTTAATAAAGATTTCATTTCAATTCTTCTCTCATTATGTGTTCGACTTAAAAGTAGTCTATACTTACGACATAATTCAGTCAAGCTCTTTCCATTAAAATGACTCACTTGCTGCTACTTGAATATGATCTCAAAAGTTTGAGATTTTCAAGTTTAACCTGACAAACATCGTTACAAAATAAGTTTTTTCTATATAATATATGTCATAGAAGATGATTACAGGTCATCTGGCTTTATTACAGAACAAATACTTTTTGACATGAAACTTTCAGCTATTCCAGAAGTCAAAGCTAGCCTGTAAGATTAGAAGCAGTAACTTTTGAAATCATCTATACAGAATTCGATAGTTATTTTACACATTTAATAGAGTATTAAATTTTGAACAAAACATTATGAATAATTTTCATTTAAAGTCAAGAATAGTATGATCGAACGTATAACATACTTCATTACTCTACAATATATAAGTTGCATCGATATGATATAGAAGCTCGATGAATCTCTCTTTTCGCAGAATTTGAGGCTGAATAAAAACTTTCTTCTACTTTTCACCTTAGACATATCATTCAAAATATGCAAGAAGTACTATATAGCAAATCTTCTATATTTATGATACCTAAAGTTATGAGAAGAACTTGAATGATTACTTCAGCGTATGGAGTAGTAATTTCAGTCTAAAAAATGGTTGATCGGAAATCTGGAAAAACTGTTTTTTATTTCTTCCACAGTGATATCCTCCAAAATATGAAAAAATACCTAATATTTGACTTGTGGATCTCTGACCTATAATTGTATGAGAAAAACCTGGATGATCTTGTGAATGTGAGCAGGAATCAGTAATAGGTAAAATAAAAGCTAAAACAAAAATATGACAAAAGCTATTCGTTGTTATCTAGAAACAAAATATCAATCTATTGTAATGAAACTACTGTCTGTTTCAGAGTTAAATGCACGTGAACATTTTTTGAATAACTTTAAAACAAAAAGAGAGAAATGACTCAGGTTTTCAACACTATCTAGAGTCGACATTACTGCATCTTTTTATTAAGTCCACGAAAAAATCCAGTTACTTGTTTTCGGAGATACAAATCAGTTTTAACGATGACTTTAATTCGCTTTGAAAACAATATACTGTCTAAATTATAATATAATGAGCAGATAGTCTAGGTTCGCCCTTATGAATCAGATCAAACCCAAAATCGGTATCTATTTCCCTTCAAAACATATAAAGAATTTACTGAATGCTACTCATCAAAATTTTTCAAAACCTAAGCAGTTGACAAATATCTCCTTGTACAAATTTTTAGCCGTCTTCCATTTCATAATATGATTCATTAACCTTTGAAGCTTGTTTTCCTACTAAGAACGTCATCAGAATCAAGGAATTCAATTTATTTTGCAAAAATGTATCAATATTTTCATTTGATTCAATTATAGTCTGTGATGTCATAGAGTATTCGAGAACAGTTTCATTTAGTATAATTCTGTGGCACATAGTGTTGTAGCTCACTGTGCATGTATCAAACCATATTTTTCTTTTGAATGAAGCTGTTTTTGAATTGGTTTACTCTGTCTTAACCCTTTAAGTACCAGCATCCTAAATAAAGAGTACTTTTTTAAGTATCTTAATTTTTGAATAACTCGGAAACACAAAAGCATATCAAGATGCAATTTTCTCTATGATATAACATCGACTTCGATGCATACATCTGTATAAGAATTATAACCCTAATGAGCTCACTTAAGTATTAACTCTGCTGAATTTTTGGAACAACAACTGTATTCTAAAAAGGAGGAGGGCAGGTAATGCTCTTTTGTAGTTTCCAAAATATTTTGGTTTTCTATGTTGAAATCAAGTTCGAAGTGACTCATAGTAGTATTCCAAACGTTTATTTACGACAGCTTTCAATTGAATTTTGAGCCAGATCGGTATTTCCTCACAGAAATGGCCAAAATAGTTCTTCGCCATCCCCGTGGCAGAGTACAGGGATGACCTAAAACTGACTTTAAAAATTTTTTGAAAATTTTGATGAAAATATAAATACTGCACCAGGAGTGTCTTAAGTATGACAACTTATAGAAATTTCTCTCACAGGCAAAGTCATAGTACTTAAAGGGTTAATTTAATGAAAATTAAAGCAAATAGAATCTCTTTCGTTTATCATCAATAATAGCAATATTATATACTACAAGTAGTTCTTGAAAAAGAAACATTAAAACTAAATTTAAAGGAAGTAGAAAAATGTAGCAGTTAAGTATATATGGTAGGCGAGTTTGGAGATTTGTTGAGATCGAAATAGCATTTTTGCAATTTTCTAGTAACTAATATTTTTAAGATATAAAAATAGACAGATTACTTATATCGTGAGTAAGTACTTTTTTGATAATGAGAACATAAAGATATCAAAAGGTTCGCGAGTTCTCAACAATTAGTGAACAGAATTTTTCAAACTATTAATGAAAAAAATTTCCACTTATGGCTCTTAGATCAATAATTATATATTAAAAACTACAGTTTCATATTGATATTTTATATTTTTCCAGACAATTGAATCGAACATATGGTGAATAGGAGCGGAGCGACAGAGATTTTCAAAAGTCATGGTAGCTTATATCACGTGTATGTCGTATCATTATGATATGAGAACATAATAAATGATTATAATTACTAATGAAATTGAAAGTTAATTTTTTTTCTCTAAATAGTGCACATGATGAATAGGACACATAATCGTTCTTATAGGAAAATTTCGTGTTTAGTGAATAGCATTTATCACTTAAATTCAAAAACTGAAATACATCAAGATTTTCAAAATGATGCAATAAATAATTCTAAATCAAGTAATTATCTTATATCCTAATGATAACAAAACTTGAATACAATAATAAGCATCAATTACTGAATGAGTCATGCAATCAACGCAATAGAGTATTCAAAAGATTGACACACACATAATAAAAATGGTTGTTTTTTATCAGTAAAATAGAAAAAATAAAAAAAAACAGTTTTTATTGTTGTGTTCAACGTGAGTCGGTTTTCTAAACTTTTCTCCAACGGAATTATTTCACATTGTCTATGAAGCTTTAATCTATTATTATATCTTATTTTTCTAACAGAAGTTTTTAATTATTTTGCAAATTTCCATTCCACTGAATTTTCATGTCAACTGTGACATATATATATATATTTGTCGTATCGATGTTAAAATTTCAATAAAAACGTTATAGAAGTTATAACTTGTCTAAGGTAGGTTATCGAAATTGTTTTGATGAAATTAAAGAACCAAGAATGGTATATTTAGATGGTATAGGCAACATCACACTGCAGGTATATATTTATCTGAACAACATACATTTTTCTATTAAAAAAAATCAATAATACACAAAATATTAATTGCAAAACTGTAAGAAAATGTTTACAGAAAATTAATATTTTGAAGTATAGAAATTTTATAATGTCATTCCTCGACTAATTTTTAAGATTGGTTTCAAGTAGAAATTCCACAAAAATTATCGAATGATGGAAGCACGAATATGAAGCTTGTATATGGTGGAAAAGGAGAAGAGACGGATCATTAAATCCTGCCGTCTTATTCTGCTTTTCATAATTTGATTCATACAACTAATATCTTGTGTATCATTGATTGTTTTCGTAAGAAAATGTCTGTATGTTGGTCAGGTGAATGTTTACTTATAGAGTATCATTTTAATGATACTATCAAAATATACAATTCTAGTTCATTTTACTGAACAAAACCAAATTCGACAATCATCGTAATTTCCATACAACATATACATATATATTTATCTAGAAATGGGATTACAGGGAAATTACCAACAATATTTATAGATTAGATTTCATGACAAAATTCTTTAAACGTTATAAATTGAGATCAGAATTAATTCTAGCATTGACATAGATTGTCTTTAAATAAAATATTTTAAAGTTTTTCTGGTATGCTTAATCGCTTCAAAAGATTTCGAAATCTTCATTTTATTCAAATCAGAAGATTATGCTTTCTCTTCAAATGTTAATACTATAATCTATGTTATGCTTGAATATCATTTTTCAGATTTTGGGCATAAATTTGTTATTTAAACGAAAGACGTTTTATATCAAATTATTCAAGTGAATAAATAAAAAGGTAGAAATATCCTTTTGATCTGAAAAGTGATTCATTAGTTGAAAAAACCCTTTGATGTTGAACTTATTTCTTATACGAGAAAAAGATAGACTTGTTTTATTGAAATCAAAACAATTGTATTTATTTTATTTTATGACAGCAGAAAACAACAAAAAAAAAGACACAATATACCTATTTTACTACAATCAAACGTTTCACCCTTAGAGAGTAAAAAAATCTTTAATTACTGAACTTCAAGAAAAAAGTTTTGAAAATATTAATTTTCTGTAAATTTCATATAAAATCATTATGTCATTTGTCGCTCGTAGGTGACCTGCTGTGTTAAAGTTCGAATTATATGTCAAATAATAGCGCTGATATCGTCTATAACACAATATCATTGCACGGTCGAACTACGTGTCATTTTTCTTCTTTGTTAGTCATATACATATGTGACAGAACGACAAAAAAGACTCGTAGTAACTATGTAAATCAATGAAGGGGTGATTTTTATCGCATGCTTGCTTTTGTCTATTTCTTCTACTAGTTTTGCATTTTTATAATACATACAATTATCATCGTCACAAATATGTAATTATTTATACTTGGGATTTATATTCGTTGTATTTAGACAAGAAATTTTTTTTTAATTTATAAATTCAGTCAATGCAGAATCAAATCGAAGAAATTGTGTTACTTTCAACAGAAGATGGAAAACAACGTCGAAATGAAAACCAAATATTTCTTAGATTACAAAACAGTTCTGATGATCATACGCCAGATGAACAACATCAACATATAATAAAAAGGTATATTTTATAAATATATCTATGAGTGGATACTTGAAATCGAAGAAATAAATAATCGTATCTTTCCTTTGTTGTTTTATGAAAAAGAAAATATTCAAACAAATAAACAACAGATAAGATAAAGAAAATATATTTGTCTTTCAATTAGTTGTAAAATTTTGATCATATATTAAGTTCTTAATTAACAATCATTATGTAATATTGTTCAACAAAAAAAAAAAATAATGAATAATAACAGATGGACAATAAAGAATGATCCTTTTAGTCATTCTAAAATATTTCGACCATCTTTTTACCTATATCAATAACTTTCTTTTACACATTTTTTCTTTCAATTCTTTACAAAAATACTTCTTTCTATTTAGTTAAATATTGAATAGAATTTTTCTTCTGTCAAATAAAAAAAAACATGATTGGCCTTGAAATCACAAGTTTCAAGAACAACTTTCTTTCTCATTTATTTGTATCAAATATTTGACTCGTATATTAAGAATTGTTTGAAAATCCCATCAACAGACAAGAAAATGACGACATTTCCCTAAAAAATTATATTCCAACAATAGACTCAGTAATATTCTTAAGAATTTTGATCATTAGGATGAGAAAAAACTCAAAACAGCGGAGAACTTGATTCAATAATATTCAAAGAATTCACTTCGGTTCTTTATTTTACGTATATATCGATCAATTTATAAAACCTACGAGTTCATTTCATAAACCGTAGAGTATAGAGTTAAAAATCAAGTTATTAACAGACCGATAATGTCTATAGATGAATAATGAATAAAGCAACTTAACATAGACATAATGGAAAAACTAATGCTCATCATTTATTCTTAAACTTTATTGAAATCTCATTCGTCCATATTTTGGATTCATTAAAAGTCGGTAAATCAAATAATTTGATGTATATCATGAGCTGAAGAAAAGACAAAGCAAAAAGGAAAAAAATTATTTGTTTGAAAGTTGTGACTCTTAGGCCATTCTTTTATTTTGTTTGACAAAATTTTATTTCAACTATTGACGTAAATAGAAATAAGTATTTTAGTAGAAAAAAAATGTCTTTAAAAAAATCTTTTGAAAAAGGTGACACGATGATCAACATATCTTTAAAATATTGAGAAAACTTTTCAAAAGGTAAACTTTTTCTTATATTTATCATAGGATTTAAATTCACTATAACTTTGAACTTAAATTAACTCTTTCTTTTAGACTAATTAAACCAACTAATCCAAACGATTTCTACAAAAATCTTCTACTATGGGTTATTCTTATCGGTTGTCTTTTTCTTTTGGCCGGTCCACTTGCTCTTCATTCTTCTTATGCTCTACCAGTTGTCAAGCCACGTACAATACCTTTACATGAATTTAGTGAAGAACGTGCTCGTGATTACTATCCTAATTTAACTCAATATGGTCCAAGAGTTGTAAACACACATGCTGATTATCTTACACGTGATTTTCTTATATCACAAATCTATCGAATTCGTTCGGTCGCTAAAAAGTCTGTTCAATTCGAGATAAGTTTACAAAATTTTACTGTTGATGATATTGACCAATTACAAAATATTGCTGTTCGTCTATCGGATCCAAATTCATCACCCACAACGCCTTCTTTAATGTTAACTGCACATTATGATTCTGGTAACGGATCGAGAATATGCAATAAAATATATTTATTTTTTTTTTCTGTGTTCATAGTTGAATTTAGTCCTGGTGGTAGTGATGATGGTTCAGGTGTTGTTATTTTACTTGAACTTCTTTCAAATCTAGTCAATGATCCAACAATAACATTTACTCAGGTTCATTTGATCGTTCTATTCACAACTGCCGAAGAAATGAGTTTTGCTGGTGCCGAAGCATTTATTGCCAATCATGAATGGAAAAATGATATACGTCGATTTATTAATATCGATTCAACCGGTGGAAATGAAAAAGCAATTTTATTTCGAGTTAAACCATCACAAGTATATTTTAGCATTTCTTCTTTTTAACTACATTCATTGTCTGTTGTTTTTCTTAAGCTTGTTAAAGATTATGGTCGAGTACCGAGACCTCATGCTAATGTAATGGGTGAGGAACTTATTGAATCAATTGGATTAGATACTGATTATGGTATCTTTACAGAAAAAGGATCATTGTTAGGATATGATTTTGCTTTTTATCTTGATGGTTATAATTATCATACATTACTTGACAAACCATCAATTGTGGAACATGGTGCCTTACAACATTTAGGTGAAAATACACTTGTATTATCTCGTCATATTCTTCTTGGTCATGTTAATCTTCAACAACCAGAAAGTATTATTGATGATGATCATTTAATTTATTTTGATATACTTGGTCGACATTTAATTACATACAAAAAATCAACATCAGTAATAATACAATCAATTCTTATTGGATTTATTATTCTAATAGGAATTATAGTGATTCTTATTGATCAATTATGGTATAGAGCAAATTCATCTATAGATGATTTTTCTTCAGTTTATTTTTATTTTAAATATCCATTACTTATTCGAATTCTTTCAATAATTATATTTTTTATATGTTATCTATTATCAATTCTATTTGGAATATTATTTGCTATATTTATTGCATTTATTGTGTCAAAAATTCGACCATTATCATGGTTTGGTAATTCAACAATAGCTTTTTTTCTTTATGGATTATCTTGTTTAATTGGTATTATTCTTTGTGAAATTTTATGGACATATTTACGTCGACTTTTTTTATCAAAATATCCGAAAAAAAATCCAATGGAAATTAGTACAATTAATCATATAAATCGTTTATGTTTTAATTTTGAACGTCATTGGACTTTGCTTCTTATTTTTGTCTTATTTATGAGTATTTCTATTTCTATTGGTTTTCGATCACTTTATCTTATACTTCTATGGTCTATATTTATTTGTCCAATTTATTTATGTTTAATTCTCTTTGAATTTATTTTTCGTTGGACAAAGAACAAATGTTTCATTATTTTTAATGAACAAGGATGGTATTGGTTGTTTGCACCTTATATTGTTTCATTAATACCACTTATACACACACTTGAAATGACAAGTCGAATCGCTCGTCTAGCTATTCCAATATTCGCTCGCAGTGTTGAAAAAATTCCAATACCACAAGATATCATTATATGTATAATAATTGTATTACCAGCTACTATATTTTTTCTTGTTTTTATTCCAAATATTCAACGAATAATGAATTATAGTCGAACATTAATTATTTTGATAATTAGTTTTCTTATTGTATTTATTATAGCTTGTACAAGACAACCATATACAAATACTCATCCAAAACTAATTCGAGTTCGACATATTTCACAATCAATTTATAAATTAAGTAACCCAAAAGATTTTCCAATGATTATTCCAATTTATTCACAAGCAGCATCGATTAAAGTTGAATCATTTGATAATATTGTTTTGTCACCAACACTTGATGAAATTTCAAGTAAAACTGGTTATTTATTAAATAATCTATCATGTTCAACACCAACCAATTGTTCATTTGATGATACATTTAATCGTACAATAGCATTTAAAGAAGTTGAATTAACATCAATGGATAATTTTAATAATTATAGATTTACATTTCGACATGTATCATCTTATCAAATAACTGTTTTATCATCAGCTGTAGCAAAAATTGTTGTACATAACGCAACAATAAAACCAAGAACAGATACTGTTATAGATATTCAATCGATTAGTTCAGCATCATCTTTTAATCTTCAACTTAATATCGAACGATGTGATTTGAATGACTCTCCTTTTCTCTTATCTTTGACTGAAAAATTGCCTCATATTGTAATGCTTGGTAGTGGTCGTTGTCGAACACTTACAGATATTCTTGTTCTTTCAGTTAATCGTTAATATATATCAATAATAATTCATTTTCTTTCGTTTTTTTTTTCTTTCTACCAGTTAAAATTGAAATTTTTATAATAAAAAAAGAAAACAAACAAACAGATGAACAAAAAAAAGGAAAAAAATATTGTCAAATGTTTCTTTTTATCTAGTCAAAGTTTAACATTGTTTTAATGGATAATATTGATTTATTTCATCATTAAATAAATCAATAAAATATTTGTCCATAAAAAAGTTTTTTAAACACCCACGATATGCTCGACAATGTTGTTCATCATGACCACATAAACGATGATAACCACCAATATAAATATATGTTGGATTTGGACGAAATGTTGTTAGTTTACTTAATGATACAGTACGACGAGGATAACTATCATCAAGTTTCATTGTTATACGACGACGAAATCTAGAAGAAAATAAATTTTATTTTCCTATTAATTTTAATAAAATTCAACTAAACCTTTCGATTTCAATTCGATGCCATTGACCATCATCAATACGTATTTTTGATCTTAAAAATACTTCAGTTGAATTTTCCTCTGTTTTAACTGTAAATTGTATAAAACCATTAACAATTGTTAATGATATATATTGAGAAAAAACATTTATTGTTGTATCACCAATATAAAAAATTAAACCATAAGAAGTTTTTGTTCGAAATAATAATTTAAAATAATTTCGATTTAAATTCAATGGTACATATGAATACATAAGATTTTGTCTTCCATCTAATTCAATCGATATATCTTTCATATTAGATTGTTTATATCGTGTATGACATGTATAATTATTTAATTCTGTTTGTTGACAAATTTTATTCAATGTACATGGATTTGGATGACATGGATAACCACGATATTCACTTATGTTAAATAATTCTATAGCATCTTGGCGTATGTCATTTAATGGATGATTATTAAGAATAATCTAAATAAAGTAATGTAAAGAAGAAAAAAAAAACTTTTTTTTTTTTCGTTTACTTTTTGTATTGCACCACGAAATCCTTCGAATATGATAAAATTTGATAATGTATCAAATGAACGATATTGAATTGGTAAATTACCAATAAATGTAAATGAACGAGGCCACAGAATATTTGTAGAAAATAATTCATATGTAACTACAGGTGATTCTTGATCAACTATTAAAGTGAATTTTTGACCATAAATTTCGATTGAACATCGATGCCATATATTTAATTCGATTGGATATCGAGAACTAAAATAAAATCCAAATAATTATGGACTAATTATAGTTCAAACTGATAAGTATTCTATCTTATGTATATCTAATCTATATTTTCTAGTTTTGATAGTTTTTCTTTTTGGTTGTATGAAAAAAATATCTTCAAGAGTGACACTAGAGAATGGAATTTTCAGGCATATCAGCAGCTCATTTACCTAGACTCAGAAGCTTGAGTAAAAAAAACTGCAGTTCTAATTATATTAGACCCGCTTTTTAATAGTATTGAAAATGTCTTGGTTCATGGGAACTTCAGCTATTAATAAAAGAAACATAATAGTGTTATTGTCTTTCTTGACATAAATTTCGAGAATTTCAAAAGAGACTAAAAAAATTCCGCAAGCAAACTTTGACCAAGAAACATCCTCATCTATCAGTTTCGTTTAGAGATTTAAGAAAATAAATGATTAGTCCCAAGTTGGAATACGTTATTTCATCTAGGAAATGGATATTTTATCTTATTTAGAATGCACTCAAAGATATCAAAAGATTTTATTAGATTTGATGCTTTCCATACATATCTAATTAGAAAATTCGATTTGAAAACATAGAAAAAATGTATATGTTTATTAAAAGTTCTTTGCAAATAATAATTTTTCATTTCCAAATTACCTAAGTGAAATAGTCTTGCTTCCAAGTATAATATTACATATAACCATTCGTCTTTGTATAAAAACAGTAAAATATCCTTTTTTAGAATTCACATGATCACTATAAATTATTAAACCTAAATAAACGATAAATACAAATTCTTATTATATATATATTCGAAATAAAAATTTTCTACCTGATGAACTTTCACTAAGAAACCATATTTCAATTGAAAATTTTCCTGTATGTTCTAATAGTTCAAGAGGAGGTCTTTTTATATAACTATTTGGATCAAATGCAGCTATATATTGATTATCTATTGAGATAAAATATTTTATTTTTATTTATACGAAAGAAATTTTCTCTGTACCTAATGCACAATTTTTACAAATACATGTATAATTATTTGGATATACATTTATACATTGTTGATCATAATCACAGGGTTTTAGTGAACATCGATCAATTGATGATGTTAAACAATCAGTATTTAATGATGACATATGATCATCACATATACATTTATAACTATTTGCATCATTATTTCTTATTGGTATACAACGAGTTCCATTTCGACATGATGCTATACCTGATCGACATGGATTTGCAATACATTCATCTAATAGATAAAGACAAAAAAAAACAAATATTTCTAATTAATTATTAAAAAAAGAACAAAAGAAAAAATATAGTCCAACCAATATTTTGTGCACTAAGAATAATATGATGTTCAGAATTATTAAATGTTAATCGTCGTTCATTTATTGATAATTCATGTATACATCCTTGAAAACCTTCATCAAGATGAAATTGTTGATAAAGACTAAATTAAATAAACAAATTAATTTAAAAATTAAAAAATATCAATAAGAATTTCCTACGAATTTAAAGAATCTGGTAAACCTCCTAAATATAATGTACTTTTAAACGAACTACCAAATGGTAATAATCCTTTTACAGAAAAAGAAAAATAAAATAAAAATTTTAATTCAGTTATGTGGTATACTTGATGAGATATTTCCATCATTTAATCTTGCACGTAATTCATTATGTAAGATATGTACTTGTAAGCGAGCATATGTATCAAGTTCAATCACTTCGGGTAATTGAATTGTTGAAATAAAATGATCGAGACGAACACTTCAGAAAAACAAAACAAACATTTTTTGTACTTGAAAAAATAATTTATTATAAATATCTTACGTTATATCAAGAATTTTATTTCGTATCGAAATAATAAAATAGAATTCTGTTAATTTATCATCAGCATAAAGAAGTAAACCATTATGATGTTCAGATGCAAATATAAGATCAATACGTAATAATTGATTATCACTATGTTTTGTTGATAATTGAGTTTTAAGTTCAAAATAGGATTGACGGTTAAAATGAGGAATTGTTACGTTAAATTCTTAAATAAATGGAAAAATAAAAATGAAATATTCTCCTTAATAAAAAGAATACTTAACAGACTTCTCCGACTATCGTATACTGGGAAAACCAGATCTAATGGATGAGCCGAAAGTTTGGAGATAAAATGTTTGTGTATTTTTCACTCTTTCTGAATGTAGACTTATAAATTTTCTTGCGATCAATAAGATGATCAGATAAAAATTGATATCTTTATTAATATATCGGCGTTTAGATGATAAACTATCCTACACAATATACTATTGAAATTTTTGCTAAAGATCATTTCAATTTTTGTTTCTCTTAAATCTTCATTTTTTTTGAAAAATCGATTGTTTGACTACAAGGCGTTTTATACGAATATGAGCTCTTCATAAAGTGTTTATCATTTCATTTAGGTAAAAACCATAGCTTAGTTGAATATAACATGTTATATAGAAGTGTCTGCTCGACAAAATTATCGATTCCAATAATTATTGGCACTTTTGAAAAGAAACTCATAGGGGTTAGCAACAGCTTTTTGTTTCACTAGACAATATCTTTTTTTGAGACTTTAAAAAATTCCTTCACTAGTCATGAACAAAAATTGAAATAAAATTTCTAAGACCATATTCAAATAGTACACAATATCCTGATCCTAACTTAAAGCTTTTGACTGCTTAGAAACACTTCCAAGGAAGTCAAAACTAAATAAATATTTTATCTTAAAACTTTCGGCACACTCGTTAAGATGTTGATAAGATTCGAGCACTCCAACGGAGGAAGGTAACGATAGACGGAAATATTGTTTTTAACTCCATTCAAGCTAGCATCAGCTTGTTCTTAAACCATATCACCGGACGAAAATCGCAAGAAGTTTGCAAAAGAGAAAAGTGATCACATCAATGTGCCATTTTGTACAATGTACAAACTAATTTCTAGTCTCGCATTGAAATATTTGAAAAATCATACATGCAAAACATTTGAAATATTAGTTTATTCAATAGTTAGATCAATGCATTACAAAATTTTGAGTTTATTTTGTCATTCTAATTGTTTCTTCAAAACAATTACAGAAGAATTTAAGAAAAAAAATTTTCACTGTATGGCTAAAAAGTAATACTTTATGTGAATCTACTCAATTTTATCAACTTCGTAGTAAGTAGCTCAATGACTTTTGAAAAATTCTAGACTCAACAGTAACTTTTTTCAATTTAATGCTATAAACTTTAGTAAATCACTTCGAAACATAATGCTTAACAAAATAACATTTATTTCTATCTTTATATTTTCAATGATAAACTTATTTGAATTTAATCGATAGATCTTACTGAATTAAACTTTTTCTAATTCGAATGATTCTATACAAAAATTAGTGTATTATTGAAACTCTTACTTTCATTACAATGACGTCCTTGCCAACCAAAAGCACATAAACATTTATAATTCCCATCCAGTCGATCGACACATGTAGCTTGATTTTCGCATGGTGTTCGTCGCATACAAGCACCCATTGTTGTACGACGAACAGGATTCACTAGTAAAAAAAAACAATTTTCTTTTATTTTTCTTGCATTCAATATAAATCTCTTACATGTATAATTTGATGCTAAAAGATTCGAATGAGCTAAAATGAATATATAATTAAATAATCATTATTTAAAAAAAATATTCTATTTCCACAGACATACACTAAACAACAATAAGATCAGCTTACGCGCCACACATCGTGGTCCTGGTATACGTTTATATTTTTGTTTTGCACATTCACAAAATTCCGATAAACAAACCATATTTTCACCACAATCCGCATTTGTAACACATCGTTCTAATTAATATAATGAAAAAAGATTGATTCTATAAAGAGAACAAATAAAAAAAATCTTTCTACTTGAATCAACCGATACTAATGGTGATGGATAATCAAATATTGTTTCTTCGTCTTGTAAAACAACCTCTTCTTCCAATTGAGAATATTCTATTGCTGATCCATCTGTTTAATAATTATTTGGAACATAAATAAATCTAAAAATAAATTTTTTATTTTATTTACCTGTACAAACACCTGGATAAATTAAACTGATTTCATATTGTTTTAAGCATTGTTGTCGTTTAATAGCACATTTTGATTTATAAGTTCGTCCATCTGATGCACATATATCCATTGAACGCTCTTCATCAGTTGTACATGTTACATGATGACATGTACAACGAGGATGGCCATTTATTATTTGACATATACCTTCAAAAAGGCAAATTAAGTCTCGACATGTTCGTGGACGCCGACGGCCTGTACGTACTAAAAAAAAATGCTTTAATAGATAAAAACAAAAACAAATTCATCTTTCTAAATGACATACAATTAACACATCCACGATCAGTTAATGTTAAAGATGAATCTTTACATTTATCACATTGACGACCTATTGCAAATGAATGACAAGTACATTCACCGGTATCTTGAAGGCAATCTTTTCGTGTTGAACCATATGGATGACAACCACAAGCTAAAAGAATATATGTAATTAAAAACCCATTAATACTCTTTCTTTAATAACTTACGAGTACATCCAGTATTATTATGTGTTAATATACGAGAATATCCCCAATATTCATTTTCACAATGTGAACAACTAGATCCACCAACAGCTGGTCGACAGTAACAAGCATCTGTTAATGGATCACATGAAGATTGTAATGAACCAGTTAAATGACATTTACAGTATTCTAAAAAAACAGTAACATATTGAAAATATGAAATCATTTCAAGTCTTAATTTATCGTACCTGGGCATCCACGTCGATCTAAACTAGGTGAAATAGTAACATTATCATGACAACATCCATATGGAGAATCAAAGCACGTTGAACCAATAGATAAATGAGGAACAGCAACTAAAATTATTAGTTTGATGAAAAATGTACATATGATAGATTTCATTTGTATTTTATTATTTCAACTTACTGCATTCTCGTTTTTTTCTTGCTGGTACAAAATCTTGTCGTGCACATTCACAAAGACCACTTAAACAAACCATATTTTTACCACAATGTTCATCTCTTGAACATGATCGATAAGGTAATATAGCAGTAATAACTAGGAAATATACCATTAATGCAGAAAAGTTTTGATTTTTTGCTTTGTATCGTTATTTACCTTTAACACAACATCGATTTGTTTGTGTACTACAATAACTATTCATTGGACAACGTCCAATAGTGTCACATTCAGTATTACGATTCATTATTATATCAAATAATGGTTCATCATAACCACATTCACGAGTATATTCTATTGATAAAATAAACAGTAAATTGTAATTAAAAGATATTTATTTTTGTTACCAGGTTTATCTTTATCTTTATTACAATAATGAGGTGCAATAGCATAAAGATGAGTTTGTAATTCACATGAACGAATATCCATTTCACATTGACTAGAAAATAGTTGTTGATTACTTGCACAAATTGAATAGAAATCATCATTCTAAATGAAATATGTGTTTAATAATAACCGATAGATATCGAAATAATGACACACAGAAATGAAATTCGATGAGAGTTAGAACAATAAACAAACTCACATAATCAGAGATGATGTGTCTAAAAGTCAGAATTTAGAAAAGTGATTGTTTTTTATTATCCTTCCTTGACATAGGTGTAGGGTGTTGATCATTTGATTATGCATGTTGGTGATGATTATTATCAACGATCTTTAAAATAATATTTGTTTTATTTTTTCTATAGTGTCAATGTTAGACAAGCGTAAACTCATCGAAAAATCATAGAGTGATTTTATCTTTTGATCTTCAGACCTTCTAGCTATTCATTGTTGAAATTACAACAATGTATTATATCACTGCAATTATGCAATAAGAAAAAAATTTCACAATGAATTCTACATTAAGAAAATTGAGCTATGTAGACTAAAGGCTATTAATAAGAAGACTTAATGAGATCAATATCAGTATTGGAAACCGAAACGATAAGCACAAGAAAATTTCATCACCAAAAACTTGGACATGCAAAAAAATGAAGTTAAATATAGCATCTATTGTAAGATGAACGAATAAATACGATTGTAGATGATAGTCTTCTTTAGGCATCTCTTCAAATCCAATAACAGAATATCAATATTTCAAACTTATCTCATTGATTATGAACTATAACAATAAATTGCCACGCCACACATAGAGAAAGATATCTATCTTTGAGAATGAGATGAAGAATGACCCAATAAGCTATTTAGTTTAATAAGAAATTGAAAAGAGACTGAAAAACAACCTAAACTCATTGCCTTTGAGTTTTTTGATTGATACTAGCACATTGTCTAACTACATTGCCGCAATCCTTCTTTTGATATTCTCCAGTCCTTATTCCTTTACTTCAGTTTTTTTGTCGACGGTAACCCGTTGTGTCACATGGCTTAGTAAATAAGGGTATTTTTCTTCATTTAGGTAAAAACGATTCCAACATTTTGAGTTTATGCTTGTCTTATGCTTATTTTTAAACCAACTCATTAGTATGATAATAGAAATAAAACTTGTTCGATGGAAAATATTATATGTATTTTATAGTGTAGGTCTTATCGGTTCAACAGAAGAAAAAAACATTTGTTTTTCTAACAAAAACTTGTGAAATTTGAACTTTCTTTCTCTCATTAAATTATTCGTGGGTTGTATAAGATGAGAAAAAGAAACCTACTTGAACAGGTGGACAAGTATCTCTTGATGGACAAACACATGTATAATTTCCCTGTTCGGATCGACATTGTCCATTGAATGGACATGTAACATTATGACAATTATTACATTGTCCCATATGAATTGGTTTTATATCTTTACGCCCTGTGCAAGCATCATATTCAAGATGGCATTGTGATCTTAATAAAATAAAAATTATTATTACAAAAACAAATAAATAAATTATTTTTAAAAACGTACGAATAAGTAATACCATTATTACCACATATTATATCTTGATAAGAATATATTGCTGAACATAATTGACATTCACATTCTACTTGACCATTATATTGTTGTTTACATTGACCATGTGGACATTGAAGTGTATCACACAACGGCATACCTAAATTTTTTTTTTCGATTAATTATTTTCTTCAATGTTTAATTATTTCTCGTA
>CAJNOP010000002.1:1279490-1589233 GCA_905250075.1 Rotaria sp. Silwood1
TACGTAACTTACAATAAGAACTATCAATTGGTGTAATATTTTCTTCTTTAATACAACGATCACGTTCCATTTCACATAAATTCCGATAGAATATCCCATTTGATCCACATATCTTTAAATAAAAAGAAACGGAATTTTGAAATTAATTTTTCTATTATATATTGTTTCTGTTTTTTTTTTTTTGAGTCTTTTACTTTGTTTTCTTCTAATGAGCAATTAAATAGACATCGACATACACCAATACCATCTTCAATCATACATGTCTTTCCATTAAAACAAATAAGAGCCTTGCAGGCTAAAAACGAAAAGAGTAAAATCTTGCTTACTCTTAAATCATCAGGGAGCACTTGACGCTTCAGCGAAAGACAACAAGAAAGAAAGATGACGAAGAAAAAAAAAAAGAAAAAGGAAAACTGATTGTCGAGAGACATTATTGTCAATTAATGCAAATTAGTTTAGGCAAAAAAAAACTATTTTCATTCTTTTCGACGAACTTAACAAGAATATCAGAATGAAAAATACATTGATTATTAAGTATCTAAAATTACCGTATGTAATTTATATTACCTTCAGATTGCTGATGTTGTTCAGAAACATCACATGGACCGTCGTACAATTTAGTTAAATGTATATTTGATTGACATGCATATTTATTCATTTCACATTCATTAGAATATTCTTGAAGATTACTTGCACATAAAGGACGATAATCAAATAAACATTGTATATGAGGATTACATTCATTAACATTTTTAGGACAATTCGAATGATGACAAGCTTCTATAAATAAATATTTTTGTTTTCTTGGATAGTAAAAAAAAAATCAAGAAGAAAAACAAGAATTGAAACGTACGACATTCACCAAGATATGCAACTGTCAAATTTTGTTGTATTTGACATGTTTTTTTATTTAATTCACATAATGATTCATAAGTTTGATTATCGCTACCACAAACATATCCTTCTGATGGTACTGTACGAACATATTCATTGCAATTGTCCGGACAATAGCATCTAGACAAACCATTGTCATCTATTCGACATACAGACCCATGGGAACATATTATCGATGTGCATGTTGAGTCTTCTAAATACATGTAATCTTTAAACTATTTTTCTTTCATTCGTGCTCCTTATTCACTTGCCTTTTCTCGAAAATCCTTGTTGATAATAAGCATTACATTGAGCTTGATCGAATCGACATTGATTAGGATACGTGATTCCGGTTCTATCATCTTGAACTGGTTCTCCATCATCATTACAATTGAATATACATTGACATTCATCTTGTTCAGTACATGTCGCATTGAATTCACATTCAACACGTCCATATTGACATGCTAAGAAAAATTTTCTTTCGTTCAAAATATAAACAAGGGTTTTTTTCTTACTTCGTTCTGATTGAAATTCTACTGAAGATTGATCTAATTAAATAGAAAAAAAAAACAAATTCAAAAGATAAACTTCTTATCTAACTTACTATAAATATTCTCAGTATTATTACTAGAAAATGTTGTTAAACTTTTTCTCTGAATGCCTACAATATTTTAGAATATTAAATGAATACACTTAGACGAGAAAATAATAATAAGAATAATTAACTAGCACCTGTTTTTAATGTTCTATAGACGACAATAGCAAGAAAAATACAAGCCAAAAAAATAATAATACCGACAAGAATAAGTATAATACGTAGGCATTTCCGACTTTTATCATGATGATGCTGATCAACAGCAGCCACGTACGATTTATTGCTTACTGTGCTCATTGGCACTAATAATAATAATAAGCATAACGAACGATAACAGACGATGTAGTTTCTTTTTTTATTCTTTTAATGTAGTAATGTGGACAACAAAAATCGTGTTCTTGTTCTCTCTCTCCCTCTCTCTTCCTTCTTTGTCTACAAAAGTGATCGTTCATGCACGCTTGCTCGTTCACTCGTTCGCTGTGTAGAACTCTTTAATGTCATTAGTTTCTCTATCCTCTGTGCTGATTTTTTTAGTAGAGAAAAAAATAGAGAAAATCTAGATTCGTATATATATATATATAGATAGATAGATGAGAAAGAAAAAGAGCGATGAGAAAAGAATCGAATCAAATATGCTGTATTCAATCAATCTCTCTTTTTTTCGAGATTTATAGGAAAAAAATCATCTTCGTTTTTCCTTCTATTCTTCGAACGACAAACATATACTCATTGATGATGACGGACGGTTTGACATGTCATCGTCTTGAAGAAGGAAGAAGATAATGTGCCTCAAAATAAATGATCTTCAATTGTGGTTGACGTCTTTCTCTCTCTCTCTCTCACTCGATCAACGACAACATATATATATATACAACTCCGGAAATATGTCGTTCGTCGTTGAGCATCTCGGCTTCTTAATTCAATCACAATTTTGATGATTAACGACGAGCGTGGAGTGGAAATAAGAGAACCGATACGGACCATCGAGATTGAGACAGTCTCGACTAATTCAAAAGAATCAGTAGACAAAGACAAAAGATACATTGTATTATAGATTAATAGAAAGGAAAAAAATTAATATATGCAAATATGTCTCGATATTCTGAGACAAAACAATATTCACACATTCAACTTTATATCATGCAGTCATGTCTAATTATAATGATGCAGAGAAAAAACTGTTGCAATTTGTTTCCAATTAGATTAAAATTCTCGAAATAATTGTTTTTTTTATTCTGTCTACCAACAATATTCTTTTGTCCAGGGGCTACGGTTTTTTTTTTTTGTTGTCAGTAGGCAAAAAAAATGAGACAACGATCGGATTACGTAGACACTGTTCATCATTGGTTAGGTTTAAACGATGACAAGTGTAACCGGAAAAAGAAGAAGATTGGATTATTTCTTTCATTCTGTTTCTTCTCAGTCAGATTGTATTTCGCTTATGTGTTTTGGGAGATGATGATGGAGAAAAGACCGAAGGACTCTCTTATTTATTTGAAATCGAGGGAGTTAGATTGCATCATACTTAGTTTTTATGTATTACTATCTCATCAATCTCGATGTAATAGTACTATGATTTCAGCAATGTCAATTTACATAGACTTTTACGGAACGTGCTAAAAGACGAATATAAAAATACAATACATCTATTCTCAATTAATCTTTGTCCGTAGTAAATAGAAAGGAAAAAAAAAGTATTAAAATATTCAAGATCAATGAAATAACTTTATTTTACCCTCGATTGCTTTTATATTTGCTAGTGTAACTGGTAACGGTATAAAATTTGAATAAAATCGTGCATGAGTAATTCGAACACTAAATATTTTCACATCGTTACGTTTTAATAGTGAATTTTCTTCACATATCTGTAAATTATCAACAATGACATAGAGTGGTCGTTGTAATTGTGTTGATTGATAATGTTCAAGTAAATGAGATTCTCCATGTAATATTCGAAACACCCAAACAAATGCTGAATATGGATAATTATTAGACCATTGATGACTTGCAAGAATTTGACCAGTAAAAATAATATCATTTGAATTTTTAATTTGTAAAATATCAATAATCATACATGATTGAATAGATATAATTAACATTGATAGGAAAAATAACCCACCGAGCTGAATCATTTTTGATCTTTGCGAATGAACTTGATCTTGCACTTGAAAAATATATATAGGGGCAGAAGAATACAAGAATAGATCTCTGTCTTTACTTCAAGACAATCAATCTCGATTGAGCTTCTTTTTTTTTGTCTGCGGTTGTTGGTTACTAGTCGAGAAAAAAAGCAGAGCATAAATAGACATGGTCAAAAACCATTGAACGTTTCTTTTTTTTTGGTTTTCTCTTCTTCTTGTTGTTCTATATAGTGCGCCGATGATCATCATCGGTTTTTATATGTTTATATCATGCAAAGACATATATTGAACATTATCTTAGACATATGAATACTTAGGTATGAATAAAATAACATTAAGAAGAACCTATTAAATTGATTAACTGATAAAAAAAAACAAATATCGTCTTACACATGAGACTTTTGGATATAAAAGTCTTATTTTTTTTTTTCTTTTGAGCAAATTAATAGGATAACTCTATCAAATAGACTAAACATTAGAAGATGTATTATTTTTTCCTATTCATTCGAAGTTTGTAGTAATGAATTTAAAAAAAAAGAAAAAGAAACCATTGTCATTTATCATATTTTCAGGTAAAACTTACCAATTAAGTTTCTCTTTTTTCTTTTGAAAAAGTTTTAATAACAAAGTGCCTCTTTTTATCAAAAGAAGGATAAGAACAATTACATATAAGCAAGAAGAAGAATTTCCTTTTCTAAAATGTAATATAACACAAAGAAAATAAAAAAATGCTTTTTGTTTTTAAACAAACATTTATTTTTTATCGTTGTTAATTGTTGCAAGCAAATATTTATCATTGACAGTGGTTGAAGTTACCTTGAATTTTATTATTTAAGGAGAATATTGAGGTAGTTACTTACTTATTTGATATCAACAACTGATTTCGTTTATTGTTGTTTTCTTTCATTGAAATTTAAGAAAATGACAGAACTAAGAAGTAATATTGTGCATACAATATAGATTTGTAAATTTTGACCATGCATGGTTACTTAGTATTACTACAGAAAAGTCTGATAAAATGTATAGACTTGTTTTTAAAGATTGTCTATCCACGGATGTTTTCAATAAATTTTGACCTTATTCTTCTCGATATCAAGACTTTGTGACAAATATAAAATATTTTGTTGAACGTCAAAAGTCAAATATGCCGACATTTTCATTATAGAGTCTTTGTATAATGCAATTTATTTTCTTACAATTTTCTGAATAAAATCAAGAAATATCACGAATACACAATTCATATTATTTCTACCATTTGAATCTTTTTTTATTCAGTTTTAAAATTTTGAATAAATTGTTGCTGAAATATTCCGATATTCTTCTACTTCATTCCTGAAAATCCTTGAATACAATATAAATAATCAATCATGATGATGTCAAAAATAACAAACTATTAATGTCATAATAATGTACTTCTTTAGATTTATTGAGACAATCTTGTATTATTGTCAAACATATAAGAAAATTAATGTTGAAATGATTTGAATTTGTTATAAGAACTCTTAAAAAAGAAAAGAAATACATTTTATTAGTTTTGTAGATATATGAATATATAGACTCTGAGATGAAATATAAGATAAAATATATTCATAGAATTCTATTGCTTTAAAAGAAAAATATTTTTTGTTCGATTTTAATTAAATTGTTGATGATCTTCATTAGCAATAGATGACATTTTATATTTACAAGATTAAGAACGATAGCTCGACCGTAGATATTTAATACATGATAAGAACAATTCAGCTCTTACTCAGACCAACTAATGAAGATTTAAATCAATTTACTAATATGTAATAGATGCAAAAGATTCTCAAAAAAGAAAGATCTCTTAGCCAATCAAAAATTTTTCTTTTGACTGTCAATAGTGATTTAAATATCAATAAAATAATTATTTTTGTTAGATAACGATAATCTTTATAATTTGATTTGCATTGATTTTTAAACCATTGTCAAATCAATATTCAATGACTAGAACAATCTTCGAACGAGATAAGTTATTGTATCCACCATTATATTGCAAATTTACTTGAATAAATCAAAACCATCAGTTAAGAAATCCATTAAATTTAATTACAGTTGAAGAAGAAACAAGAGTTTTCGATCGAATGTCTACGAGAAAAGAAAATTAATGTAAATCAAAAACTTACGATTCAAGAGATAAATCATCTTAGATTTCGTATGCAAAACGAGTAAATCAGTCTTTTTCATCTTTCTTTTCTCATGCTGCGTGATTATTTTAGTCAATGTCTTGAATTAAAATTCTTTGTACTTCCTAATAAAACTAGATGCACTGAAGGATTCAAAATGAAATGGAAGCCAATGTCCATCTCACCCCACAGCGGACAATTTCTATAGAAGACATCACCATGGCTTACTTTTTGACAAAAACAAATTTTTTTTCAAAGCCATAAATTCTCGATATTCCAAAAAAAGTTGATGGAAAATGCGTCCCAGGGTTTTTACTTTAATCTTTTATCGGAAATATTTTTATGTTTAACAAATGAAAAGTCACACACCATTCAACACAATTTCTCGTGCTAATTTCATATATGTTTTTATTCTTCCAAAGTACTACTGAGACAAAAGAATGCGGAAAACCTTCAAAAAAAACAAAGTTTTAAAAAAAAATCTATATCGCAATCCAGAAGCATTTATGTATCTTTACACTAACTGGATAGACGTGTCAGACAGTGAAAAACATTTGCTGAAAGTTTTGTCGAGTTCGGAACTATGCTAAAATGTGTGCACCAGATACTTTCAGCACATCTGTTTTTTCAGAAAATCTTTGGTTGAGAAAGCATGCGCATATATTTTCAACAGGAATACTGTTACAATAAAGTTTTTTTTTTTTTTTTTATAGAGAACGATATAGTAAGAGATTTACTCTCAGAGAAGAACAACAACTTTTATATACAGATACTCTACTTAGTGATTTTATTTGTATCAAATATTTATTTTTCTCTTGTTGAGTATGATTTCTGTTCTTATCACACAGTTGATGAGCATTTTGTGGGATTTAAAATTAAAATAACTAATAGGTATGTTGACAGCTCATTTATGTTCATTTTGTCGGTGATTAATAACTATGAGACTCAATAAAGAGATCTACATAATTCATGTTTCATGTAGCGGTATCTTCTTCCTGATCTATCAAAATTCTTCCTCAAATTGATGCGACACGACCAATGGCAACAGCCACAGACGAGCAAACCTATTGCAATATTCAAAGGCTGATAAAATCATAACTTCAAAATACTATGGCTGAAAGCCATCTTAATGAACTAGCTATGATTTGTGTGTGTTTCATGATTCACATTGATGTCGAATAAATCATTGACACCTTCGTAACAATGAAAACGATACAAAACTAGAATTTCTAGTATGATTTGTTGCTGAATTTTTTTTTTGTTTCCATAGATCGCAGCATATATTTGAACAGTTGATAATATAAAACAATAAAAAAGTCCCTACGAAAATCGTCAATAACTTCTTTCCATCCGCCACCCTTTTCAAAACTTTCTGGATCTACTACTTTCTAGATCTAATTTTTTTTTTTGACTGTTAGTGAAACTTAGTAGAACGAAACATGAACAATCATGAAAACGTAATGATGATGAGTTCATTGCAATTAATAAACTCAAGCAGAAGAATTCAGTTAGACTACTTGCAAAATTAATTTACTTACCGAATAGAAAAAAGAACTTTAGATTTGATCAAGACTTGTCTCTTCTAACAGAGAAAATTGAATGAATACACAAAGAATTCCAATAAATGCGATTTTTTCGCTTAGCATTTGTATGTTTTGTTCTGGTGAAAATGTATATTCTACATTTTACTTCGGGTTTTTTACATCATATAAGTAAAAAAGAAAAGCTTTTGATGAATTTTGCCACTGATTCAATCAAGATTTTTGAATCAAGAAAAATAAAACATTAGAACTACTTTTTCATAAAAATTCTAAACTTTTCTTTTTAAAATTTGAAATAAGTGGTTAACTAGTTATGCGAAAGCAAATCAAAAATTCTGAACTTTTCTTCTCATTTTTCTCTTCATAGGCAATCACCTAACTTCGGGAACTGATTCTTGAAATTTTCTTCAAACTTTCAATATTTGTTTCTTTGGTTATTGATGACATTTAGAGTCAACCAGAGAAGTATAAAGAAGGAACAAACTATCGCTATGTTTAGTAAATACAGTAGCCAATAAGAAACTGCTTCGTTTTTACTTCGATTTTCTAAACTGAAAACATCCAATATATAAACTGATTTTATTCAAAGTATTTGGTTCACTCAAGATTAGAGAAAAATGAAGAGTATGTGAATGTTCAATATTTTCGTTTCACGAAAGTAAAAATATTGATTAAAGTTCATCACAATCTAAATGGCAATACGCAGATTATTCTATTTCTGTTCTATCAATAACATATTTCAAAACTGGGAGTTACTGTTTCTTCATAATTATTAATTGTGAATTATTGTCAAGGTCTATTGTCTATATTTTTACGAGCATGTCAAAATGATCTACACGAGCTAATATAGAAAAACTTTTTCTATTATCAATTAAGTGTGTAACAAGACAAACGTAGATGTGAGCAAAATATGCAACTTTTGTTTTTTTAAAAGCTTATCAAATGGTTCTTGGAGTTTAAATAAAGATGTCCTGCTTCAAAGATCAAACCGACGGATAATCTTCTGATTTTTTGTGAAAATTTTCTGATTCCTAAAATTTAGTTTTGACAGGTCTGATTATGCGATATTGAAATATCAGATTTTTGTATAATAACTTTTCACTATCTGGAACTATGATGAATATTTGTTCGGAAGCAACCAATCTTTTCTAAAAACTTCTTGTTTTTCCTCTAATATACAAGAAACTGATGTCATTTATGTTGCCATGGAGACTGTTGCTGATACAGTTGTTTTCTTTTTCTCAACCTTATGTATATTTATGTTGACATTTTTGAATAGATTATCCATAATTTTGTTCAGTTTAGTACAAAATGTAAACGTTAACGTATACAAAAAAATACTTTTTCTTAAACTTGTAATTCAGTTCATATTAGAAAATATGATTGATTCGAGTGATTTGTTCACGGATCCAAGTTGTCTCGCTTTTTCGGAGAGACTTAAGGTCAGATAGGACCCGACTGGCTGGTTAACTATTGACCAAACTTTAACCGGTGCCAGTTCCATCTTTGCTTTAGATTGAAGGAAAGGTATATAATACTGTTAGTTAGTGGTCTTCGAGCAACGAATCAGAGTTCCTTTATTGTGAAGTCACTCTGACTCGATCTAGCTATGTTGAATAATCTTGATTTTTTCGGATTTTTCATGCTGTTTCAAAAAATACTGAAAGCAAACAATGCAAGAGTATTCGTCGAAACTTCAGGGAATCAGAATAACGTCGAAAAAATCAGGAAACCAGATCATGCTGTACTATGTGATCTAATATTTGATGATCATGTTGAATTTCAACGAATGGGATAGAGAATTCATTGAGATTCATTCGAATTTACTAGAGTCTGTCAGGAATCAGGATATATTACTTCTCTTAAGTATTTAGAAGGAATAAAACTATTTTTCTCCTGATATTTTCCATTCATAAAATGTTAGCTTCTGATGAGTTTAGTGACTTTTCTTCAATAGTTAAGAGTGACTAAAGGTTTGTTCATACTTGGGCGTAATTATAGGGTTTCTTCAGATTTTTGTGAATTCTGTGACTGTTTTACGCCTCAATAGAATTTATCAGGGTTTTCTACAAATCTACTGCTATTCTCTGAATAAGACTAACAAAAAAATTATCTTGAAAATTAATTTGAAGTTGAGATAGTTAAGATTCCTTATGACTATGAAATTTCATCCAAATAACCAATAGTTTTTGTGGAAGAGTATCCCAAATCTTCAACGACCTTGAAACACATAGCGTGGCACAAACTTGGTGTTATTTTTCATTCTTTAACCTTCTATAAAAACGAGAAGTTTTATCATGAAAAAATATAACAAGAAACAAAGGAACGAAATTTTCTATTAATGAAAACGGCTAATAATTAGAGCTTAACAAATGCTATTCCCTATCGTACCTATGAAGTACCTAAATTCTATATTTCATTTGACAAAATCTACAAACAAGAAGGAATTCCCATGGAATGAGACCTTCATCTGAGCCCATTCAAAATCCAAGACTAAACAATTCAATCACTGTAAAAGAACAAAAGTAGCATAATAATTTTTAATACTAGATTTAAACAAAATTAGGATCAAAATTTCGTAAGACTTAAATCTAGAAAAATACCACAATTCAGAAGAATTTGGAAATCGGGATAGATTAAAAAAAATGTTAAATTGTTGAATTTCTCTAGCTCACGCGAAAGATCTGACAAACTTGATTTTAATATTATTCATCATTTAAACAAGAGTACGTTTTAATAGAAGATTGCATTGAATATAAACATATTTATTTTTCTAGATCCATGACATCGATTAAAATTCATTGTCTTCGTAAAACGTGAAAAAACGTACATATCAAACATAAATATTTCTCCAGAAAATGACAAGTATTGCATTGTCATGTCATAAATTTCAATACAATGGTATTGTAAAAATACCAAGTGAATACTTAACAATTCAATATTCTTTACACATAACTATAGATGTGCATGTTAATGAATATCAAGCTGGATTACAAATTATATATTTCATGGTTCTATCGAATAATATATTATTACGTAAAATGATAAGCTCATTATATGCATATATGTTATAAGTCGAAAAATAATTAGTGCACAAAACGTTTTTTTTTCAATTGATAAAAGCCACTTGATTGAATTCGAGTTCTACTAGTCAAAATATCTTTATATTTGATAAAGATGCAATTTATACTTATTTGTACAACAAAAAAAAAACAACGTCATCTTATTGTTTTGTGGACGAGACGTGCTCGAACAAGAATCGATTCATTTCTTCTTCATCATTCTAACTGGGTCATGCTCGTGTGTCTCTTTGCACAAACTGACATTTAGATCGGTCGTCCTCCTGCTTGCCTGTCTGTCGTTTCGTTGTCGAACGAAACAATGTAATTATATGCTAAGTTTGTCTTGTTACGGCTACCATCACTATCGTTGAGGTGTATGTATATATTCATTCTCTCAAGAGTGACATACACAGTTCTCTTTTCTTCCTATGTTTGTTTCGTGTCGTCTTCTCACGTTCGACTGTCAATTGATTGTTCTATTAAAAAAAGGAGAAAAAAAAAAAGAACAAGAAATGTGGGACAAAATAAACACACAAATACAAAGAACAAAATAGAAAGAGACAGAGACAAAGAAGAACATCTTTTATTCTTTATTTTTAGTCTTCTGAATGAGATGATAATCAGATGTTTGCTATAACAGTAATCGTGAAAAAGTGGCGGTCTTTACAGTAAAAAACAATGAAGCGAAATGATTGGAAAATTATGTGAGTAAAACAAAAAAAAAAAAGAAAATTTCTTGAACACTATTGAATGCTTATATTTGATCTTGAATCTTTTATTTTATTTCTCAATTATTTCTAATCATACAAATACAACCATTCGTTTGAACTTGAAATCTAATTCTTTTATGCCTATTATATTCATCAATACACCTCAATATAAATGCATCTCCGCTCTTAGTCAACAAATCATTTTCTTTGCTCGAATACTCATCATGTTACATCTTTTCATCATTGTAGGAAAAAGAGAACGAAAACGAGTTAATCTCTTTTTTTCTCATCATCGATCGATCGATCGATTTATTTTCTTCTCCTTCTTCTTCTTCTTTTTTTTCACATCAAACTGAGGACAACAAAGAAAGCAAACAAATGAAAAAAAAAAACGGGCGTTAACTACTCTTTTCAATATACTATCTATTTCAAATCTAAGTGTGAAATGACTTTTTTTTGTCGTTAAAAATGAATATCAGAAAATTTTTCTTTTTCTATTAAACATCTGTTCTTATTGTGACTTATTCCAAATTATTAAGACACTTGAGATCAGGATATTATACGGTTCTTCATTTCATCATTGCAAAATAAATGAAGCAAAATAAAATATATATACTTTTCCTATTGGTTCTTAATAGAACAGTAAACCAATAGAAAAAAAGAAAGACGTTTCATATTCTCTCTCACCCTCTCAATTAACGTATTTCAACTAATCCCTTTCTTTTTTCTCTCTCTCTTTCTCTCGGCACGTGCTCTGGTCTTTTTCTGAAGCATACACAGACAAAAAAAGAAAAAATAGGAAAAAAACGAATCTTATTCTCTCCTGCTTCTTTCTCTCTCTGTTTCTCATAAAATCGTTTTCGTAACTAATGAACATAAATCTTACAATCAACACCAATTCGAACGACAACGAGTATTAGACTAGTGTGTAGAAATAGAAAAGGAAAAAAGGTATTAATCTGACCGGATTTAGTTATTTCTTTTTCTTTCTCTTTATTTTGATACAAAAACTTTATTGAAAACAAAACAAAAAAAAACCTAAAATAAAATTCTTCATCATCTTTTGGCATCATCAAAAATTAATCCGGGATTAATAATATCTATATTTGATGTTTTTTTTTTTTGTATTTTTCTAGTGCCGGTGATATACAAAAATGGATAATCCAAATGAAACACTTGCTACTCTTTTAAATGCACCTATACATGCCGATTATGCTGATTATTTCAATTCATCACATTTACAATATCATCATCATCATTATTTTCATAATGCAAATCGAATGTATCAAACACCAACAGCCTCTTATTTTACAGCTGAACAGTTTGATACTCAACAACAGCAACAACAACAACAACAATTAACGACTGATCATCATCAACTTTATTCTTCGCCAACAACAAATTCAAATTATCTAACACATCATCCATCAGTTGATCTTTATCATTCTCAATATCAATCAACAACATCATCAACATTATTAACACATTTACCGACATATGAAACTTATGCATCACCAACAATTTTAACTAATCTTGAACAACCACAACAAAAACCTAATATTATTAAATATGAACCAAATAATGATTTAACAAATCATTTAAGTGAACAAAGTGCTGATGAAGATATTGGTTGTAATGATGATGATAAAAAATCTTCGAGTAAAAAATCAAAATGTAATAATTCAAATGGAAATAATCCAAATGCTCGACAACGTCGACAACGTACACACTTTTCTAGTCACCAATTAACACAACTCGAGCAAACATTTACTATTAATCGTTATCCGGATTTAGCAACACGTGAAGATATTGCAGCTATAACTAATTTAACTGAAGCAAAAGTTCGTGTTTGTAAGTGCAAAAACAAAAAGCAACCATATATGTTTAATTTTCATTGAATATAAAAATCTTTCTTTTTTTCTTTTTTTAATTTTATTTAGGGTTTAAAAATCGTCGAGCTAAATGGCGTAAACGTGAAAGAAATATGGATCATTTAAGAAATTTTTCTCATATTGTTCCTCCATTTGATATGTATACTCATCATCAAGCACCACCACCATTTATGTCGACATATCCAACAAATACAGGTTGGGATACAACAAAATCTCCTTCAAGTCCCAAATCTTCCTCTCAATCATCACCAAATCCAAATACAACAAGTTCATATCAAACAACAACTAATCCATGGACACTTCCATCAATGAATTCATTAACTCAACCATTACCTATAACAAATAATTATACTGATACAACATCACCAGCACCACCAAATACTACTATAACATCATCATCATATTATTCATTATCGGATACAAATCCGAATATATATACACATAATACAAATCTTATTGAACCATTAACCTCACATCCATTAACACAAGTTCTTAAAAATAAAGCAAAGCAAAATAGTTCTAGTTTTCAATTATATGAAAGTTCGACAACAGCACAGAATGGATTTTATTCCGAAACAAATTGAACGAAAACATTTTGTGATATACAATAAAATAAAGTTTAAAAAAAAAATGAAAAGAAAAGACAAGAGTTTTCTTTTTTGGCTTTTTATGTATGTTGGTTTTTTCTTTCTCTCTCTTACGTTTTTTTTGTTGTGCCTTTTTTTTTGACCAATGTTTCTCTCTCTTGCACATGCGTTTATTTGGTGCATATAAAACGAAAAAAAATTAAACAAAAAAAAAAAAAAATTAAAGATTGATTTTGGATATACTCATACCAATGTGAGAAGAGAGAAATGTTCATTTCCGTTTTCTCAATAAAAAATATGTCACAGTGAATATTTTCTGTTGATTTATTTAATTTTCCCTTCATCGATAAAACGGAATTATTTCCGTTGTATTTTTCTCCTATTGGTTTACACATTACTATTGACTTAGTATGGGTGTCATAATGGAAAAAAAGAAGAGGAGGATAGGAGAATGGTGAGAGGGGGGCGAAGTATATCAGAGACGAGAATAATAACAGCGCGCATCATTCTCGTTTGCCTCTCTCTTTTTTTTCATTACGTGCACTAATCCCTTGCCCTGCTAAGCATTGGGCAAATGTTGAATTGTTTCGGTCGCTTGTTCGTTCTATGACCAGACGTGCACATCTACACCTATGTTGTTTTTCATCTATCATGAATATTGAGATTGGATGTCACTCGATATTCAACAAAAAGAAACAAAAGAAACGACTCATTCGTCTATTTTTTTCAAAATATTCTTTAAAAAAAAACGAAGAAAAAAAAAAGAATTCTTTTCATTTAATAATGATTATTATGCAAATGAGTATTGCATAGACATTTTAAGTTTCCGTCTGTCGATCTATATAGTTAATGCAAATTGATTTTCACAAGGAAATTTTCTCTTGATTGGTAATAAAAAAAAAAAAAACAAATTTAAAATAACTTACCAAATACGTATGCAAGTCAATCAAATTGTTGCTATTGTTGAGTGGGAAATATAGATATATATACGTGTGTGAGCTTCACTATCGACCACTAAATCTGAATGCTAATACAGTATGGTGATGATGGTCGTAATCCTTCACCATCGTTCGTGTGTACTTGCGTGCGGCTTTAGACTAAAACCTTGAGCTCTCCTTCCTTTCTTTTTCTTTTACCGATACACATACATAATATTCACAAACAAATATTTTCTATCGGTTGAAGTAACTAAAAGATTTGAAGAATGAATTTACTGGTTTTTATTTTTTTTTGATTTTAGTTAATTAATTTTGTTCGATATTTTATTTATTGAAAGTATCATAGAGCACAATTAATATTGATCAACATATGACAAAGATCAAATTTCTCATGTGACTAGAAGAACAAAGTGTAATGAGCGTATCAAGGAAATTGCCGCTGTCGCTCACATTTTTTTAGTGAGATTTAGTTACCTATTGACAAAATGCTAATTTAAATTGAATCGATCGGTCACTTTTTTGTTTTATTCAGCAGGCAGATCTTATGTCATTGATCTCGATAAAAAAAAAAATGAAACATGAAAAACAAGATTGAGTGACAAATAAATTTTTATTATATTGACTAGATTATGCAGACCTTGCCATTTTTCTATTTTGGTTGTTTTTTAAACGAATAATATTATTATGAGACATTTTCATTGGTTGATTTCATAGTATTAATCATTCGAGCTTATTTTCATTTGATACTTAATCGTATTCTTCTTATTATTGATTTTCATTTGAGTAAAACTGAGCATATTTTATTAAAAACTAAAGTTGCATTTGCTTAAAAAAAATCTATTACAAAGATTTGTTTGAAATATCACAAATTTTACAGAATAGTAAAGATCAAGAATATGAAAAAGAATACTTTCAATATAATAAAAGATTTATTAGATGACATAATGACTCGTATTAATCCATTTGGATATAGTTTAATACTTACATTTAAAAGAATCATGCCTGTTGTAAGAAAACATCAAACTCTACTTTTGTATCAAATAACAGACTATTTAGACTAGAATTTTTCGTTGATTTATATTATTGTTTAATCAGATAATAAAAAGAATTCGATCGAATTCTTTTATAAACATTAAGCTTTGTCTCTTTTCAAGACTCACATATTGAATATTAACATGAAGTGAGAAGATTTTGATTGGCGAACGGATGTATTCTTAAACTATATTTTGTAAACAGAAAATCGTCCTCGTTCGAGTGATATAAGACCAGCTGAAACAAGTGGTTATTAACAAAAGACGGAACGAGAATTTATCTTTTTTTTTTCTCACATAATAACCTCTCTACGAATATGGAAAAATATCGGTATGAGAGAAACAATTCATCGAAATATGTTGCGGTTCTATTTGAACATGATATCTATGCATATATATATATATATATATATGTATATATAATTGGGAAGGAAGGGATTTGCACGGATTAATACCAAAGAGGAAACAAAATAGAGCACAAGAATTCGACAAAAAAACCATTTTCTAAATTACAACTAATAATGTTGAAAAAAGAACCATCAAATCATATGACTACATAAAAACAGTGGTGAGTTTAGAGCAAGGTGCCGAGAAACTGCTCACTTTCCCTCCAAAAAAAGTTCGTCTCGATTTTTCCTAGCAGCGAAAGCTTAAAAATAAGCTGATACTAACTTTAATGAGTTTCAAAACACGTTTTATGGTTATGATCGTCTTCCATCATAAAATTCTTGATTCACTATTGAATGTATTTCAATCAATTTCATTAGGTAAAAGCTTTTTTCATATTTGTCATGCTTGTTAGTAAAGGATAAAAGACAAGAGTCTTAGTTTCTAAACATCACAACATTTCAAAATCTGACACATATGTTCTAAAAACTTATGTATTATATTGTACTCGGAATTTTCGACATATGAAACTGTCTTAATAAAAATTTTGTTCGTCTTTACCCAAGTAAAATAATTATATTAATTATTTTTGAACAATCCTAAATTCACAAGTGTCATTGTAATCATTTAGTATTGTGTTTTGTTTTTGTTTGTGACATATTAGATCAATATTGATATGTATGAACAAGGCGTTATAATGTTATTGATTCATCTTTTTATTCTTTTATCATTTCTAATTTCTTATTATTTACCTATATATAATCGTTTTTATGATATCTTCATTCTTATTGATTCGAAACTAATCATAAAAATCTAATGTTTCTTTCTTTTTTGGCCAAAACAAAATTAATTATTCTAAAATCTCATCATCTTTTTCTCGGTAGCGTGTCAAGATCGGCAGGGATATGTTATTCGAAGTATGCGTGTCAGGGTTAATTACACACTTTATCATCGACAACATATCATGTCTTTTTTTTGTTTCTGCCTTACTCGGCAATATGTCTGATGTGTATCTATTTTCTTTCTTTGTATTCTTGATACATGTATTTGATATTGACAAGGACATTAGTTTCTACATATGCTGACACTTTATCTGTAGCAGTGACCGCAAAAAGACGGGTTTTGTTTGTTCAAACAATGGTACAAGAGAAAAAAAAGAAAGAGTATAGTAAACTATTCAGTAAGCATTACATAACTAAACTAGCAACCTATTGTATAGCGTCACCTTGTGTAATCATGCTATAGGATATTAACGTGAGAGTAGAAATACAAAAAGTAACCATCCACTAGTTCCTTTTCTTTTATTCTCTTCTTCGTTTATCTATCGTCTGTCATTGTTCACCTTTAAATAATCAACAGTTGCATGTACGATTAGATAGATATTTCTTTTTACTTAGATCTTTTTCTTTTCTTTACTCTCTTCTCAATAATGCATCGTATGAATTTGGAATCAATGCCTGATGAAATTTTCTTAGAAATCTTTGATTATATATCAAGTTATGATCTAATATATTCATTTTATAATTTAAATCAACGTTTTAATTCTATAATTCATGGTATTCATCTTTATCTTGATTTATCATATGTACAACAAAAAAAATTTTTATTTACATGTCATTATATTTTACCAAATTTTTGTCAACAAATTTATTCAATAAAATTATCAAATAAACAAACTATAGATGGAATTCAATATTTTATTGAACAATCAAAATATTGTCAACAAGAACAAGTGAAAACATTAATTTTAACTGAACCAACAATAGAACAATTAATAAAATTAATTCGTTATTTTCCATTTTTAAAAACTTTAATTATTAAAACAACAGATTATTTAGTTGTACCGATTGAATTGATATCAAGATCTTTACGTATATGTCGAATATCAAATTGTCAAATTGATTTTTTATCATCAAATATTTCAGAAAAAATTTATTTTATTGAAGAACTAAATCTCAAAATATCCGATATAAATAGTCTCTTTATTTTATTAAATTCAATGATTTATTTAAAACATTTAACATGTCATATATCTAGAAAATCTTCAATAAAAATAAATTCAAAACCAAACTTTCAAAAGTCTTTAAAATTTTTAACTTATTTAAAATTAAATGTATTTTCAATATCATTTAAATGTGTTGAAAGTCTTCTTAACATATGTCCAAATTTAACATCATTGATTTATACATATACAACAGGTTTAGAATCATCCTATGATAATGAACATATTGATACGGAACGTTGGAATAATTTATTTATAAATAAATTAAATCGATTAAAAATTTTCGATTTACATATATCATTAAATATAGATCCACAACGTGATCTTATGTTAATAACAAACAAATTTCAAGATTTAATTTTTTTTCGTACAAATAATATTCGAATCATTTATGAAATAACATCCTATAAACATATTATATGTACAATACCATTTACGAAATTACATTTAAATAATTATATAAAAAAACCTTCAGTAAGAAATATTCATGATGCATATTCACGTATACGTCATTTCGATTTAATATTAAATCAAACAATACTTTATCAACAACAACATACAATACGTTGTCCACTTGTTCATTCATTTTATTTAGGTCTTTATGAAAATATAACACCAATTGAACATCAATCACGTTTATTATTAAATCAATCGATATCATTTGTTTACTTAAAACATTTCGAATTATATGGTACATGTATAACAGATGGTTTTGCTGTACAATTATTAACTAAAATGACAAATTTAGATTCATTAACATTACCATTAAACCATTTAATATCATGTCAAATTAATGATACAATACGTCAAAATATGAAAAGAATTAAAAAATTACAGTTATCTTTAACAGAAAGTATATCAATTGATTGTGTAAAAAATATATTAATACCTATTTTTCCTAATTTACATTCAATGAGTTTTGCTATTGATAATAAAATACATTCGTTTGATAAAATATTATTAACAATGATTGGACAAAATAATAATAATTATTATCTGAAATATTTAATGTTTCTAGAACTTTTTGCACTTGATCAAGATTGGGATCATTCAATGTTGATTCAACTTAAAAAATTTATTCGTTATAAGAATAATTATCGTTTTCTTTATATTTGGTTATAAGTTTTTTTTTTTTTGTTTTTTTTAATTATAAATTGATTTCAAAAGGAAACAATGATTTTCTGTGAACATTTATTGACTATCTCGTACATGCATTCCAGCAATATGAACTGATTGTTTTCAAAATGTGATATTTACTGTTAGATCAACAGCTGTTGATATAATTATTTAGAATATCTATTGAAGATATCTTTGAGTTTCGCCGATAGCTCTAATTGAAAATATGATCAATTAAGAAAAACATCATATCATCAAAAATCTGCCTAAAGTTATATGGAAGAATAGAAAATATTTCCTATATTGATTAAATCAGAGAAAATAGTACAAGATATATTGTCTTGCATAAAAAAAGGCCAAAAAAAGTATAACGAAAAAGTATTAATCCTTGATAAAATTAACTAAATGAAGCTGTTACTGATGTAAAAACAGAACACTAAACATATCTTTCAATAGATAATTATTGTATTTGATTAGCTCTAGAACTATTTATCTTTCAAATCAATCATCTATTTGTTATTTGTATATCTATCAACTGAATGCAATCAAGGCTTACATGTATATTATGTTTTCTTAATGTAAAATACTCTGAAGCATTTCATAAGGTTATAATGACACGTTGAAAAATATCATCAATAAGATTATTGTTAATAACTATATTGAACTAAAGAATTTAGCTAATTAATTATCATACAACAGTATGGATCATGAAAGTCGTATTATTATTATTATTATTATTTGTTATTCATGACCTTCTTTGATAGAAAATAAATTCTATATTGATATTCAATATTCAAATGTTGCTGACATTTTTTAAAATGTCATAACAATTGTAGAAGAATATTATATAGTCAATATTTAGTTTTTTGTTAATCCCATATGGTTATCATGTGTCTTCCATTGTTTTATCAGTTGTACTGTAATTTATTATTTGGGTCAGCTGTCGATCGTTGTACAAAAGATATATGAATAAAAATTGAACTGTGTTTATTTGTGGTTTATTTTATCTTCTATCCATAATGAGACCTAAAGAGGCATTGTGTTGATTACACGTAATGTATGGAGAGCGAAAGGAATAAAATCAACGCACATAAAACAAGAAATTAAGATAACATGAGTCATCAACGTCTAGCCATTTTAGTATGCCAGATGAATGCATAGATCATTGATAAACGAGTTGCTTGAGACATGTATAATAGAAAGGAATTTTATAAACATGGTGCTATGAGAGAAAGAGTTAAGCATGATGTTAATTCTAGAGAAAGGAACACGTTATCATTCCTTCCATAGAATTTGAACTTGTTTATTGCAATTAGATATCTTTTCTCCACACGAGTAAAAATCTTTTCCGTGCAAGCTTTTAATCAAATAATATGAATGAGAAAGATATGATATTATATTTTTTTTTCAAATTAAAGAGATACTTTTTTTTATAGCAATTACTATAACGTATTAGATGAAATTTGGATGAATTATTAATTCTTTACGAAAAAAAACATGTCCTAATTTTTACAACTCTTATACAATCTCATCTGTAGATTAATGATAAAATAAGATTTTGATAAGTGCTCATTAGAAATTTTCCAACTAGAATTTCAATACACATTCAAAGATTCACTATTAAACATCAAATAGAAATGATAAAAATTGGTGTCACTGTACTAGGACTAATAGTCATATTCAGTATCGTCTTCAATATATTAGATATTAGAATGTTGTGTTAACCAATTATACATAATCCAGATTCTCGTATTTATTTTAATTGTTTCTTTATATATATATCTATAGCATTTTTTAAAAATGTCAGAACCAAACAAAACCGAATCGAATTGAGCTTTTATGGCTTTCGGATTGAATTGAATCGAATCGAATATGAGTTTTATTGAGACGAATCGAATCGATTAAGATTTTTTTGGAAGTGGGTCGAATCGAATCGAATCGAATCCAAATTCATTTATTGTCATTCGTTTCGATCTCTTCTGGGATCGGATCGATAACTCAATGAAACGGTCATAACTTTTAAAGAAAAAACCACGGAGAAAATCCTCTCAATTCTTTTACTATCTCGATACATGCTATCTATTGAGATATAAATGGGTTAAAACGAAGGCTATCATTTCGAGTCGTTGTCTCGTTAGAATGTATTTTGTTTTCAAAAAATAAAATAAAGTAGCAGATAAAAAGAAATCAATAGGCAAAACATGTTGTCAAGTATTCACTATTTGTTTGTTAACTGTATTTAGCTACTTTCTGATGAGAAATTCGCCGAGATCGAAACGTCACAGTTATCAATGAAACGAAAAAACAGAAATAGAAAGAGTTTTATTAATAAACCTAATATTTAGAAAAAAAAACATGTTTGGCGTATAACATTCAAATGTCTGGCATGTTATAAGAAACTGGTCCATTTTAAATAATCGAAATAATAAAGGCCCATAGCCACGACTAATTTCCGACAACATTATCTTCTTTAGTTATTCATAGGAATTAATCGATATATCGCGATATAATTCAAATAGGACGAGACCAGCAAAAAAACTGATTAAGTGGAATCGAATGGTAAAATGATAAATAATAAATCTGTCGTTCTAATTGACACAATTTACGGCTGAGTTTTTTCATAGAATTCGTGTATTTATCATCTTTACTTGATAGATCAGGTAGAATATCACTGACGAAGTATATTTTGGAGGTTGTTGCTTCGAATAAGATGATTAAATTTTTATGAGTATCACACCCAAGCTATTTTCAAATGTTGCATAAGATGATCGATTCAAGCATTGAATATCTACATTGGATTTAATTGGAGATCTGATTATTTTCAATTGATTTTTTTTGTCCTTCTTGTTTAAATTACCGAATCCAAGTAAATTATATTCAATTGATTTAGGTTGAAGTGAAATGCATAGTCAATGCTTTATGGAATTCCATCAATGGTCATAGTCTTTCTTATGAGGTTTCAACGATTTATTTATGGTGTAAAAAAATCTACAAGTATAGATAGAAAATGGAAAAAGAAGACAGAATTTAAAAATGGAAAAGGAACAACGGAAAAATTTGAGGGGATGAGAGAGTGATAGGGCTCCTGACTTGAGTCTTTTGTCCCAATCAAGGGAAGATGAGTTCAACTAGCATAAAGGTTGGCTAGAATATGTGATAAATTTTCATTTGAAGTAGTGTCATTGTAATTTTTTGCTCTTGCAATTGCCTGCTGAAGAAGGAATGTTGAGTATTTTTTGATTGTGGGAATATTGGTGATGTTGTGTATGCGAGAAGTCCCAATGCTGCCCGTAGAGCCTTATTTTGGATAATTTGTATACGTTTCCAGATCTTTTCGTCTGCCATCAAGAGAACCGAGGAACCATAAGTAATAATTGATCTGACTAGAGATTTAAATAGATTTATTATTATGTTGTTGTTCAATGTTAAGTTTAGTTTAGATAGAAATCGGAGCACACTTATTCGTGGTACTACTTTGGTTTCAATATGATGGATGTGACTCCTCCAGTTTACTTCATGATCAAAAATAATACCCAGATATCTTGCTGATGTTATAGGTTTAATGATTGTGTTTTCAACCTCAATTGTTATTTTGTTTTTAATACTTTTTCCGTGGATGCGGACTAAAGTACAACAACTGAGTCTTGCTGGGTTGAATTCTTAGTTTCCACGAATTGCACCAGGTATAAAATTCATTTACTGATGATTGAAGTCTATGTTTGAGATTGGTGATGATGTTTGATGCTGGGTGAAAAAGAAAAATTAAAATTTTATGCACAAGTTTTGCGGCTGTATGAACTGGTGATACCATATGAGAGATAAATTAGATCGATGATGAAATCTGGTACTTGAGGTCGTCAAAGATTGCCACATCTGAAATTAATTCCATGATGACTTTATAGTAAACTCTCGTTGGAGATCATTCATGGGGGGAACACAAAAAATAAATTTTGCTGTTCTATAGAAGTTTTCGAACAGAAAAGATTATGTTATCAACGGAATAAATGTAGGGATTGTAAGAATTTATTTGTACATGTTGTCTGATTATTATAACAAGAAGTCTAACAGAACTTTAGATTGCACATGTCGAAGAGAAGCATGAAAGTATGGTAGTAGCTTACTTTGAATTTCAGTCAATAAGCCGCACTATTTGCTTTTGTATTTTACCAGAACGTTAAAAGGGCAGTTTGAATTAAAATAATTGCATAAGATTTCTCGAGAAATCAAAAATACCTAGCTATCAATGTTTCTATATTGATATTTAAATGTTGGATAGTTTAACCATTCAATAACACTTTTACCAAAGCCAGCACGTAAGAGAGATGGAACAAGTACCGTACGATCGTTTAAATAGCATAGCAACAATAATATACGTTGATGTACAGTAGTAAGTCTTTCATTCGTATTTTGAAGCAAAGCCGTATTTTGAAGTTTCTGATCAATATGAACTTGCATAGCTTTCAACAAAGGATTATACTGATCCGCAATATCATTGTCAAAAAAGAGTACAGAACGACATACTGTTGATAAAATAAAAAGTAATATATAAATATTCGATTCACGTATAGAGTCTGCTAATGTAGACGGTGCTAATGCTGTCAAAAATTGTTGAATTTCATTTGTATTAAGAAGATCTAAATAGCTAAAGTATATTTGTCGTAAAAAATCATTATCATTATAAAATAAATCAGTTTCATTCATATCAGCAAATACTTTTGTAACTAGAGCACGATTTGCATCAAAACAATATTTATTTTTCTTGTTAACATTATTTGCCATGTTCAATAATTAATTCCAAAGAGATATAGATTCATTTAACCTTTGTGTCATACTTTCAGAATTTGATAATATTGTTGCTTCTTGTTTAAAATGTTCAAATTTTTCAAAAACTTGTTCACAAATAGATTTATCTTGATTTTCTATTGTAGTTATTGAAAAATCGATAAACTCTTCAGACATTGGTGCAATTTCTGAAAAAATGGTATTTTCTGAATCTTCTGATCCACATAGTTTTCTATTATTGAAAGCCATTTCAGATATATCTAAAGTTAGAAAACAACTATTAATACATATTTTCAATCAAAGGAAAACAAAGAAGTTATTAAGTAAAACACAAGATGTTGTTTTCATACTGTAAATGTCGAATAAACTGGAAAACATCTTTTTTTGATCATAGATTTTTTATGACTTATTTCTGCAATGTTCTCTGATAAAAGAAAATGAAAAACGAAATCTAATAGAAAGAAAAAACTATAACCTTACAAATATTCAAATTATGATTAATATCAATCTGTAAAGATAACAATCATCATGCATACGAAAGTTACCTATATACTGCCTAGAAAGAAAAAAGATGTATAGATCATCATGTTTAATTTTGTGTATCTTGTACTAAATTGTTTATATTGCTTCTTATTACCGAAATGTGTATATTGATCAATAACTTATATATGAAAAAAAAATAATCTATACAATTGACTTGCAATAAAACGAAAAGACTAAGAAAATAATTATATACGACTTTTTGTGACATTTTCATATGATTGCAATGAAAAACAAAAGTTAAAAACTTTGAAGTAAATAAGAATATTCATAACTTAATTTCATGCTGAAAACTTGTGTATTTGGAATTTACGAACGTATTTCTAAAAATATCGCTGTATGAAAAATATAGGACACTTTCGATTAACACAAACGTACGAAATTATAATCAATAATTCGATCATTTTATATCAGTAATACTCCACTCAATATAGTTTTATCAAACTGCTCATCAAGACTGAATCGTATTGAGTTCTTTTAACATGGCTGACTGAAGACAAATATATTAGATGAATAATGAGAAATCAAGCTAATTCATGAACTCAATAAAATTTTTTTGTTTTCTAGTTGAAACTTTCAAAAGTTTCTTCGATTGTATAATGTCTATCAAAGTCGTTTGGAGTACATTCAATATAATCGATTCTAAACTAGAATTACAGTTCTTGCTGTAATCTCACAATATTGAAAAATAAAAACAATCTATTCTTGTAGGCCTTGTTAAATATTTATGAAATCTATCAATAATACAATGCACTTCTTTTTCTCTGGTATCACAGCAGCTAAAACTTCTGATACCATAAAATATTCATGTTACAAATAATATTTTGTAAAACTTTACATTTCCTTTCTAAGTATGTATATGAAAAAAAAACGTAGAAATTTCATTCATAATTGAAGAGAAAAATTTCTAATTGTAAAAAACTTCTCGTTTTCTAAATACAGAGTAAAAACAATAAACTTAAAACGAATAATCAATTGATAAAAAGTACACCAATTCATCTATCATATAAAGTCATATCGCTTTATTGTCATTTTACTTCAAATGAAACGTCATGCTATTTTTTTCATTCGAATATTCATACTCGTGAAGGCAGTAGGATTTTATAATAGAGCTTGCAATTTCTTTTTTCTTTTTTCATTTGACAAAGTACACATATTTATACAATTCATACATAATAGTCTTTTTGCTAATATGAATACATTTACATCAAGGTGCATTTTTTTTGGTATTAAAATCTTGTAGTATATGCTGTTATATAAAAGCTGTAATAACATTTTTTTTCTTCATACATATTGCAAAAGCAAAAATGGTAGCTAACGTTGGCTTTTGTGCTTGTTTACTCGTTCTATTGATTGTTGCAAATTGTGCTTATGTTCGAGCACGACATTTGAGGCATTATGAAAAAAGGTATATAATATTTTAATTTAAAATATGTTAAACTTATTTTAAAAAAATGTATATTATTCATTTATATATCTTGATTATTTAGATGTGCTGGACTTTATGAAAAATGTTCAGGCATATTTTCTAAATCATGTTGTTCTGGTTATGTATGTCATAAAAATACAGGAAAATGTGTAAGTGAACGCTCACCAGGTTCTGGCTCATCAGGCACATGGGTAGGTGATCGAAATGGCAAATAAACAATTTAGACATGCTAAATATAAACTTTTTCTTTCTTCGATAAAAAAAGACAATCTAATTAATTCTGTTTTTTTTCATGGTCTTATTTACTCGGTGTGTTCATACAAAACCACGAAATGTTTCTCATTTTTAATACAATTAGATAGAGCATCAATTGTTCTGTCAAAACATATAGTTTTCATTTTATTTTTTTTTTAATGTTATTTCATAATTCGATCAATTCTAAGAAGCACTGGAACGATTTTTCTGCATGCTTGTATTTTAATCATAACAAAATCATTAATGATAAAAATTCATTTCGATGAAAGAGACCTATCAAACTTAATTAAGTGTGTAGAAAATACAGAGTACAACTGATTTGAAATTGAACAGAAAATTGAATTTTCCTGTTAGAATTTGTCTCATTTTTGTACTTGTTAATAAAGAATCAAGTTTATATTAACTTTCACAAATAAAAACTCTACGTAAATATCTAATGAAAATTATAAAACCAATCGAGAGAAAAAAAAAACGATACTCTATTCAAGTGTATATCGTAGAAAAAAAATTACATATATAACTTTCTTTAACGAAAAACTCAATAAATATAACGGGTGTAGTAGAAGCAAGATCTGATTTTTGCTAGAATGTTTTTTATGTCAAATTAGACTGGATCAGTAAGGTTCATTGTGACCCTTAATAAGTCATGAATTTTGTGTTGATTTGATTGATATGTTCGTTTCAAAATGAGCATCTGTTCGTCTCTTGTAGTACTAAAAGTACTGAAGACCATAAAAACATCATTTACTCAACTACAAAATAAGACAATTGTGAACATCAATTTTTGAATAGTTAGTTGATATTTTTGAAATTTATTTTTGATCCTAAGAGTTATTAAATTTTTCAGTATATCTAGCAGTTAGTTTGGCATTTAATAAGCGTAGTTGTTCCTTTCTAAAACATACAAAACAGTATCGGTCAACGGAATTATGCTTGTCGTCGACAATTTTCTCGAAAATTGAATTTGCACAAACTATTCCTTTTTCTGTCAATATATGCAAAGTTTCAAGATCTACAAAATAATGTTCACTATAATGGGTGAAATACTTTTGCAACCCACTGATGAGGTTGAATTCTTTTCCTGAACATAAAAAGGTTGCCTAATATTGATAATTCGATATTTTTTGCAAGCAGTGCTTTAAATGATAAAGTTTTATTCGAAAACTTGATAATATGCCTTAAAAATAGATATGTTTCTCTTATTTTTCATACTGTATTCAAATAGCCTTTGTAATAATATCTTTAATGTTAGAAGAAAAAAATGAATGCAATTATATTGAACAGAATATATAAATAAGATCCATGCAAAATTCTCTACCTGTTAACATCAGAACGAAATTTTATGATGCAGTCGAATCCATGAAGACAATCTAAGAAAAAATGAGAAATTTCTTCTGCCACAACTGTTACTTGAAAAAGTTAAATCAGTCCAGTATTCTAAACAAAAATCATTTTGGTTTTTATTAAAATAATTTTTATTTCTTATAAAACAAATAAATAAGAGTAGCAAATCATGAAACACACAACTAATATAAACAGTTCAATTAGGTATTTCCTAAGTGGAGAAGGAGATTCGAAACGATCCTCTTCTTCCAATGATGGAGAATTCATTATTTTTCTTCAGCGAAACTGAACGATTTTCTTCGTTGTTTTTGTTTATCAATCTCTGTAACAACGATCGATCCCGCCTCTGATGTCGTGAATTGTACATACTCAATAGTCACTTCTCCTCTCCGCCGATCTTGATAACCTCGGTACACCCTGAATGAAATAGATCAATCTAAAATATACATCATTGATTTGTTAACTATTTAACCTTGGTAAACAATTAAAATATTTTGTCTGACAACTAGCGACATCTAACATAAATGTTTCATTATTTCTTGTTCAATCACAGAATGATGTAATTCATAATGAAAGCGCTGTATTACATGTAGAAATGCAGTGAGAGTAGCACTGTGGGAATGTTCCACTCTATTTGGTAATTTTATTTTGATTTGTTAGTTTATTGAGTCATTAGTTCTATTAGTACACTCTTTTTTCGAAACATATAAATCAGTACGACATTTTTCCTCAATTGTCGTCATCATAGTTTTTTTTCTTATTCAGATATTTCATTTTTGTCATGAGTGTCGATGAGCAAACAACTGCGACTGATCAATTACCAACAAGTTCAACAAATTTAGATCAAGAAACATTACTTGCACTTGTTGCTGTTCGTCCTCCGACACCAGATAAATGTGCTGTTTGTTTAAATAATAAACAAACAGATATTATTGCTCGAATTGATTCTTGTTCACATACATTTTGTTTTCCTTGTATACTTGAATGGTCAAAAGTTCGTGCTATATGTCCATTATGTAAACAACCATTTAGTTTAATAACACGTGAACGTTATTCTGGTGAAGTAGTTGAAGAAATTCGTGTACAAACATCACGACGATCAACATTACCACCACCAGCACTTAGTAGTTTTAATGATGTTCTTAATTGGTTTGATAATCGTCGTCAAAGATCAGACAATTCAAATGATCACAGACGTAATGATATATTTCGACAAATGATTTATGTTGAATGGTTAAATACATTAGAATCTATTGTTCGTCGACCAAAGTAAAATATTTAAATATAATATATATTACAATAATTCTTTTTTAATTTTTTTATGTTTCTTTTTTTCAGTAACAATTCAAGAAATTCTTCTCATTCATCAGTAGTTCGTTCAGTAAATCCATCATCATCTCGATTAAGTATTATTTCTCGTGATTCAATACGTCATCTGCTTCATCGTTATGTACGTCAAACAACATCAGAATTACAACAATCAACAATTTATTCACAATCAACACGACAAACAGTTGCATTTCGTAAATATATTTATATCAATCGTTTATTTGTTCATAGTCCATTACTTGGACATAATCATGATACATTAACTATACGAGAATGTTCACCAACATGGTATGCATCAAATCAAGCTTGTCTTCATCGTCTTGTACCATTTTTAGCACGTGAATTATTAGCTTTATTATCCAATGATGAACGAACAATTGAACATATAATACGAGAAATTTTAACAACTATACAATTACATCATATACGTTCAAATTATTTAGCAAGAAAATTAAATGAATATCTTGGACGTTATACAAAACATTTTATACATGAATTTTATACATTTGCACGTTGTCCATATGATTTAGCTGGTTTTGATCGTCATGCACAATATCCAACATTGAATTCATCATCATTAGTCATACCACCGTTAGAAATCTCATTAGATGATGATAATAATGGAGATGAACATTCACCAATTATACTTGATGAAACTCCTGATATATTAGCAATTGATACTGTAAGATTTTTAATTAAAAACAAAATTCTATTGTATTTATTAAATTAAAATATTTTAGATTGATATTGTTTCTTCACCACAAACAACAACAATCGAATCTGAAGAACGATCATCATCACCTGAATGTGAAATAGTTGAATATGTTGAACCAAATATTGAAAGAACTCCTCCTAGTCTAATTGTTTTGTCTGAAGATGATGACGATGATGATATTAATGAATTACAAATACAAGCATCATCATCATCATCTATGAAACGAAAAAATTCTCATGATGATCAAAAACCTAAAAAACAACAAACAACTACAAGTGAATATTGTTTAAAATATTAAACAATAATTATTTTATTTTTTTAATCATAGTATTAAATTCTCCGACAAGTGTCATTTTAGATGATGATGATCAACAACAACAAATGAATAATTCGAATCAAGAACAATTAGAAAGAGAAGACAATTAATGATGATAATATATTATTGTATTTTTTATTATATTAAATATAGCAATTTAAATTTTTCTTCTTGACCTTGTTCTACCCTCGTCGAAAATATATAATGATAATCGTTTATGTTGTAAGAATATCATGTATAAAAAAAAAAAGCAAATTATATAAAGATATTACCTATAGATTGTTGACCAAAAAAAACAAAAAGATGAAATGAAAGCGTCACCTTGATTGTATTATATTCTGGAGCTGATAGTTCTGATGAAAGGATCCGTTAGAAAGTAATCAATTTTCTCTTACTGTCACAACATAATAAAATGACAGTGACTCAACTATATACAACAGAACTCTGTGTGGGGCGAAGCAATCCCATCCTATCAGTTCCGTGGGATGCAACAAATATCCCAAGGAAGAAACGTCTTTTGCTGAATTTTTTTTTATTAAGAACAGCCCAACCGTTTTGAAAAAGATATCTTTCTAATCTATTTGAGCAAAACAAGTGAGATATAAATGTTTTTTTTTTAAATGTAAACAGTACGATACGATAAAACAATTAACAACTAAATCATTTGTAAAGTAATAAAGTAGTTTGACATGTTGTAATAGTAACAAATGTTTTGATTTTGCTTTTATTTGTAATCGATAGTATGTTATCCGATGATTCGTCATCTGTTGCCAAATATCAATCTGATCAACTTGATGCAATAAGTTTGACAACTGCTTCTTCTTCTATTGTTAATTATCTATCAGCTGCTCATGGATTTAAAAGTGAACGAGTTATTCGCTTACTGAAAAAAGATCCATCGAATCGTACAGTCATCAAAAATACAAGGCATAAGTTATGTTCAATGTGTTGGCGACTTTTGGGTTTTCCAGGCAAGAAATCCCATATAAAAGAAGAACATGAACAAATCCCAGGCTTTGCCAATTGTCAATCATGTGTTCAGTCATATGCATTTACATCGAGTTATCGTACACGAATATTCAACGTAGATAGTTATGCTCAAAAGTTATCATCTAGTACAAGAGAAAAATTTTCGTCGGTAGGTAATGATGGAAGTCAAAGAAAATTAGCAACAGTTTACATTCATAGAAAGAATGACACATGTTATTCTATTGTGAACAAAAGTAACAGAAATGTGAACTTGATTACGATAAAACTATGAAGGTCAAAATCCAATGACGTAGAATTTGGTAGTATTTTTAGAAGTGGTCTATGTGTGCAAAAAATTTTTAAAACATATTTGATGAGTGTGAAGTCCCATGGGATAGGATGAGATGGAACGGAAAATTTTCCATCTAATCCTATCTCACACGGAACCTTAATATATAACTACTGTGAGATCTTGTCTCTTTTGTGAACCAAAAACTTTAGAAATCTCAAAATTGGCTGTACTTTCTTGAGAGAAAAAAAACAATCCAATAACAATGCTTAGCTAACTTACACTACTTTTCAATATATTTAATTAAACTTATGATCGATTTTCTAGGTGGATCAAAAAGTTCTGAGAATTTTAAAAAGAACTATGTCGAGTTTGGTAACCTATCCAGAATTAGAAACCCAAACACACCATGTTGTAGAGAAAGTCGAGGCGCGTCGAATGATATATCACAAATCTTGTTTTCATAAGATTTTGAGGGAACCAGACTGGATTTACTGGTAGACGCCCATGGATTCAAAGACTCACCAACAGTCACTACCCATGGAAAACGATGGTGGATCATCAAAAAGTCGCATTTTTCCCTATCAAATATAGGACGATATGAGATGCTGAGTATATGAGCTTGTAGCCCCTGAAAAGTGCTACAAAACTGTATACAGGAAAATTATTTTTACAAGCTTTTTCGACTGATACAAAGGCCCACAATGGCCAGTGCTATCACTCGATGATCGCCTACCAGTAAATCCAGTCTGATTCCCTCAAAATCTTATGAAAAAAAAATTTATGTACCATTCGATGCGCCTTGACTTGCTCTACAACACGGCATGTTTTGTTTTTTTTTTCATTCTGCATAGATCACCAAATCAAACACGCTCCTTTGTAAAATTCTCAGAACTTTTTGATCTTCCTGTGTATTATCTGCTAGTTTCATTTTAATTCAAGTTAATGTAAATACTTTATATCTTCCTAATTGAAATATATATGAGTTGTTGCAAGCAAAACCGGACATATCCATCTTTAAAAAAATTTCTCATGAAAACTTGGTTTTTGAGAGATTCTATCAAATCCCAAAACAGAAATCTTTATCGTATCATCATCTAGAGATTCTGAAGAAGGATTTTTATTGTTTGGAATTGATGTTGAACTTTTCATTCAGCTATTAGAACATTTTTTCGTTTGTATACCAGTACTCTGTCACGTCACTAACGAAAAGAAAATCGGTTATTTTTGAAAAATTTATGTATTATGAGAAAAAGCTTTGCATAGAGATGTGGGAGTTTTAGAAGTCGTCTACAGAATATATTATTTAGTTTTGTTTCACTTCAAAGCTTTCTTCAGACTGAAATATATGAAGTGAAAGCCTATGTTCTCTTTTGTGTCAAGTTATTGACACTAGACTTTTACTGATAACTCTTCTAAATAAAAGTCGCTAGCACTGACTTTTTCTTGGTGTATAAAGTAATTTAATATCAATGTAACATTTTAAAAATTAGCTCTAGAAAAGTTTATGATCGTGAGATACACGCGTTTTAATTTTACAAAGTCATGCCGTTAACGAATGATTTTGTGTATAATACGATATTTTTTATGAAAAAGTCAGATGTGTTTTATTTTTTTACATTTAACTGGCAGATAAAATAACATAACCTTGAATATATACAGAAGATGAATTAAAAAGCACTCATTCATAGTCGGGTATGATTCATATTGATATTCTTTTGTTCATACACGTTTAGTCATCCGAAATAAAAAAAAATTCAATTTTTTTCCTATGCAGAACGATGTACATGTACTATGTTATGCAAGAATGAATCATACCTATTGTGGTTAAGTGTTTTTTCTCGGAAACCAGAATGATGACCACAAGAAACTAAACATGAGGTAAATTAATCATGAGAACGGTCAGCGATGAAAAGTAAAGCAAGTATAAAAACTAAAGTAAATAGAAAATTTATTTCGAAATATTTATGAATAACTGTTGTAATACTATACATGTTTTTTGTTTTGTTGTTCTGTGTATTGATATTACTCCTATATTGGAAAGAGAGGCTATTGCGCTTTCTTTTTTTTTTGGGCTTATTTTTTCTACAGGATTTATTTATTGACCATTTATTTATCATGTTAATAATTCAGTGGCACATACTATAGGTAAGCATATACAACTTGATTAAGTTATTTTCGAGAGTTTTGTGATGTTTGCTGTATTTATGCAAAACATCGGTTCTTCTTATTGTAATATAGTTGGATAGAGCATCAATTACTGTATCGAATTATATAGTTTTTATTTTATTTATTTTATATCTTGTCCGAAAAATTGATAAAATCCTAAAAGCGCTGAAACGCAACTTTTGCATGCGCATATTTCAACAACAATAAGCCTGATAATAATGAAAATCACTTTAAATGAAAGAGATCCGTCTCACTTCCTCATGCAAAAAATATTAAATAAAACAGATTCGAGATTGACGCGAAAATTAATTTTCACTGTTAAATTTTGGCTCATTTCTATATTAGTGAAAAACCAAATTTGTTTTACTTTTCGAAAAAATTCACTAGTAAGACGCGACATAAATCTAATCAAAACTACGTAGATTGATAGAGAAATCAACGCTCTTTTCAGCTACATGTCAACAAAAAGACGATTACATGTTCAAAAGACCAAAATTTCTCTGAAAAAAGAGGGAAAACCATGTATGCAAAAAACGTTCTCGAAAAATTTTCTGAGAAATTCACTATGTTTATACTAGAAATATAGAATAAGTCCATCGAAAAATATGTAGTTCGATATAGAAACGATTGGCCTACTATTCTATATGAAAATAATAAGTTTCAGTACCGCAGTGAATAATAATCATCAAAAAATTTACCTGAGAAATGATCTGAAAATTGCTAGGTAGAAAAAAAACGTTTTTGGCTACTTTTTGAGGTTTATCAAATTTTTAGACAAGATATAAAATAAATAAAATAAAAACTATATAATTCGATAGAGTAATTGATGCTCTATCCAACTATATCAAAATAAAAAAAAACCCCGATGTTTTGCATAAATACAGCAAGCTTCACAAAACTATCAAAAATAACTGAATCAAGTTTTATCTATTGAGGAATTATGTGAGACTTTATCTTAAAATACGTAAGAATTTATTGGAAAGTTTTAAAAAAAAAATCTCGATAGTTATTGGTTGAAGAATTAAAAACTCTAGATAGAAAAATTTTCTGTTATGCATTTGTAACAGTGAGTTATTGTTTTGTTTTCGCTCATTATGATTGTTAACTAAAAGAAGGTCACATTTGTCATGCTTTCTTATTCAAATTTGAATAGCTGATCTTCTCAGCAAATATTTTCTAAAGGCCAAAATCGAACTTGAATAAATGAATAATTCGATTCGATTCAATTCAACTTAGATGAAAATTTTTCACATGGTGTCACGTAATTTCAATGTTGATGGATACGGTTTAGTATTATAATGAAAACTCCGAACGGATTTGATTTATTATTGAGACTTGGTGAAGATATCGAATTATTAATATGCCTATGTGTCAGCGATCCCAAGTTCTTACAAAAATCGTGCTTTGAATTCTGTCTTGAAGCGATCTGCACTCGAAGATGTTATGTACAGTAGCAGGTATGATGAATTTTATAGTTTTCAGACCTCGTATCTCAGAGCTATGAGCTGGTCAAAAAGCAAGACACTTCTCGAAGTCTAGTGATTCATACAGAAATATTTCGAAATCTTTGTACATCTGAGACGTCAAGTCTACAAACTCTAAAACTGTTCATATAAGCTACAGTATATAAGATGTTCAAATGGCAATAATCTCACGACAAAATTCATAAACACGATCGTTCTGAAAACCTGATACCGTTGACAAAGAGACTTAAGGATTCAATACTTTCGCCAATTTTGAATACAAAATCAAATCATTTTAGGGTTTACACTCGAATACTATGTAGCATCTTTAGAGGAAAAATTATTGAAACCACAATGGAAGCATTTGAGGAGAATCCCTCGGCAATTGAATCAATAGGAATCGAAATAAAAATGTTTTTATTCGTTTCAGTCTTTGATATATTCATTGATCTTTTAATATATTACTTATTTAATTTAATTCTTTTTACATGTTTAACTTTTTGTTGTTGAACTTTCTTGAAGTTTATTTTTTCGTGGTCATAGTTCTAGTTTCTATTTCCCTACAAAAAAAAACACTCAATCATACTCAGTATGATTCAGTCTTACGTAATACTGTTCATATACATCGTTGTGTATTGATAAAAATTGTATTCTTTTTTTTTCTGATGACTAAATATATATATGTGAACAAGAGAACAAGCGTGAATCATATTAACTATGAATGAGTGCTTTTTTATTCATGTATCCTATCCATTCAAGGTATTGTGTTATTTTACTTGACAATTTAAAGGTAAACAATTAGTCATGTATTATTCTTTTTGCTAAAAATATGTTGTACAATTCAATCAGGAATATGCAAATGATATTTACATCACCTTGAATTAAAATGAACCCAGCAGAACATGAATCAATTAGAAACGTAGTTAAATTATTGTTGAGACATCTTGTTTATATTTTATGTATTTGCTAAGTTTACATTAGTTGTCCAATTGTTTTTTTTTTATCAAGAGAGCCCAGTAAACTCTGAGATTTCTTAAGTTTTTAGTGTACAAAGGAGACAAGATCTTCAAATAGTCGTATACTGTGCTAAGATACTTTCATCTTATAATGTTCCTATAATAAAGAAGAATTGATGATTTTTTTTATCAGATCCTTTCAATATTTGATCAAATCAACAAAAAGTATTGAAACTAATCACTTGAGGATTAATCTTATAACATGATCATAAACAATAGTGTGATAAATTTAAACTCATAGTTAAATAATATGTTATGTATTCAAGATTTTGCATTCAATGAATATTATCTTGGACTGAGTTGGATATGTCATCTAAACGTATCAATGACTATTTGATGACTTAAGCTCATTAGCACTTACTGATTCCGATTTAAATCTATAAGGTTGTGCATTTTTATAATATTATCTTCTAATATATTAGCGATTTCAAATCAACGTTCAAGATCTTAACAGTTGATTGTTTGAGAAGGAATCTTGATTACAAAAAGAAATTAACACTATGATAGCAATCTCTTAAAGTTTTTCATCATTTCATAGAATATTTTCGGAAATTTAATCCAATATGATTTCACACATATCTATTGTTTTAAATGATCGATATTTATTTTAAGGCATGGAACCATATGTTTCCAAATATATGTAGGAAACCAGTATATAATGCTTGTTCCAAGATTACTACGATCTCCTCATCGATTCTTATTTATCTGTCAACACGTTATTTTTCATTAAAATCTATGTAAAAGTTCTTGTTGATAGATGAATAAGAATAGATGATGAGATCACAGTGATCTTAGAACAAGTTTTATGTATTGGATTTTTACATATATTTCGAAACATATGGTTTCATGCCTTAGCGTTTATCGTGCTCATTTGAAACACTATTTATGAATGATAGCATATAGAATAAAACTTTTGAGAATATCCTACGAAATGATGAAAAGCTTAGGTACATCATTGAAGAGTTAGTAAAGTTTTATTTCACTGCTGATTTTTGGAACAGCTTATATATGAAAAACAAAAAAAAACGGATTCAAAACTTGTTAATTCAAGGTTATCTCTTATCTTTGTTTTGGACACTAAATACAAGAACACAGTGATAATCGAGCTTACACAAAAATTTAATTGGTGTACAAGAAATTCTAACAATACTTTAGTGAATTCATTGATGAGAATCATGATACTATTATCATATGGATGCATTTAAACCATAGAGTTCAAAAATATATTGATGTTTTGTTATTGATATGCAATCGATTAAAAGCCTATGCATTGAAATTCAAATATGAATATTATGTTACACGATAGAATGTAAATCTATCAGATTCACAAAAGGATACTTTTCAAAGTTTTCAAAAGAAATTCATGTGTAAAAACGAAATGGATATCATCATGTCAATATTACTCAATGTTTCATTCAATATGATGTTGGAAATATGAAAATAAAACGAAGGTAGTTATCGCAACATCAAAACAGAAAGCAAAAAAGGGTTATATTTGCTTTCGAAATTAACTCTAAAGAGAAATAACGATGTATTTTCATACTCAGGACATAATAATTTATTTTAATTAAACAACAATCTTATCAATAAAAATTATTTTCTAATTTCAATAAATCTAAAATATAGATATTAAACATAATAGAAATTAAAGTAGTAATGTGTTATTTTTCTTATAATATTTAATTGTAATACAATGAAGATGAATACATGTATTCTTCGCTTTTGTACAATTCATAGAAGTAACTTTCTTTTTTTTACCAATAGTAGAATTCAAATCGATTTACAAGATTATATTTTGCGTAGTAAAAAATCATAAGTGATATATTTGCATATGTCCTAGAGTTTATTCGTAATAAATATAAAAAAAAATACAAAAGAAAATTGATAGTTATCATAATTTACTTGACAATCAAATATCCATATGAATATTGCATAAACTAAGATTGATTTTATCAATTGATGATTCATGTTTGATTTATTCATCAACAACATACTCACCTTGTACTAAAAGCGGTTATCATTCATATTTATTTTTTCTACTTTTGCTGTGTTATCATTACTAAAATAAAACCTTTACTTTTTCTTTTACTTTCTTCATAAATTGCAGAATTGCTTTAAGTGTGGGTGTATCTTTGACGAAAGATTAACAGCCAACATGTCGGAACACATTTTTTCACGAGATAAATATGAACAAGTAAGAAAATCAATTATTGATCATTGATAGACAGAAAAAATGAAACAATAATCTCACATTTTATTTTATTAGGCGAGAGTATCTAAATTCACTTTAGTTGCTAAGTCTTTAAATAAGTTTCCAACTAATTCTCGAAGATTTAATGTAAAATATAACGATGATGAACAAGCATTCAGTGATTATTTACATCGAGAACCATTACCAAATTTGATTATTAAAATAATTGGTACAAATAATGAACAAACCCGAAATTTACCTAGAGCATCAATTCAAAATGCATTGCAACAATCCATACGCACAATAATGGAAAAGACTAGTAAGTTATGTTATTTTGATTATACTAAGCAAAACTGAAATGTACCAAATGTTTTTTATTCATTCGTATAATAGATACTTGGCTTTTGAGTGGTACTAGAGCAATGATTGGTTTGGAAGATTATGACAAAGAACTAACTGAAAATAATGAACTTAATCCAAATATTATTACATGTGAGGTAAAGTTGATATAGAAAAAAAAAACAATTATAGAATTTCCTACCTATTCATCTTGTTTAATCTTCTTAGCCATTTGGAAAATCACAACTTTTAATGTATCATACTACAGCAGATCGATTCATAGATAAAATTATTAGTCAAATGCAACAACTAGAAGCATTTTCTCGAATCCCTATTGTCACTTTACTTATGCAAGGTAAAGCAAACTAAACATCAATTGAATTCGATTAACTTTTTATGTATTCATTTAGGTGATACTTCCTCTGTAACAGATATCATAGAAAATATTACTAAATCCATTCCAACTATCATTTTAAAAGTAAAAAATTTGTGATCGAAAATTAAGACGTTTTCTTTATAATTTATGTTCATATGAAAGGGTACAGGATTGATTGCTAATCAATTAGCTGCTATATGTGAACAAACTGGAAGTGAATTTAAAACTACTCGTTCAGAATTATCTACCGAACAATTATTATCAGAACTAGATTTCCGCACATTTTCTCATATAAAGAATAATAAAAATCGCCTTATCTTTGTTTGTCAACCTGGTAGAGATGAGCTTGATGAAAGTATCCTTCGGGCAATTAGTTCTGGTTAGTAAATCATTCTTTGTCAAGTCTTCATTTATCTTTCTTCTTTTTTAAAGCAATACGAATTATTGATAGCTCTCATGCTCATGTCATAGAATTGAGTTTTGCTATACGATTCAATAGAATTAAGTATACACAAAAGCATATACTCAATTATAATACCATTATTAACTGGACAGTAAGATAATTGTTCTTTTTTTTCTGTTTTGTTAATAAAAAATCTATGTAATAGAATAACGAATTAGATATATGCCTTGAAATTGCAATCCTTTCAAATGCTGTATCATTCGTTGAATTATTATTTCAATATGGTGCATCATTACAACGTTTAGCTCTTATTGGTAATTTTGATCTTTTCCAAATAACAGTAATTATATTAAATAAACAAGAAAAAAATATATTTAATATGTATTTCTTTTTTATATTTAGTCTGACAAAAAAAGTAAGAATAAAATATTCAATAAATGTTTTAAAAAAGAGATAAAGAAATTTATTACATCATTTTCCAACGTAGAAAGTTACGCGACTGAACTTCTCGTTGAAAGTATTCCTGCTGTAACACATCTTGATCGAAATAAACGAATTAGAAGTATGTTTATAATGATATTCTAGGTTGAATTATTTATTGATATTTTTCTAGTGTATCTTCGTCTTGTATTCTGTTGGGCTGTTGACAATGAATATTTTGATCTTGTTTTGAGTATTTGTACTCGATTAGAAGTATAAATAAAATTTTCCATAATGAAAAATTTCTTTATTTTATTTTAATAAGGATTCAATCACTGCCATGCTACTTGTTAGTCAATGGTGTCAATATAAAGCAGAACATGATACTACAACATCAGATAAGTATCGAAAATATCGCCGGTAAGTCAATTTCTATCTATCTGTTCATACGAAGGAAGATTACTAACAGTTCAATCAATTCTTAGCCAAAACTTGCTAGATTATTGGTAATCGAACGTGCTGATTCTAAATATAAACTTTTGAAAAACCAGTCTTCTATAGCGAAAATTTTTTTTTGTCAAAGAACTGGAGAAGTAAAAAGTCTGTAGTACTTGAATTTCCATAGAATCTGCACATGACTCGCGTAATATTGCTACTGCACTACACTATGTTATGTCATTATGTTTCGATAGTTATAACATACTCTGCTGTTCATTGGAAAGCTCGATGACAAGAAAAAATTCCCAAGCACTTTAACTTACTCACTGTTTTCTTTACGGTAAAATTCGTGTAGATGTTAGATGAATCTTTATTTAGGTTTCATAGGGAGTAAAGTTTTATACGTAACGAAATAGTAAAAAAATACTTACGACTGACGTACGTGCAAAAGAATTCCTTCTCTGGTGATAATTATCAACTGATTTTATATTAGAAGAACGAATAAGATAGGTTATAATAATATGGTTTAAAAAAAGATAAAAATTTAAATGGAAAATTTGAAAATAAACTGAGTAACATACAGAGAAAAGTTGGTAATAAAACATGTATAATGTAATTGTCGAAAGAAAAGCGCTAGAAATAATGAGAAATGAAACTTATTTTTTACCCCTCTACAGTAAAAAGAATTTTGACAAAAAAAATATTTCACTGTATAAAACAGGATATTTGAAGGTGTAACGGCAAAAATCATGTTGATATCCGGAAATCAGTATGATCGATTACCTACAATGTATCAGGTCTTGAATAAACAGCGATTGAACATTTGGTGATTTTTCCCCGTTAATTAAATAAACTTTATATTATAGACAATTTCAAGTGTATGCTGCTGATATACTTGATCTTTATTATGCCGACAATGAAGAAGAGACAATTGAATTCTTAAATGAAAAATCAATTTTATATCAAGATCAAGAACCATCAGTTCTAATCGATGATCTTTGTTCCAAAGCATTAGTATCAACTAAATGTATACAATCGTATGCTAATACAGTATGGTATGGAAAGCAATTTCATCGAAATAAAAATTTTTTATGGGATATATTGGTAATGAAAAAATACACCACAAAATGAATTTTAATAAACACAAATCAATATTTATTTTAATTATAGGTGTGTCTTGTATGTCTTCTTCCATTAGTGTTACTTATTCCATCGATACGTAATCGGGTTCTTCAATGGGATGAGATTGAGAAGATTGAAGAGCCAAAGCGTAACTTTCGAAGTAAAATAAGAAAACTATGTGAACCTTTTAATCGATTTTATTATGGAAATGCATGTGTTCGATTCCGTTACAATATGGTTTGTATGACTGTTTTATATAAGAATGAACTTGATTGTATCAATCATGAAAGTCATGAGCAATCTGCTTGTTTTTATATTTAAAACACAACAGTTAGGATCGATTCAATCAGATTTCGATATATTCCCATAAAAGACCTCTGAAAAAAGGCTATAATCTTCAGTGTAAAAGAAACCGTCGTATAGTGTCTTATTCAAGTTTTTTTTCTTTCAGAAGAGTGCTTTGAAACTTCAAGAGATCGAACACCTATTTCTCGGAGCAGAAATACATCGAACTTTTCTTAATAAGTACAAACTTCGGAGGAGGATCAACTTGATTTTTGAAGGAACACCACCAATTCGGCCGTCATATTGAACAAAGCACTGCTTTTGCGAACTATACAAGGTCGATTTTTTGCGCTTGTCTTCTTATTGAATTATGAATATTTTTTCGAAATGTCTCAAACTCACTTGTCAACGATTTAATTTCCCAGAATTAAATTGTGAGCTATTACAGTAGCATAGAAGACCTCTGTAAATTTTGTAAAGCAATGTCATACGATTGAAAATAAAAAGCTAGCATAACTTTCGATTAAATACAGTCGAAATCTCTTTGTGTCGTGCCATTCAAAGTTACCTAATAAGAGAATCTATTCAGATTTCTTCTTTCAATTTTAATGATTTATTGAAACTTGTATTCTTAACTTTCGGTCTGGAACTTAGAACATAAAGTGAATCCACCTAGATCAACGTCTTTTAAAAAATTCAAAAGTTTTAAACAAAGTCTCTTCGAGATATGGAGCTTTCAAAAAACTCATGTTATATCCATGAAATAGAGTCTATTTCTAGAAAGTCTTATATTTCGAAGAAACTTTCTGCAAAACCTTTGAATTTTTTACGTAACTTATTCTAGTTAAGTTCTTTATATGAGCAAAGTTGTAAATCGAAATTCAAAAATACAAGTCTTTCGATACTTTATTTATAGTCACAAAAAGAATTGAAACCGAAGGAAAATATTTGATGAGATGAGTATTAACTGAGAAATAATTACAACCAAGTTCTTTCTGTGTTTTATTTTTGAAGGATTTTTTAAAAAGATTTTTATCAAATATGTTTTTGTTGGCCTTTAGGCTTCATATGCTGCTTTTCTGATTTTATTCAGTTATACAATTTTATTTGATTATTTTCCATTGAATATTTACAACGAGCAACGTTCAAATATTTATGGTTTACCTATTCCATTAACCGAATTGATTTTACATATATTTCTTTTATCAATAGCTGTAGAAGAGATTCAACAAGTATACAATTATTTTTATTTATAAATATAAAAATTTCAATATGACCTACCTTTGTAGGTAATTTTACATGTTAAATCAGTTTTAGTTAAATCTCCTTTTTGGAAGAGATTAGATGGAATGAAACGTCATCGTAATACAATATGGTCATTTTATAATAATGATCCATGGAATGTATTAGACTTGGTTGCTTTTACTTTTTGGTTGATTGGTTTTATTACACGTTTTATTGTTAAAGATTATGTATTTGCCATATCAAAGTATGAGAAAGAAAAAAAACTGGGATGCTTAATAATGTTTGTTTTTTTCATTATTTTATTAGAATATTTATGAGTCTTGATTTATGTTTCTGGTATATACGATGTTTACATATATTTCTTGCATCACAAGTCTTAGGACCAAAATTATTAATGATATTTCATACGGTAAGTCAAAATTTTTATTTTGCTAACAAAGAATTTTTTTTCGATTGTTTATTTTTATTTTAGATGAAAGATTTAGTATTATTTCTTCTTTTCATCTTTATTTTTCATTTGGCATATACAATAACAACATATTCATTAATATCAACATCATCAATGGTTATATGGGCAAATTCAACATATTTTACAACATTGCAAGGTGGAGGAAATATGACTAATTTGGAAAATTTACGAAATATTATTGAATGGGGTACATGGAAAATATTTGGAAGTACTAGTTTAGAAACAAGTGCTTCAGTTGCTATGAAATATTCCGGTTAATTATATTATATTTAAATTATAAAAATTTAAAATTTTCAAATTATTTATTTTTTTTAAGCACAAAATGATGCATATGGTTTTGTTACTTTAATATTAACAATAACTTTTATAATTATTGCATATGTTCTTTTATTAAATAATCTTATTGCTTTGTTTAAGTATGATATCATTAAGGGTTTTTGAAGAATATATTTAATCCTTTTTTTATTTAGTTTTACAATTCAACGTGTTCATGGTGAATCACGTCAAGCATGGTGCTATCATTTTTATGTTGTTCTAAAAGAATATGAAGAAAAGCAAATGTTTGTTCCACCGTTTAATTTATTTTTATGGCCAATAAATTGTTTAATCCGTAGAAGTAAACTAAATTAGATTAATATTTTTAGGGTAATTTGAATTTATTTTTTCAATAGAATCTCATGATAATAGAAAAAAAAGCCCTTTTGCTGAAAATAATCATTATGATATAGCACATATTCGAAGACGTCAACAAAGAATATCTGAAAAATATTGGAAAGACAAACAAATCAGTGACAATGGATTTGGTAAATAGAACTTTTTGCATATATTTGGACATTGTATTTATTAAATTTTTTTTTTAAATAGCTAATCAAAGAATATATATATCTTGTCAATGTAAATGCTGTGGTCCTGAAACTGGTGATACTTATTCGACATTTTTATAATATTTTTTTTTATAAAATAAACAAGAAAAAAAGCAGTTTATCAATTTTGAGAGAAGATACAATGGATGTGATGTTAGAATCATTGAGTACCAAATTAAGTTTAAATGAAATGAGCACAAAGATTTTGAATAATCTTATAAAGACTTGAAAATAATAGCATGCAAACCAATAGTTTTTCGTCTTTAATAGTATTGTGTGTTGATGATATGCGAATAAAAATTTCGCTAAAGCCAATTTTTCATGTTGAAAATACCTGATTAGTTTTATCGGTAAATCACGATGTGTCTAAAACACATTCGTTAACTGCTTACCTTGTTCAGCATATAAACTATATTTGGGCTCATTCAGTAACGAAATGAATACCAAAATCGAAACGATAATAAGTATCATTGCAGAAATATATTTTGAGAAATCGTTATTCGTACAGTCTTTGTATAAAGTCTAAGACGATTAAAACACATCATAGTCAAGACAATATTTATCTGTAATGTATCTTGCATGCTGAATAGATAAGAATTACTTACAGAAGAAATGATTTGTTAGTTGTGATCAATAAAATATCGAGAAGAAGCTCTAAATTGAATCTAAACAGAAGTGAAAATCCAAAACTTTTCTAAAAAAAATTCACAATTTCTCTAAGTTCGGTTTCTTGGCGATTTTCATCATATGAGTTGAAATGTTAATGGACGACTTACAAATTTTGAATATGTTCAATGTACACGATGAAATTCATGTGACAGTACAACAATATCAAGACTCAGAATCCTAGGAGGAAGATGTGAAAGTATGGTTGTAAGTCTAGTATTTGTCCAAAGTCACACAGTCTCCTCAACATCGTTGCATTTATTCAAAATATAATAAATTTGGTGCTCGTTTCGCATCTAACATGTCTTGATTTATAATGCTCTAGACATATTTTTTTCCCAATGGTTGGTGCAGTAGATAATAATGATGACAGGTGTGAATTGAAGAGTTTAGAACGTACTGACAATGGATGAAATGCATTGTCAAGCATTTCTTGTTTGTCAAAGTATATTCCATGACTTGAATTTGTAACAATACAACAGACCGAAATGGAAAGAATTTTCTGTTCCTCACATCTAAATAGAATGCTTGCGCTCTTTGATCATTCACGTAAATGACTGCACGTTGTAAAAAAAAGACAAAAAACTACAAAAAAAACAACTCAAAATCATCAATCAACTGTTTACCTTACTATTCTCTATTGAACGAAAACTCTTATTTTCTAATTCATCGTTTGAGCACATACGCTAAACGATCACTGTTTAATCTTGAATAAAATATGTTCCAGAAAATGGAAGAGCAAAGATTGGTCAAACAAAAAATGGCCATTGATGGTTGAACGATACGAAAATCAATACATTCCAATTTTAATCGAGAAATTCATAATAAGAAAACAAATTCTATTATCAAAAATCATGATTCTTAATCCCCCTCAAAAAATGAAATAAAACTTATTGTTTTGATAGAAGAACGTAATATAAATCGAATCATTGAAAAGAAATTCTTCATATAATTAGTATGCGCTTAATATTAACTTTTAAGCTTTTGATTATGTTCACATTGTCAATAAGTTTTAACATTAATTGTTTTATCAATAAGATGACTAAAGCCTTTACAAAACAATAAAGGTTGATTTTATTTCCGTTGTACTGAAAGTGAATGTTGACCATTGAGAAAAACATCTGAGGCAAGCTGTTGTAATAGTTTTACCTCTAACCTATTCACAATCTATTAATCGAATCATTATTATGTTAAACAAGATCTAGACCACGGAAATTTGTGTTAATTAGGGAATATATGCTAATTTAAAGTTATCATTTACCAATATTAATGCCAATAGATCATAGACATACGCTTTTCTCCGTTGTTCAACTTAATCATCTCAATCAAAAATTTTATTTTTGAATGATTCTTTTCCTTTCATTACAAAACTCTCAATGACTTTTCATAGCAACTAATTGTTTGAGAATCTCATGAAAGTATTGAATAAGGCTGTCCATTCTTTTAGAAAAATCTATTTTCATCGGAAAAAAGATTTAGAGGTAACTATAGAGATATGTCGGCAAACATTCTCAATTCAAATGTTCATAAAGCGTCTTTCAATTTTGATGTATTGATGATCTCTAAAGTCATCTACATTAATATTATTAAGCGAATCTTGGAGAAAAGCCGCAAGAAGAATGTACGAGTACTGGTACCTTCTGGTAGAGTTATGCACATCGCTAGAAGTACGACTTTGCATGTTCAATTATACGCTTTGATATCTATTACTCAGATATATAGTGTCTCTACATGAACATTTACAATATTAAACTTTATCACGGAGAAGGTTCAAGGATTTCATTTAACCCAACTCCACTCCGATTGCAATCACTAAATAACACTGAATCAACTAGATTTATTTTCTTTATATCTGAATAGATAAAACGAAAAATTCAATGCTGAATCATTTTGTTCCTATGCATTTCATTAAATATTTATTAAGAACTTAGTTGATAATTTCCTTTCTTTGATCTTTCCTATATGATGTATACAATAAAAATGTACTCAATAGAATCTATTAAAGGCAAAAATCTAGACAAAGCTCTTAACATAATTCTAAAATGTTTTTGAAAGGTTAGATATATTTCAAAAGTGTCTTATGATGTCTTGTGACAACAGACTTCAATGTACTTACCTGTGAATCATTATGTGAGGTTACCAAACATAGCTGGTCATATCTTTTTTTACTATGTTAGTTTTTCAAAAGATTCATCAGTAGAAGAATGGTTTTGATTTGAATTTAAGATTTATTGGAAAAAAACATACTGAAAATAATCAGTAAAGTCAGTAGCAGTAATTAAAAAGGACTTAAGTATATAATGGATAGCTCATCATCTTCTAAATATGATTCTAGGTTAAATAAGTACATTATGATACCTTTTTTTTTTCTTTCATGATGATAACACTAGAATACTCCAATATTGTATTTTATCCTTGAATAACACTTGGCATTTGTTTATTTTTTTCTTATGACGTCGTTTATATATTTGAAAATAAAAACTCATGAAGAAACCTAACAAAATATTTCTTTTTCTTTATTTGATATCTTATCATTTGTATGCATTCATTTTCTTGTTTCTTCTTACTTCACCATCATTTCGAAGCAGTTTCAACGTCAACAGATTCTATATCAATATCATCAGGTAGTATTAACAGCAGTACAATGAGTAATGAAACGGATAATGAAAGCGAGCGGCTTAATAATGATACAACAAATCAAATCCCTGAAAATGATATAATTGTACCTCAATCAGATGAGTTATCAACAGATGCAACAATAAATCCGATTGATGAAGACAGTCAATTTATATATGATGATGATACCCAAAGACTTATTTGTATTGGTTCGAATTTTGATGATATTCCACAAAGTGTTATTGAAGCATTCTCACTTAAAACAAAGGTAAAAAGTAAAAACAAAATAATTTTATCCTAAATCAATGTTTTTTTTTTTTGTTTTATTTAGTCTCTTGATTTAAGTAAAAATCGTTTTCGTTCACTTGGTTGTATTAAAAATTTTCCATATCTTGAAGAACTTATTCTCGATGATAATGATTTAGATGATACTCATACAAAATTTCCAAAATTATCTAATTTACAAACATTAATGTTAAATAAAAATCGTTTTCAAGACATATATAAATTAGTTGATCAATTACGTCATGCTTATCCAATGCTAGCACATTTGTCCTTATTAGGTAATGAAGCTTGTCCATATCAAATAATTGCAAATAATCAAACATCATCTAATAATACAGATTTTAGTACATTTGCACAAAATCGTCTCGATGAAGAATATCAACGTTATAGACATTTACTTATATTTCGTATACCAACATTAAAATTTCTTGATGCAAGTGAAATAAGTTCAAATGAACGTTATATTGCAACACAATTAGGTGATATACTTTATTCCATAGCTGAAACAAAACAATCTCAATCATTAACAACAAATGATGAGAAAAAAAATGAAAAAAAAAATTATTATACACCATTACCATCAGATACAGATAAAAATAAAAGTCGAATATCTGTAGGAAAAGTTCCACAAAAATATAGTGGTGAAGGAAGTCAAGGAAATAAATTTGTTCGCGATGGAGATTTATGATAAAAATATGTTGTCAAGTGACTTTTTTTGTGTATTCTTTTTTTTTTCTGATAAAAAGTTACTTATTTTGATTTTGAATAAAATCAGAATTTCTTATGTAATGTTTTATGAATAGTAATGTCAAAAGAACATGAAAAAAAACGGCAACTAAGTGAACTGCAAGATAATAGAAATAATAAACGTCACCAATCAGGTTTGTGTTAATCATTGTTCTTCTTATTTTTCGTCTTCTAATCGACTTAAATTTGAAGGAACCTGTGTCATATGAAATTATAAATAGAGCACTAAGTTAATCTTGAGATCTATTGTTTCTAACTTTATTTATGCCTCATGTATTCATTTATTCTAAAAAAAATAAGAACACATAGTAACTTCGTTCTATATTAATGGAAGATGAAAGAGTATAATAGAAATCATATACAACCTTCGTACTTTTAGAAATATGCGTGAGAAGAAGAATAATGTTATCAAAAACACTTGAGTTGTGTTTAAATGTTTTAATGATAAGTAAATTGAAAAAAAAAACTTTAAAAAAGACATTTTTAGAAGCAATAAATATGTCTACATCAACTATCGCAATCCATAAATGATATTATTTTAAACTATCGAGTAATTATTTATGTGAAAAACTTCACGAAAAAATATTTCCTATCGCCTATCCCAAATAGTACAATATTTATTTAATCTATTCAAATATTCATTCTTATACTTAATTAGTGCTCGTATGGATTAATGGATTAGTGTAACAACCGTCTTTTGTATATAATAAAAAATTACATTCTACTGCTTAGTCTATTACATTGAATCAATAGGTTTTCGTTTAAGTTTTTCTTTATTGAATAAAAAAATCTTGCTTCATCTATCGAAAAATCGTATATTTCTACCACAGAAACATATCCAACTGTGGAGCACCGTTCGATTTCAAATATTATGGATGTTTCAATGAAACTTTTACTGACAGTAAAGCATATCCGAGTAATCCAAAACAAAGAGACTTGACCAGAAATTTGGTCTATAGACACTTTTGATAGCGATTAGATTATCCTTAAAGTTTTACCAAAATGAACATGTCTTTCTCGATATATTCAGTGTCTAAGAACAAAGGTGATTTATCATAGGAGAACACAAGAATCGAGTCAACTTTCGAAATCGAATATCTCGAGAAGAATATAATCATTTTTGTTAGAACTTTTAGGAATAATCTAATAGCTGTTAAACATGCCAATAGACTGAATTTTTGGTCGAAATTCTAATAGCTGGCTCTTAGAAAAAATTTCATCAGAACATCTATAAGTCTTTATCAGCAGACCATGTACTGTAATTTTTTTAAGCTTGTCTTAATCTCATCGAGATCTACTCATAGTCATAGTATGCAATGGAACAGTTATCGATACTTGGGAGTTTCCTCTACTAAATGATAATTTTTTCATATTTTGTTTTTGAGATAATGAACAAATTTTAAACCTTCGAAAATGTTCAATATGTAATCGTCATTTTACTCAAAATCGTCTCATGGAACATGAACGAGCTTGTAAAGAATCAAAAAAACTTCATTTGAATTCTTTACATGGTTATCATTATGATAGTCAATTACATCGTTGGAAAGGTCTTGATTATAGTATTAGTACAACTCAATCAAATGCTAAACGTAAAGAACTTCAATCATTGACTAAGCATTTTCTACGAACTCATTGGAGAGAAAAACATCAACAATTTCAAAATATTATCAAAGGACAATATAATCCAATAAATAATTCTATTCAATCATCAGATGATCGTCCATATCAATGTTCTCTATGTCAAAGAAAGTTTGCTACTGAAAATGCCGTAACTAAACATCGAAAAGGTTGTACAGGAAATCGACAGATAGCTGTAAAGAGTCATGATATGAGAAATAAAAATGTTAAATATTAAATAAAGAAACAAATAAATCTCATTCGAAATTGATTAAATATATTTTCTTTATGTCAAAAGAAAAGTTTTTTTTTTTATTTAAAATAAACAAAATATTAAACACAGAGGGTAAAAGATCAGTTTTCACTGCCATCTATTGTAAATAATATTATTTGTCACTATCATGATTACAACAATCCTTCATATGTCTAGTTTATAGTTGAAATTGACTTGTTCATTTATTTTCATTTTATTTATTTTAAAACCCAAAAAAATGGCTCAAGAAAATGGTTATCATTTAAAAAAGTCAGATGATGATCATCAAGATGAATACCTATTTGATATAAACTCACTCGAATCAATTTTTAAAGAATATTCATTAAAAGATTTCAAACTTAACGAAAATATCTACGATGAAAAATATTTAATTCGACCATTAGCAATGTCCGATTATGATCATGGTTATATTGAATTACTTCGTCAATTAACTGAATGTGGAACAATTACATATAATGATTTTAAACAACGTTTTAATGAATTAAAACAATGCTTAGATACATATTACATTCTTGTGATACAAGATTTAAATATTGATAAACAAATTGTTGGTACAGCAACACTTGTCTGCGAAAAAAAATTTATTCGTCAATTAGGTATACGTGGCCGAATTGAAGATGTTGTTATCCATGATCGATGCCGTGGACAACAACTTGGAAAATTACTTATTGACTTATTAACACAATTTGCTCGTAAAGAATGTGATTGTTATAAAATATCATTAGAATGTAAAGATCATTTAGTTAGTTTTTATCAAAAATTTGGTTATAATTATGAGGACAAACAAAATTTTTTATGTCAACGTTTTAAAAATTTATCTAGTAATCAACAAGAAAAAAACGAATAAAAAATTTTTTTCTTTCACTTATTTCATGGGCATAAAGAATTTTAAGATGAATGTTTATTATTTTTTTCTCAATCTGAATTTTTTGCTATTTATGTCGGTGTATTGTATACTTTATTCTTTTATTTAATGAATCTCAGTTTTTCTTTTTCATTTTTTTTTAAATATACATTCACGACTTGGGTTATAGATAAATGAAAAAATAACTCACATTGTAGATTAAAACGAAAAATCATGCGATATCTACAATTGCGACGTACAATCTACAGTTTAACTGGCAAATGGGTACTTATTTCAAAATTTATATATATATACATATGAAGAGTGTGAATCATTTGAAATCTTTGATACATTAAAGGACTAGAGCTCAAATCAGAGCTCGAACAACAACATTTGTACTTGTACCCGAAATAAAATACTTTCGTATAGTGGTGAACATAAGTTTAGAGCAGCTATAGTTTCTGAGGGTTCTCTATTAGAGTTGTTGGGTCTGAAAACTCTAATAAAGCTGCTTGGATTACGATTTAGTCACTTATAAAAGTAGATCTGATAAACTGCATTTGTGTCAAGTTCAATGTCGTTAGAAAGTATTAATAGTTTTCATTTAAACTTTTACGAAAGTATAAGATACATGTAAGAAGACTCATCAATATTCCAATATCAAAATCCTTTTAGTTAAAGTTTAAAAATTTCTGTTAATGATTCGAAAATGCACCAAAGCAATAATCTGCCTTGACTTCAAGAGCATGGATCGGAATATACATAGGTTTTTGTTAGTATCATCAAGAACTACATTTATCTATGATTGTAAGTCTAACTAGCATCATCATTTATAGATATTCATCATAACTTTGACGAAACTCAAAAAATTAAAATAAATGTTTTTTAAAGTGTCCTACAATAAGTTCATCAACATATGAGAGAAAAAGAAATTTATTATAATGTTCTTATTTTCATTTATTTTTTGATCCGATGATGTCACGATAGTCTTGAAAAACTTATCAGAGATAGTCAACTTTCACAACGAAGTTTATTATATTTATACATCAAATAAAAACACGAAGTACTTTTATTCATACTTGAGTACAAGGACACTTGCGAAAAGAAAAGCTAAAAAAAACAGGTACACTGTCAAAGTACAAGGATAAAATCTGTAGTTGTACTCGTTCTACCTTTGCTAAAAATAAAACAATATTTTGCTTCCACTATATTAATGATGTATCAGTTTTGAATTAGGAAAGTCATGAGAAACAGCTAATACGAAAGAACAATTTATTGAAGATATATTTTGGTATCACTTCAACGACCTTTTGTAGTATACTCTGTAGAAAGTCTTCGACTTTTTTGACTACAAAAAGAATATTCCCATGGCCATAGGATCTAATTAACAGATTCACACGGGTCACTTATGAATCGAACTTTCTGAAGAAAATCCTGTTGTATATGAATTAATTTATAAGGCTTTTGTAATTTTTCGTTTTCTATTAAAAATTCAGACATCTTCTTATCACGCAAGAGCTCACTCATGATTAGGGAAAAGTACACTTGCGAATATACATCTCCATGTGTGTTCTATGAAGTACTTCTTCTAAGGCTGAGAATGCATCTATTTCCTCAGATAGATACAACGATATGTTTCAGAATCAATACAAAAAATAGCGTAAGAAATATTTAACGTATATTGAATTGTTTTGCAATAAACTGTTACTTTGGAGATAACTGCATTCATTTAAGTTAGTTGGAGACTAATAACTATGTTAGTCATTCATTTCATTGTTAATCAATTCTGTCTACACTATTCAAGCCTCAACATAAACCACTGACTTGTAAAGATTTCATTGTTTTCACTGATTTACATATATAGAAGATTAAATATTACCAATGATAGGTTCCCTTCCTTAGAAAAAATAGTGATTTGGTATATTGTACAAAGATTATATGGTATGTTGACTAAATTGCTTTAAGAATATTCTTTTCACCAACAATTATTTCCTTTTCTCTCAAAGGATACTGCACGTTTCTTTTTCGTTGTACGAGACTTCGATAAGTCAGATAGATTCGTTAATAAATGATGTATTGAGCTAATATGAATCGAAGCTAAGAGTTTTCAACAGGACTAGATAAAACTATGGTTTTTTAAGAACATAATAGAAGGCATCCCTTTGTAACTTGTGAACGAAAAGACAGGATAGAAGATCTCGTAAATTTTCTAATATGTCGAAGACTTTATAAGAATCAATCAAAAATTTAGATAGCCACTTAATTATTGAGGCTTTAGTGTCAAAACATATTTATTACTAATAAAATGAGTTCTATGAATCAAATTATTATAGATATATTCTATATCTTTAATCAAGCTACTTTAGTATTCTTATTTTAAGTTCCGACGACCTGTACACATTATTCAAAATATCAATTAATCATATTTTTGTATTCCTTAAACATAATTTATTTTGTTTTAAAAAGTTTAAAAAAAAAGAAAGCATCATTTAAGTGTTTTCTTTCTATTTATTTTCTAGCCAAAAATTTCGGCAATAGATCGAACGAAAGAAATAGAAAAACATTGGATACCAAAATTATTTGATGAACATGAAAAATATCAATCAGAACAAGTAAAAAACAATCTATTTGAAATTATTTTTCGTATCTACTGACTTTTGTTTTTTTTTTTGTCTTAAAAAACAAAATAGGCTAATGATAAGAAACAAAAAATGTATATTCTACCCATGTTTCCTTATCCATCTGGTCGTTTACATATGGGCCATGTACGTGTATACACGTTGAGTGATACATTAGCACGTTATTATCGAATGCGAGGCTATCAAGTAAGTTAGTTTAAAGTAATTAGATTCTTTGTTTTTTTTTAATTCGTTACAAAAACTAGGTTATTCATTGTATTGGATGGGATGCATTTGGTTTACCAGCTGAAAATGCTGCATTTGAACGATCAGAAGAACCCGATCAATGGACAAAAAAGTAAATAATCTTCATTAAGTAATAGTTTACGTAGACTTTCTTTTTAAATAGAAATATTGCTTATATGAAACAACAAATAAAACAACTTGGTTGTAGTTTTGATTGGAAACGAGTAAATGAATTGGTTTTTTTTAAACGAAATAATTTATTATAAATAGTACTTAGGAATTATCAACATGTGACCCTAATTATTATAAATGGACACAATATATATTCCTTATGTTATATCATGAAGGATTAGTTTATCAAAAAAAAGTTAATATTTATTAAACATTTTAAGATTATTAAATATATTTTCTTTTTATTCAGGCAGCTGTTAATTGGGATCCTGTTGATCAAACAGTTTTAGCCGATGAGCAAATCGATGAAGCTGGTCGTTCATGGCGATCTGGTGCAATTGTTGAAAAAAAATATTTAAAACAATGGTTTATTCGTACACGTGCATTTACCCAGGTATAGTTACTTATATTTCTCATTAATAGAATTAGCACGTGAAGATCATTTAATATTTACATTTCATATGAGATTGTTAGTCGTGCGAACAATCATTATTATTTATTTAAAAATATCGAAATAAACCCTTGATTATTCCACCTACCTGAGTGTAATCATCGATAGAATAGACAATTTTTTTCTTTATATAAGTGCATATATGTAGTTCTTTCTTAGTTTTCATTTATTCATTCTCTAAATTTGTGTTCTATCAAATAATGAACATAATCATATACTATCTTTTGTTATCAATGATAAGTTTTGTATTTAACGAAACAAGTAATACATATAGAAAATATTATTCAACTAAAACACCTTATAAATCACCACCATCAACATTAGTTTTACCTTTACCACCAACGGGATTTGAATTAGTATGTACACAAATTCTTGCTCGGCACGGTTGTCGAGCATTAGAAGGTCGAAAATATGATAAATTAACAATGGCATTATGGACACAAGCAAAAGAAAAACAAGCATTAACAGAATATGGTCAACAATTTGGTGAAGATCTTCAATATTTTATTTCTATCAATGATAAATTAGGGTTTGTTTTAAGTTTTGTAATTTTTAGATTTTTATATTTTTCCTTATTATGTTAATAAAAAAAAAAAAAAACAGACGTGGTCAATTATCTGGACTTGGCAAAATTGAACATCAAACTCTTGCACAACGTTTAACTGAACGTATTTTACCATTGTTTATGAAAGTTCTATTAACTAATTCTTCAACTCGTATTAGTATTGTGAATAGTGGTAAATCTCGTACGAAAGAAAGTTCAACTGCATTTGTACATGGTTTACCAGTAGCTATAACTCATTTAATTGATTATGAACCAGCAAATCCAGCATTACTTTCATTTTATGAAGATATTAAATATCAAACATGTTTTAAAAAAGATAAACAATTAAAAGATAAACTTCGTTCTGTTCAAATGCAACCATATTCAAGACAAATGGCACGTAGTGTACTTGAACGATTATATCACAAATCATTTATTGATAAACTTGCTAATGGATCTTATTTAATAAATGATAGTGAATCAGGAAAATCAATAAAAGATGAAGTAGATGCTGTTCGTATGCTTCATGGTCTATATTTAATTGGTCCTAATTTACGTGAAGAAGGTATTGAATCTTTATTAGAAAAATATTTTGATTTAAATGAATCAGCTTGGTTTGCTTATCTTCACGATGCAAAAGTAAAATATCTCTTGAAAATTTTCAAAGAAACCTTTTCAATAAAAATCATTTTTAGGAATATTATGAAAAAGGTCCTGGACTTTCAGATCGAACCATAATACATGAAATGGCACAAATATTACTTGATGATTTTTTTCTTCATTCTGAACAATGTTCTCAAATAGATTCAACACATTTTCTTCGTGCACGTTTCACTCATGCTGAAGCGATTATTCCTTTTGCAGCACTATTAAAAATTCCGATATTAAGTGATAAATCAACACCTATTAATGAAACGTATACATATGAAAATAATGGTTGGCGTGGTGAATTAGTTTCACCAATGGCAGCTAATATTCAATGGGAAATATATCGAAATTATAATAATGATACAATTGATTATTTTCCCGATCAACAAATACTTATTCGAATGTTATTTAATGAATATCCTGTTCCATTTAAATATGAATGTAAACCATATGATATGATCAACCATTTTTTTTATACAATTGATGAATTAAAACGATGTTATAGAATAGTTGAGCTTTAAGTGTTTCTTTTATTTTTATTGTATATTTTTTGTGTTTATTTTTTTTTCTGAAATACAATCATTTATCTCATTTTTTTTCTCATTTTTTTTTTCTTAATAGTCTCTCTACGATAGCCTTGATACATTAGACACTGATGATTGGCAAACATTAATTAATATTCAACGCATGTGGATGGGAGAATGTAATGGAGTTAATATACTCTTTAAACTTTCGGTAGGATAATTGAGATAAAGAATTTTGTCAATCCATGTTTATATTAGATTCCCACAAGTGAATTTGATTTTATTGAAACATTTACAATAAAACCTGAAACTTTATTAAATATTACACATCTTTATATCCAAAGTACTCATAAATTAGCTCGACCAGATCTAATCGAAGTATAAGACAAGTTTAAATTCAAGAATATTTTTAAACATTCTTATTTATATAGGAAACTGATACTGGTGCAAAACGTTTACGTATTGATGCTATTCATCCATTAACAGAACGTATATTACCAATTTTTATTAATGATAATGCAGATTTTGGACCAAAAATACGATCAAATATGACTATGTTAAATGTTCAAATAGGTAAATAAAAAAAAAAGCATTTTTAATTATAAAAATATCTTTGATTATAAGGTACACCTCTATCGAATGAATTTGATGAATCATTTGCAAATAAACATAAAATTTCAACTTTTATTGATTCATCAACTCATTGGTATAGACTGGATTTAGAAACATTACTAGCTGAACTTCGTTCACGTGAATTAGGTGGTTATCGAACATCTGGTAAACTTAATGATTGGTGTATTTCACGTCAACGTTATTGGGGTACACCAATTCCAATAATTCATTGCAATCATTGTGGCGTAAGAATATATATTTATTTTTTCATCAAACCTTCAAGACATTAGAGAGCTTAAGATCTTCTATTTAAGTCAGTCACTTATCTTGAGATATGAATAGTTTATACGAAGTTCCATCGAAGTGAAACGTATCACTAGTATAGTTATTAGTTCCAATTTCAACACAATGCTTATAATTGTCTATGAAAAAACAGTAGCTGAGCACATATTCAACATTGATTTTTTTTTGTGTGTATTTCGAAAAATGCCTTTAGATCCTTTTTGAGAAAAGAAATATCTTCTCAGGTTCAGAAGGTATATTCGACACATATATCTGAAGGTATGGTTTTTTTCAATTATGAATGCACTGCTCTGTAATGAAAATGTTTCTGAATTTCTAGAAGAGAGTGCACAGCCGAAGAAACCTTTTAACAAATATATAATGAAGTTTTACCGAATATGTTCCTATTTTAGAAGCATCTCTTCATATGTTACTCGTGCGAATATGCACTGCATCATTTAGGTTCTTTGACTATGAGAGCGCTTTTTTCGTACAGAAAACCTAAAGAAGTTTTTTAGATTATGTTCTGACAAAGCCTTGAAGTGACCCCACAATATATTGTCAATAATGAAACGCATTTTTCAATAGATTACGGTTGCCTATTAACCATTTTTCTAACTCGAAACTGATACGACGTTGTGATGATGAAAACAAAATATTGCCTATATTGGACTTAAATATTATTATGGACATGAATACTAAGAAAATCAATAAGCCGCAGGTATTATTTCAAAAAAAAACTCGATTCTCAGAGAAATCTTCTACTGTTTTGAAGTGTTTACATTATCAATCATTACTTTTCATATTTTCATTTCAGACTGTACCAGTACCAATGACTGAATTACCTGTTCGATTACCTTCACTTGAAAATATAAAATCTTCATCAAAAACAGGTATTTCACCATTAGCTAATGCTCATGATTGGATAAAAACTCGATGTCCAAAGTGAATATACATTGCAGAGAGATTTGTTTTTTTTTTGTAATAAGAATTTGTCTAGATGCGGACATTTAAATGCTAAACGTGAAACTGATACAATGGATACATTTGTTGATTCATCATGGTATTTTCTACGCTATTTGGATAATGAAAATACAACAAAACCGTTTGAACCAGAAATCGCTAACAAATTAATGCCAGTCGATCTCTATATCGGCGGGCTAGAACATGGTAATTAATTTATATATATATATATATATATTAACGTATATTTTTTTTCCCAGTTGTTTTTTTTTTTGTATTGGAGAATGAATATTTCAAAGTGTTTCTTTTTCATTATTAGCTTTAACACATTTATTTGTCGCTCGATTTATTCAACATTTTATGCATTCGAAAGGTCTTTGTACTTCTATTGAACCATTCAAACGATTTATACCTATAGGTAAAATAATTTTTATTTTATTTTTTTTTGTAAATCGTTAATTTTTCTTGTTTACAATATGATATTTATGATTTAAGGAATGGTTCAAGGTAAAACTTATAAAACATCAAGTGGTCAATATATTTCAAAAGATAATATTATAACAATTGATAAAAATACAGTAATACATTCATTAACTAAAGAACCACTACAAATCGATTGGGAAAAAATGAGTAAATCAAAATATAATGGTATTGATCCAGAAGAAATAATTGATCAATATGGAGTAGATTTTACAAGAATACTTATGCTTACATTTGTTCATCCAAGATCACTACGCAATTTTAATTGTAATTATAATCTAGTTATATAAAGAAAAAGAAAACTGAATATATTTGTTTTTGTATCATGAAGAACTTGAGAACAAATTCTGTCAATTAGTTACTATTTTCAGTATTTAAAAGAGAATATTTGAATGATAAAATTTATTGAATCAGTAAAATTAAAAGAATTACTTTGAGATTTCTAAAATCGACTTGCAGGCAACTTCACAAATTTAAATAGATTGCCAGATCATACAGAGATTACATAAATTTTCAGATCGAATTCAATTTCTTATCATTAACTTTCCTAAAAAATTCGAAACCCTATAAAAAGTTGGTACACTTTCTAGTGTTTATCGGTAAGTATTTTCATTAAAACGTAGTGCTGAACAGTCTGCTTTGGTCCTATTAAAAATGACGTGATCATTCGAGGTAATTATTATTTCTATCCAATAAGTACGAATGTAAAAATCAGAATGCTCAATAGGATAACCAAGTGATGTTTTCTATTTTTCGACGCTATTTTGCTGAGCAGAACTCTATGAACGCTAGTTTCATCTAAATGCGTACTGTTGATAAGTAAGTTTTAACAAAAATAAGTACTGCTAAACACTAGGAACTGTACCAAGTATTCATAGAAATAAGGCTTTTTTAGAAGATTACTGAGAGAAGTTCAGCCACGTTCAGAAATTCTTACTGTTAATATTTTTCATAGTTTCAAAGCTATATGAAATAAGTAGATTCAGAAAATGAACGATTTTTGTTTCACTCAAAGGTAACTGGTAGTAAGCATCAATTGTAACATACTGAAAAAAGTCAGCCTTGGAAAGTTCCTTCATTTTCGCTATGCAAGTACCAAACAAACAAAAATTGAGATTGCTAGTGTTCAAGGTTCATCGTTATAGTTTTATCTCTTTTTTTTTAAAGATTTACGATTCAATTTTCTACAAGAATGTTAAGCAGAAATACTATATAATTAATACTGTGAGACTGTAACATGCCCAATTTTCGAAAACTTGTTTTTTCTTCAAAACAATTCAACATTTTTTCTAACTTAACAGAAATATAACAACATGATAGAGTTTGTTTAGGAGTATAACTAAGTGCATTCTTTCTCATGATTTACATTGAAGTTCGTTTCAACCAAGTTATTTTTGTTTGATAAAAACATTACTTTAGTAAAACTTTGCTTGTTTTGTGCAATACACTCAAATAATAATCTCCTATTCAAATTCTGGCATTTCAGTCTAATGTGCCATTCATTTTTTTTTAATATTGTTATAAGGACCCACTATTTTTTATCGTTTAATGCAAATTTCTCTAAGTGTACCAAAATTACTGTTTCAAAATTGTTACTTTTATAAAGTTTGGAACAAGATACAAATCGTTGATATGGTAGGAATTGATACAAAAATTTTACTACTTGGATTATAAAATAGAACTTTTCAAGCATTATAGGACTGCTTTCTATTTTCTTCGTTAGTTTAAAACTCCAACGAATAGATAAAAACAGAGTTTTTTAGTCTGTGAAAATTAACTAAATTTGAGTGTCATAGTATTATCTATGTAATTTTTTCGCTTAATTATATCTTGACGATGATATTGAGAGAATACTTAGAGAAATATTTATTCTGATGCACTTTTTAATATAAGTTTTTGAAAAATACAAAACTTTATATTTTAGTGGAAGATGGTATTGCTGAAGGTTTACAAAATTGGTTTAAAATTTTAATTAATCTTTATGTTGAATTAATTGAATCTCGAACAAAATCAAATATAAAATCATCAATGACTAATGAAGAATTTAGTCAAATTGAAATAGCTTTACGTGATCAACGATTAAATACTATTTATACAGTGACATTTTATATTGATAGTTTTTTTAGTGTAGCATCAGCTATAATAGAATTACAAAAATTAACACGTTATCTACGAGTAAAAAAATAATCGGATTATTTTTATTTTATATAAATTTTAGTTTAATTTATTTTTAGAAAGTTCCAATAAATGTTAAACAACAATCAAATGAATATTTAAGATCTCTTTGTGATTTATTAGTTATGATTGGACCAGTTATTCCATTTCTATCATCAGAACTTTGGACAATTTTACAAAAACAAATAAAACTTAATATCGATGGCTATGATCTAGTAAAAAACAAAACAAATCTAAAAGTTTTTCTTTTTATAGATTTATTATTTGTTTTTTTTTTTCTTTAGAATAAAAGTTTATTTGAACAAAATTATCCAACATTACCTGATGATTATCCAGGCAAAATTAATGCTTTAGTAATATAAAAATTAATTTTTTTCTAAGAGAAAAAAAAAATTATCAATTAAATTTTCTCTTTTAGTATGATACAACTATATTTGCTTCGATGCCAATATCTCGATCACTTCTTCCATCTTTATCAACATCGGATGTTTTAAAATATTTAAATGAAAATGATCAGCAATCTCAAATGACAATGTTTATTGAAAACAATGGTTTAAAACTTGATCGTTTACGTAAATTAGGAGATTATTGTGCAACACTTATTTATGAACGTGATCCAAATGTAACTATTATTGAACAACCAGAACTTAATTACGATAAGAAAAAAAGCAAAACACCAAAAAACAAAAATGTTTCCTAATTTTTTTTTTTTTGTTGTTGTTTTGTTTGGATAAAATAAATAGTTCCTAGAGAAAATAAAATCTAAAAGTCATCGATGTTTGATATATTTCATCAATATAGATATGGATAAAAATGAAGTATCAATTCTTCTTGAAATTCTTGATCTTGAATATTTAAAACCAATCATAATTGATCGTTTTCAAACGATTGATCAACTCACATTAGTTAATCTTAATGATATTGGTATACAAAATCAAGATGATCTGAATAAATTACAATATGCTCTTGATGATATTCAACAAAATAAAAATTCTATTGAACAATATGATCCTATATTATCACTAAATGAAACTAATCATATAATAACACGTATTGAAAATGAAACAAATCTTATATCATCAAGTCTTAATTTATTATTAAATCAGAATAATACAAATATACCCAATGATGATTCAACATCAGATATTGATTATATTTTATATAATTCTGAAATCGATCAAATTGAAAATGATATACAACAAATACAAAATAATGTTGAAGAATTAATTGAACACATTCAATTACAATATCCACAATTACAACAACCATTACGTGAACATAAACATCATTCATATGAATTTTATAAACAAACTTTTGTTATTTTAACTCTATCTGTTTTTTGTATTGGTTTAATATACTATATTAAATGCAAATAAATCGATAATTGTCTAGGAATTAATATATTTATTGTTTTCATATCCATGGGATATAAGATATACATACCTGAATACGTGCTATGAACACTTCATCTTATTTTGATTTAATGAGAATTAATTCAATGTATATCTACGTGTGTTTTTATATAAAATATATAATGATCGAATAATGCAGAACAGCATGTCTTGAGACACATATATGGATAAAAAATTACTATGCATACGTTGTGATTCTAATCTGTTCGATTGTTCAATAAACATTCTTTCGTCTTCTTCTTCTTTTTTTTTTCTATGCAATACGCATCATTTTAGGCTGCTTTGTCTATGTTCAGTGATTCGTCATATTTTATTTTATGCTCGTAAATGATGATCGAACTTCAAGGTGAAGAGGATGTGATATGTACATGAAAGACACAATACCTATGCATTTGTCTAGGTCATTTACAAGCATTTTTATGACAAAAAAAACGCGAAAGAGAACAAGAACAAAGTGATGATAAGGAAAAGAACAAATACATATATTTGAATAATGTCGTACACTTTCGATTTCTTTCTCTCTCTCCTTCTTCTCCGTCCACACCCTTAGCATCCCTCATCACTATTACTACCACGTAACCTATATAATATATGTACGAGCAATGCACCAGGCTGTTGATGATGAAGCAGCCGATGAGGGAGAAAGATAGCCAGACAATAGACAAAGAGAACGAGAGAGAAAATAAAGCCAGTCGGACAATTCTCATTCGAATACAATAGCTTATAGAAAGAAGTAATAGTGAGAATGAAAAAGAGAGAGAGAGAGGGACAGAAGAAAGAAAGTATAATTCATTACCTCAAACATACATTCATTTACGATGCATTCTTCAAAAAACAGCCATTTCAAAGTGCAAGCAACACTTTTTAACATTGAGGTACGTTGACTTGGCGAATGAGAACTCTTTGATGTCGTCATCAAGGCTATTTGTTCATCCATTCTTTTTTTGGAGAGTCCATTAACCTTATTGTATATTCTTATCGTAACTGCTGTCTAGATTGTCTTATTTCGATAAACACCCTAACTAACGAGTCTTTTCATCTCGAAAAAAAAAAACAAAGGGAAGGATAATGATGAATAGACCACATCCATAAAGAATACTATTACACTGAATTGAACACATGAACATATAAAAGAGAACAGCAAAGAAAAGACGATCATAATTTAACCGAAATAATCTTGGTAGTGTTCTTCATCCGTCATTTTTCTTTTCTTTTTTTTTCTTCTATAATGTCATGCTTGAAGTAGTACCTACTATATAGCTCTTTATGAATTTTCACACATAATATTGCATCATACATTGACTTATGTTGTTCAATCGTCTTACATGTGCAAATGTATTAGAGAGACAAGCAAAAAAGGAGTAATAGTACTTTTCTTTTACTCATTTTAGATATTCGATTTCTATTTTAGATATAAAATTTTCTTTTGTCTTGAATTAAAAAAAATTTAAAAAAATGTATCATCGTATGTATCTACGTCGATGTTCAATGTCAAGTATAAGTGAAGAATCAGAAACAGGTGATGATGAACATCTTGATGATGAATTTGTTATTTGTAATAATAATATTGATAATAATAATGAACAAGAAAATCATTCTTCAACAACTTTATCTGTTGAAAATTGTCTTGGTGATTTGAATAGTTTTAAAGAAGTAAGATTTTTTTTTTTTCATTTTTTTTTATACGAAGCATATTTCCTGTTGACCACTCGTCAAATTAGCTCTTCATTCAAGCATAGTCACATTTGTTTTATGATCTCAGTCAGCTTGCACTTTCACTGATTAGTATATGTCCTTTATAAGGAAGACAGTTATTCTCTGTCGAAATGACTAGGTATCTTTTATGCATATGTCAATCTATATGTGTATATAGCGGCGTCATATTGTCACATTTGGGCTTGATTATACCGGATGTGTGTTAATAGGGCATATGTACATGTAACAGATTTATGAGTCCATTTTTCATTTGGCCCTACTAACCTAACAGCCGGTGTTCCTTTTTCTCTATTGGTTTATCAACATAATGATCTACCATGTTTTTTGTGATTACTCTTTTTCTGAACATAATGTAACCGTAGGGATAAATCTGTAAACGGAAGTTACTTTGTTTCACATCTGCATCTATACTTTAAGCAAGATGAACGTTTATTATTACATGTATAAATGAATTCTTTTTTTTTTGCTTTTCTCTTCTTTATATAATTATTTGTATAATAGGAAATTCGAGAAGCATATGAAGAATTATCTACATTAGAACGACAAGCTCGAAATAAAACATCAACATCACCGACAATTATAAATATTAAACAAGGTAAAAAAAAAATTAAATGTTTACTACTATTTTGCTACTTATTGATAACTGGAAAAGCAAAGCGAAATATTGATTGATAGTTGCACAATAATTCATTTAAGACAAAGAGAAAGAAAGAAAAAGTACATTGGCACTATGCAAGCATAGATAATAGAAAACATTCTATAAAGAATAGATTAATGAAGAGTGGAAATATAAAAGGACATTTATTGTTGTCGAACTAGATCTAAGACATCTATGTGATGTCGGATGGTGAAGGTCAATTTCCAGAAAAGAAATTTATGAATAATCGAGCTTCTTGATATTTGTTTTTTTTTAAAGTTGTCCATAATGACTCTAATTTTAGTCTGAGTGTGATTCAAAAAAAAAAAGAAAAAAGAAAAAAGAATTTACTTTCATCGACAATAGCCGTCATCAGTAAACGTTGTACGGACTTTATATACGCATACAAACAAATATAGGTCACTATTTGATTGATCGGAAAGGCAAGTATTTGAACACGAACAAAAGAGTTTTATTCTCAGGTATCACTTAGAAATGTCGATGAAACAAAAAAAGAAGACGATGAAGAAGAAAAAGCTACTCAGACAGATTGAATTGAAGTATAGTGAGAAATTAAAAGAAATCAATCAATAATTGACGAGACCATATCGAAATAAAAAAAATCAATTTAGAGCTATATTTGCTTGTTTGTTTCTCTTTCGTTTTAGAAGATGATCTTGACATGCTACTTGAACAACTTCATACACTTGAACAACGATTAGATCAAACAAAAATGTTTCCACATGAATCTATTCATCGTAATAAAAAACCACTTTCACCAACTATTGTTGCACAATTTGATGAACTTGATCAAGCATTAGCTACATTAACTAGTACATTGAATAATGTCGAAATTGAATTAGGTGATTCAGGAAATAGTTCATCTTCATCAGCAACTAGTGATTCAGCAACAACTCATCATCATCAACGACAAGATGAAAATGATGATAAACATCATGAAATTGAAGGTGATGAACATTTTTCTGATAGTGGACTATCACAATCGACTGATTCAATAAGTTTACCATTTAAACAAATTTCACAATTACGAACAAATAGTCAACTATCGAATGCTTCAAGTGTAAGTAGAATATTAAATTTTCTTTTTATTTATTTGATTATTTCTTTCTCTAATTAAATCTTCTTTTTTCTTTCTTGTAAAGGTTGTTTCATGTGATACATTAAAAAATTTTTCTGGTGACAATAAAATTCGTTTAGCATTAGAAAAAATGCATGAAGCAAATATTAAAAAAATGTTTATTAAAATTTATAGTGAAGATAAATCAACAAAAAATATTCTTATTGATGAAACAATGTCAATATTTGATATAATTATTTTACTTTTACATAAATACCATTTAAAACCAACATATAATTATTCAATTGTTGAAGATTTACCTGATTTACATATATATCGTATATTTGAAGATCATCAAAATTTAATTAATGATGCTATTATTTATTGGTCGCGTGATACAAATAATCGAATATGTTTTCAACAACATGAAATTAAATATTCAATATTTAATGAAGCGAAAAAATTTTTTTCTATACAAGAAAAACTTTCTGATGATGTATTAACGAATTATATATCATCAAATACAATATATCTACCAGATAATATAACAAGTATTCTTCATATTAAAGATAAAAATCGAAAAATTTGGAAAAAATATGCATGTATTCTACGTCAATCAGGTATATATCGAATGCCAAAAACATTATCATCAAAACGTAATCTTATTTGTTTGTTAAAATTTGATTCAAATATGCAATTATATCATGCAAAAAATTGGATTGAATCATTACGTTCACCAACACAATATGGTTTCGCACTTAAATATGCTCATATACAGAAGAAATCTAATAAATATATACATTATTTATGTGCAAATACATATGATGAATGTCAACGATGGATAAATGGCATACGAATAATACAACATGGAATACAATTATATAAAAATTATCAACGAATGAAACAAATCTTTGATAATGGATCAGTAGATCTTTTGAAAATTTTACCAAATAAACATTATTTTAATTTTATACAATCAAATTCAACATCAATTATGATTGATTCAATGTCAACAACTTTATTACCAATGAATCAGAAAAATTCAGATGTACAAAAATCATTGAATAATCATGAAAACACACCAATGGAAAAAATTTTTCATTCATTAGGTAAAATTAAATCTTTTATTTTTCTATTATCATATTTCAATCTTATCTTTCTTTCATAGATCGTCTTAAAACATCAAAAAAACATTTTATACGTTCATCATCATTTCATGATAGTTTACGTCGTTCAAATAAAATTGAACAAAAACTTTTACGTACATATTCAATATCACCACCGAGTTCATCACCAATAAAAGTTATTGACTCAAGTCTTCAACGTTCAAAATCAACAAAAGAACTTACATCAAAATCAGCACAAGCACAACGTGCCAAAACAACAAATAAAAAAGATCATCATGAAACAACGAAAAGTTCATCAACAACATCGATTATTCCTTTTATTCATCAATGTATACAACCCGAAAGGACATCAAGTCCTTCTAAACCACCTTTACCACCACCTAAACGACCACCGCCACCTATTCCTAAAAAACTCTCATTAAATAATACAATAACAGCCGCAACAACATCTACGACTGATAATCATATATATGATTCTTTTCAAGATAATCCATCATCAATAGCACATACTTGTCAACGGACATGTTCACATACAAAACCCCATGATATTGAAAATTCAACAGTATCTAAATCGCATTTACTACCTATGAGAGTAACAGAACTATAAAAATTAACCAAAACGAAAAACAAAATTCATAGTTTAATAACAATGTGTGAATGACCGGTGATCAATGTATGTTCATTACAAGTATCAACCGGCAAAACATAAAGCAAGCAGTTAAAGTGTTTTCTTTGTTTTTTACTCATATGCAAAATCTTAATATATTTGCGAACCTGTTTTTTTTCCCTCTTTTTCTTTTGTTTCTTCGTCACTATTTATTATTTAAGCATCAAGATGTCGATATAAACGTCGTAATTTTTCTTTCTTATTACGATTATGATGTTTTTTCCAAGGTTTTCCATCTGGACATTGATTCGTTGAATCATTCATAGTTTCACCAGCTAATATCGGACCATTTTTTCTTGTATAATTTATTCGACCATGTGTACCTTTTGAACCAAAACGTACATCAGTCTAAAGAAAAAAACATAATAAAAAAAATCCGAACAAAACAGTTATGAAATTTACTGGATGAAAAAATTGTCGATCGACATCCGATGGTTGAAAACGTGATTGCTGAAAATAATAATAAAAATAAAAAAGAACACATGTTTTCTTGTTTTTTTTTTTTCTTTTTTTGTAAATAAAATAAAATATACTTTTGATGTTGTTACATTTGAGGAAGTTTCTTCGGAATTTGTTTCAAAATTAGTATCATTATCATCATCGTTATTGAAATGATAACGATTAGAATACTGTTGAAATTCTTCTGAATTATGACCTGATGGTGGACAACAATATAAAAGTTTTCCATTAACATAATCTTTTAGAATAAGACGAGCAGCACGACTTCCATCTGGTATACCTTTATGTGTCATAAAACCTCGTCGATCTAAAGAAAATTATTTGATGACAATTTTATATGCTTATCTAAATTGTATATTGTCTTATTGTTATCATTCAATTAGCTTTAGCAATGATAATGAATTATCTTGTCATTTCATTTCAATGATTTAGTACTCATTGATCAAGATAAGAATAGAATGAAATATTATGTACTAACACCGACAACTCTGATATAATTTGAAGAATGATTCTTTTTTTTTTTATTTAGGAAATTATGATTGATTTTTATAATGTAAAAAAAAAAAAAAGAGAAAATGAATTCTATTTCTGTTTGCTATATAATTACAATAATAGATCATCAATATTTTGGTGAGTTTCTTATTGATTGATACTTTTTTTTTTTGTTCTTTTCAAGATAACTTATGTTATCATTTTTATTCTAATGGAAAATCTATTTAATTGTTTGCATGTTAGACGAATTGAGATTGTTGATTAGAATAAGATGTGAAGTACCGGATAGGTTTAATAATTGAATAAAACCCATCGTATGAAAGCAATTTCATTAGTTTATAGTTGAAGTGAAATCAATTTAATGAAGTGTTAAGTTCTAGTCAAGTTTTATTATCGTAAAAGAAGGATAAATATTTTGGATATGATGTTAAAATAAATTTCTATACTTCTAGTCAATTAATTTCTATTTTAATTTTGACTTAATTATGAATATAATCGAAATCATATTCTTACATGCATAAGTAGCACATAATTCTACAGCTGTTGGTGGTCGATTTTCATCTTCGCCTTCTTTTGGTAATGGTAACATAATATTATAGATATGTGAAAGAACAGATCGTGGGACCTGATGACAAACGTATATAGAAGAGTTAAGGATAAATTGATATGAAAATAAGCTAAATAGAAAAAGAAAATCGACAAATATTAAAAAGAAAAGGATATCAGGTTGACAGGGCCAATATAATCTCGCATTTGATCAATAGATAAAATTCCATTGATAATCAATTCATCTTTCGTTGAAACAAATGATGGAAAAACAAGACCAGGACAATCACATAAAAGAAGATTTTTTTCAAGAAAAATAGTCTGAAAAAAAAAACATTAAATGAGAAAATAAATAAATAAAAGACAGAAGCGCATAAGAATGTATTTTGATCACTTTTTATTTTCAAGGTTCAATATAATTGACTCGTATAGTGAATGATAGATCATGAGTTCCTATTTATTTTACTTTAATCATAGCTAAGAATTGGGTCTATCTTTGCAACATATGAAATAAGCAGTTATGCTGATAGATCTTCTTTCAAGCTACATTTTCATAATAGAAGCCATTGTTTTAGAGTAATGCTTTGCATATACTAGACTATATGTAATTCTTCTATTGCTTAAATTTAAAGTTCGTAACATTCATGTGTATTCCATTAATCGTTTATTTATTGAGTTAATTCAGACTTTCTGCATACTTAGTTCACTTCGTAATCAATAGAACTTTCCAAACGCTATAAAAATAAGCTATTTTGTTCGTTGTAAAAAAATGTGCGAACATCTATTTCACTTCAAACAAAGTTCAAACTTTTTCTATGACTCTTTTTTTGATTAAAATTTCACACTTGGATCCCTCTTTCAGGAGCATGTGAAAAGATGATTTTATTTATAAAGCCATTGTAACAGTGGAAAGCTAATTTTAAACTCTAAAAATGCTATTTTTGTACGGAAAACTTAACTAATGAAAGCTTTGAATATGGTTTCGTAAACTCAAAACGTTATTTCAAATCATTGGTTCTGTTACAAAAACGTGGCTTGAACAAAGCATTATTAGAATAACTGCCTATTTAGCATGGCATGAAGATACACCGTGTTCATAGCTATGATCAAATCAAAATGATTAGGATTTCATGATCTTTCATTCAATGTATGACTTCAATAGATTAGATCTTGACAATCAAAAGGATCCGAAATATATTCTATTGCGCTTCCGTTCTTTGCTTTCGAAAGATTACTTGAAAATGCTTAGTTTTGCCTGGTGTTGATGATACAGATACTTTTTTATATTGCAATAAAGAGTTAATTGTTGAACTTTTACCAACATTTGGATAACCAACCTATAAATTAAAAAAAATTTTTTTTGTACCATAATAAAAATTAATTTTATTTGACTACCATTCCAATAGTAAGAATATTTTCTCGGGTAGTTGTTTTATTGGTATATAAACATTTAAGTAAATATATTAATTCTTCTCGATTAACAATAATTGATAAATTCTTTTTTTTTGTTTCTTTCGATTGTTCATAAGCAAAAATATCTTCACGTATTTGTTCAACAAGATCTTCATGTTCATTTTCTTCTTCAGATAAATCTTCATCATCATCATCATCTTCTTCTTCGTCTTCTTCATCTTTATCATCATTTTCATTATCATTATTCGAAGGATTATCTTTTTTATTATTGATATTTATTTCTGATTGTTGTTTATCATCATTATCATCGTCTAATTGAAGACCATCAAATCGATTAAGTTGATTTGTTGGATTTGAAATTTCAAAATTATCATCATTATAACTTGATTGATTTCGTTTAATATCTTCAAGAATTTTCTCTGTATCATCTATAGATTCATTATCATTTGTTTCTGATGAAAGTTTTTCTTTCGTTTTTTTGGAAGATGGAGCTGATTGTAATGCTGAATAGAATATGACATGGATATCATGTTCATCAAAATAAGTTGCCCATGTTTGTCTTAATAAATATGAAAACATGAATTGAATTAAGATATAGTTTTAATATTTATTTCAATTACCTTTGTTCATCTGTTAATAAATCAGCTTTATTGACAAGAATAACATTTACTTTTTTATGATCGGGTGATAATTCTCGAACATAATCTTCAAGATCTTCACAACGAAAAAGTAATGGATTTCGTGCATCAACTATTTGAACAATAACATCACTAAGAAAAATATTTTAATGTAAAATTTAATGTTGAAAATATGTATATGAAAGTTAACCTTTTTTCTATAACTCTCCATAATTGTCGCCAAAATTCAAGATTTTTTTCAAATGGTGTCAATGTTAAATCATCGATTTCTTGTAGTCTAAAATATTTAAAGAAAATTTATTGAATGACACAACAATATCCATCAGAGTTCAAAGGAAAAAGTTCTTATAGAATTTTCATTCATAGTTTATGAGTCTGAACTATGTACAGCACATAGACTTGAATGAGCTGTAAATACCCTGAAACAACTTCAGATTCTTAGGTTATTGGTGACGAGATATTGCATTTTTAAACTCAATATCGTCTCCTTTCACCTCAGGAAAATGTAGTTTTCGAATTTTGGCTCGAAACTTTACATAGAGAAAGTTAGTTTATTGCGATAGTGTTTGATTCTTGTCTTATTCTTACCGTAAGATGTAACTATAAGAGAAACGTATCTTTTACATCACTGATAACGGATGGACCGAAAGTTTTGAGACTTATTTTTGCCTACCTTGAAAGATTATCCGGAGAGTCTAAAGCTATGGATTGTAGTCAGAATTTCATGCTCTACGAATGTAGGCTTAGAACGTTTCTTGAGACTAATGAGACGAGATCTTTTGAAAGGTCGAAAAGAATGAGTTTGAACGGAAAAATTTTCTGCACAAGTATATGTTAACACCTTTGTTAATATATCAGCTTGTGGAGAAAAATCTATCCTACAAAATGTACTATCAAAGTTTTTCTTCCGATTACTTTAATTTGTGTTTCTCCTAAATTCTTAGTTTTGAAAAATTAACTTTTTGATTCAAAAAGCACTTTGCATAGAAAGAAACTCTTGACTAAGTGTTTATAGCTTCACTTAGGTAAAAGCCACAGTTTAATTTAATATAAAACTTTATACAGAAGTGTCTCGAATATATATTGGCATTTTCAAAAAGAAATTTATAGGGACTAGCGAAAGCGTACTGCTTCATTATTCAATCTAATTTTTTAGACCGTTAAAATATCTCTTCACTATTCTCGAACAAAAACTGAGATAAAATTTCTAAGCTCACATTCAAAATTATGGGCTCTTCGGAAACACTTTCAAGCGAACCAAAAATAAATAAATATTTTGTCGCAAAACTTTCGCTCTATTCTTTATTCTTATTTCAAAGTAGAAGCAAATCAAACGATTTGAAAATTTTTCAATTAACTATTCTCAGTAAGATCTGTCGCTTTGTAAAGTTTCTTTTTTATAAGTAGAAATTAATCGATAAAAAGAAAACTTTAATTAATAAAAACTTACACAGCTAATTTTCGTCTCCATTCAAGAAAACTAGCACGTTCTTGTTGATCAATCTGTTCCGCACTCATATCCGATGTCCATGCAGGTCTACACAAAATCATTAAAAAAGTTCATATAGATTTTCGAAAATAAAAAGCTTTTTCTTGCCTTCGTGGAATACGTAATCGATCTCGATGTAAATGTTGTACTTGTCGAATACGTTCTTTATCATCATTAGATAAAATTCCAACTTTAGCTACAGCTGGTACAAATGTTACATTTAAACGTTCTAAAAAAAAAAGTAAAACGTATACATATATGAATAAGAAAAAAATCGAATATTAACCTGCTGCAAAATCTGTGCCAGCTAATTGAGCTGTAGTTAAAAATTCATCCAATGAATTTTGATCAGTTATTGATCGTAGATTAAGTCGATTCCAATCTGTACTAGCAGTGAAATCAGGTTTTTGATGTACCTATTGAAAATTAAAATTAATAGAATATATTTATTATCGATTTGTTTTTCAATTCTACCCATTCATCACCAGATGTAGCACGATGTTGATTAGGAAAACGTTTTTTAATTAAAGAACGTCCAACAGAAGTTTTACTATTTGACATTATTTGATGTTTCTGTTTTAATTTATCTTAAAAATAAGGAAAGAAATTTCATTTTTTTAATTATTTATTATTATTAAATTGATAAATAAATTTAAAAATGAAATTGATTTTCAACAAGTGCACGTTGTAAATGTTCAATTTTATCTGTTTTAGTAAAATTTCCTAATTTTTCTGCTATTGTTATTGGTAATGTTTGTAATTGTTTTTTAAATTCATCCATATCTTTAATACTTTTACCAAGCATAGTCATCATTTGTCCATATTTTAATGGTAAATCTTTATCTTTGAAAATATTTTCTTGTAATTCATTAAAATCAATTTCAGGTAAATTAATTATAAAACGATGAAGATTTGTTATTTTTCTTTCACGTTTTTCATGTTCATAAATTATTCGACTTATAATCATACATAATGAACAAATAAAACATATACCAATACATATAAAACCAATCATCATTGAATATGTATAAGATATTGATGGTATTAATAAACGATTTGTACTATTCATTTTTATTCTTTCAAACGCGCGCAAAAGAAAACAAATAAAAACATAAATTTTATCATTTATTTGAAATATAAGCAAATCAATACAAATTTAGATCGAGTTTTATATTTACATCTGATCTGACACAAATAAATTGACTAATTAAACAGTAACAACTAATTAATAAGATTTGCATATACATATATATAAATGAAGACTTTGTCTTTGCACATTAAACAGAAAAAAACAACAAAAAAAAAGAACAAGCACAATCTAAATTGAATTTTGTATATAAACAAAAAGAAGGAAAAAAATTCTATTTATTATTTTTTTATATATGTATTTCGTCGTTGTATAAAGTCTTCTTTACAATTACTCGGTACAACAAATAAATCAGTATATGAAGGCAAAGAATCATCAGCAAGTGTAGCTAAAATAAGTTAATTAGAAACTTCATCCAAATAGAAAATAAGAAATTTTAATTGTGTTCTTTTTGTTATTGGCATAGATGTATTAAAAGGTGTCATAGGCAGAGCTGTGTGGAATCGGGACCAATAAAAACTTGGTTCCTTACATGTCTAGTATGGATGACGGTAGTAATCTGTGTTCTCTTCACTCGCACCTACTTATATCCACATCCCACGTCCTAGAGGGAACAAAGGGTGAAAACTATGAAAGTCATAATAGTTTGAAAAGCATAAAAGTAAAACGAGACAAACATAATTTTTCACAGACCTCTCAAATATGAAGTTAGTCTTAAATAATAGTGTTTTCATGTCGAGAAAAATGATTTTTATCTTAAAAAAAAAAAACAAACTTTTAGCTCAGTTCTGGAACGCTCATGCTTAGGTTCTGTAGGTGTTATGAGTGGAGAAGCATTTTGTAGGTGTTTTTCGACTAATGTTAACTAGAGAAATAAGGACTTTCATCTTATTAAATAACCCATATCTTAGAGTGTATGTTTGTCTTATTTAAGTCATTAAAATGACTACGTTCAATTTTTCACCTAATATCCACAGTATGTTGCTCACTAGTTAGCAGAAATGTCTGAATTTTTGATACTGATAGCTGCTTTAAGCGTAGAAGCGAGCACATAGTACGAATAATGAAACACTTCCATTTCATAAGACAAAAACAATTTTCCTATTTCTCTGACGAAAAAGTGTTTAACTAGTTGAAAGCATTCCCTCCTGAGAGATGCGTGTCATCCCTGGTCATATTGATAGGAATATTTCTGAGGTGAAATTTAATTGAAAAGGAGAAATATTTTCATTAAAGATAGTTGAATTGATTCGTCATGTATCTAAACATTCTGTAATGGAAGATACAAGATGAAACACGCAAAGACTTCTCATATGCATAAGTATGATTAATTTCTATGAATGTATTCCTCTATGATTATTTTATAAAAGTATCAGATCTATGCTGTCTAATGTCTTAATAATTTTAAGACATAATTTCATTGATTTATTAATATTACTTTGAAAACGACCATTGTGTGATACCATAGGTGTGCTCATTGCCGAGTCATATTGTGGTATTTGTCTATTTGTTTCTATTGCTGAAGCAATCATAGAAGGATATTGAGGAATAACCGGTGTATTTCTTTGTCCTATTGTTGGTAAATTCGAACAAGCTGCTGCTTCAGATATTTCAGGCGAATAAAGTGAATCTTAAAATGTTGCAAAAGCTATAAAAATATAAAATTCAAAGACTAAAGTTTTACTTGAAAGCGTTAAATGATTGTCTAAAAATTTCGGTCGTTTTATACCAGGTAACGAAGCTGAATCACTAGGTGCTGCATCCAACATAACACGTAACATTGTATCTATTTCACGTCGAGTTTCTATACTATTACCAGCAAAATTTGGTAAACCATTATTTGTATCATTATCATCATGAGGTAATTGATCAACAAAATTCTAGGATAGTCAGAGAACAAAAAAAATTATACAAAAACGATCTTACTGGATTTGATGACCTATCTTGAGTTAGGATATTATGTACATGGTTTGATAGGGCAATTTCTAACGCACCGAATACTATTTAAGAAATCAAGTTTTTTATGTTCTGAAGAGAAATATATATCATACTCACATAAATTCCGGTCCGTACAGAAACGTATGGGAATTTTATTTTTAAACTCAATTCAATATAGCTATAGGTGCTCTTTAGATTTCTATAATCAATAGTTTTTATCATTACTTTCTTCATATTTAAAAATGGTTTCTTTTCTTAGGACTAGGCTATTTTATAACTATTCAATTTCTAGTATGATTAACTTTGTGCCATATATAAAGTGTTTCGAAACAGCAGGGAGTCATTGTAACTTGCAAGATTGACCATTATAATACCCTATTTTCTTATATGAAGGGACCGATATATTGATGATGTTTTAACAATACTCGACGGTCCTATTAGAAGTTTTTATGTACAAATAATCAACACCATATACCTAATTAACCCATATCTCTAGAGAGAATATGAGGATACGATTGTAGGTAGATGGTCTGTTGTTTCTCTTATTTCTTTCAAATTTTTATTCCGAGCATATAGGTTTAATTTATGCATGAGACTTGGGAAGAATCTATATCTTATGTTCATTTGAAAGATAAAATTTCCCATATCCCTGTTTTCTCGTTTAGGAATCCATACACTGAATAAAAACTTTTTCCGTTTTTGAAAGAGTTAGTCATTTCAATTTGTTAGTGAGGCTGTGCTAATCATTAGTAGATGAAAATTCTAATAGAAACGTTAAGTATTGTTAAAATATCATCCATATAGAGTTTTCTGCATATAAGAAAATAGACTATTCTAGGGGACAATCTTGCAATTTCACAATGAATCCTTGCTGTTTCGAAAGATCTTATCTATGACACAGAAGTAAACACGCTGGAAACTATTGATTATGGAAATTTTAAGAGCACCTATAACTCTATCGAATCGAGTTTAAAAACAAAATTTGCATAAATTTATCTTACAGATCACAATGCATGTGAGTACTATATATAGTTCTCTTCAAAACATCAAAAATTTGATTTTTTATATGGCATTTCATGCACTGCAGGTTGCTCTATAAAACCACATATATGGTATCCTAACTTAAGGCAAGTCATCAAATGGGGTAACAGTCTTTATAGATGATTACTTGTAGTTTTTCCAGAATAGCCATTTGTACTTTAAGATTATATAAACCAATATCACAATAAGATGATAAACCTTGTTTAAGTTCTTTATTAGCTAAGTTTTGATGTTTAAACCATTCATTTTGTACTAAAAGTATATATAAATTGTTTTTAGAATGATTTTATTTTGGTTTTCAAACCTTTTGTGAATAATTGATTCTTTGTATGATCTGAACAATGATTGGTTAAAGCTTCTTCGAATATTGATTTTGTTTTATCAAAATCATTTAATAAATTATCATTAAGTTTTCGTAATGATTGTTGAAGTGAATTCATAGCATATTCTATGTAAATATTATTCAAAAAGAAATAAGCATTTCCAGTGAAAATCTTCTTACCATTATATATTCGTGATGATAATTGATGTCGCATAGCTAAAGAATCAATTAAACCAGTAATTTCCTTTAAAAAAAGAAAGAATAAAAAGATTTATTTCGAAGATTTTCTATTAGAAATTTACTTGTAATGATTTACAATCAGATAATTGACCAATATCATTGATTAGTCGAGCAACTAAATAAATTTCATAGTAACAAGAAATAAAAAGAGACATGTATTCTTTTACCATGAACTTCAGATGCAGGACTATCAAAATTTCGTTGTACAGATTTTTTTGTACGATTTATTTGAGATATAGCTGCATGTAATTTTCGACGATATTTGGCAGTATTATTCAAGAGAATTTCGTCATTTTCAGTAAGCCGGTGTGATTTTCGTCTAGAAAAAAAATAAATTGAATTCGACCGAAATAAGTTTAATTTCTTACGAAAATCGTTTGCGCCAAGCTGACATTGTGACTAGATTTTCAATGGAGACAAAATTTTTCTTCCTAATTTCGCCAGTCGATCACAATTTGATGAAGATCATTGAATACAAAGAATAGACTTAATAAGTTTTAGGATTGGTGAAATAATTTGACCAATCGAAATACTAACGCTACAATCGCATATTAAACAAAAAAAAAAGAATAAAAGTAAAGATAAAAAAAATTAAAACAATGAGGTTTTAGTTGTTAATTATTAATCTAAAATATTTTCTCTTGCATTTTTCATAAATCTTATGATTACTGATTGATTAGTCTGGTGACACTTGAGAGATAGTTCAACATTTTAAAAGAATTGCAAAAGTGACCACTACTAGTTTACGGTCGTAGACATTTGACCTTATAACCGTTTAATGATCTTTCTTTTCTATATGTTCTTTTATCTTCAATGCAAGTAAGAGAAAGTAGAATGATACAATTGGAGAGTAACGATACTGAGATTTTTTTTGCGGGAAATCAGATACTCTGAGTATTATTGTTATGCAATAAGATTTTGAAAAATGTATAGTATATCATATTTACATTATAGTACATGTCATTGAGTGCATCGTTTTTCGATCCAGATTGAAAATTTAGTACTTTTTTTTTCTACTCATCACCTAACTTAATTCATTTGAGCTCTCTGCAGCGACGAAATTTTTGACTCGGAGACATTTCGAAATATTTTTCATTAGCGTATACACTTCTCGTTGATAATTTTTGTCTTGAAATTTATGAATTTATAAAGTAATGTATTGGTTTTTTTATTACTTAGCATATGTAAAAACACTCACTTTCTTCACTGATGTAACTCCAACAAAAAATTCTACATGATTACTCCGGTGGAGTCAGATTTCAGAGTTCAATGTAAAGCTCTACTATGTCATGTTTAGGCGGCTTAAACAAAATAAGCACGTTCTATTAATCAACTTCCATAATTTATTTTTCTTTCCAGATTTTATGATATATGTCAGTATTCATTTCAATATCAAGTGGTGGATAAGACAGTGAAGATAAGCATTCATTGTTTTAGAATGCAGATTCAGTATGAATGTATCATATATTAACAAAAGATAAATTAACTCTATTAATAGAATTCTTGAAAATTGCTACAATTAATCATCATCTTCAAAAAACATTCTGGAATCATTGGTAGATATAATTATGAAAGAGAAATATTATTTTCATTCTTTAATTTCTATTTTTATTTCTTTAGATTCCTATGTATGGATCTCTTTGTATATATTTGTATATCTCTTTTTCTATGTTTATTATTATTTGATAAATGTTCTTCTCAATTTGAATGGATTACTTATGATAAAATTGATGAAATTATGGATAGAATTAATTCTGTTAATCGTGATAATTGTTTTCATAAACAACCCAATGAACTTATTTTACCTGAAGAAACTGTTTATCAAAAACCATCTATTGAAATGCTTAAAAAAGATATTATTATGAGAAATCGAACACAATTATTACATGTAAGAAATATTGCTCATCGAAATGCACTTTTATATAGTTATTTATTTCAACGTTTATTTGATTTTGATGAACCCGGTCTTACATATATACTTTTACATAATGCTGGTAAGTGTAAACATGTATATCTAAGACGAATAAATATTTTATTCTTATTCAATAGCCGATGTAACTGCTGGCGGTAGTATGATAAACGGTTCAGGAATTTATTTTGATAAAGATAAATATTATCCACATTGGTATAAAAATTTTTTTAATAAAACAATTCCATTATTTGGACCATATGCTTGGCGAGCAGATGATTTTTATGGTAAACCAAAATTTTTTTCTTCAAAAAAAAAATATTCAATGAAATATTATCCTATTTAAGATGCATTTAATTGGAAAAATGAATGGACAAATCATACTATTCAACAAGAAGATATTGGTGCAGGTAGTAATCATCAATATACATCACGATATAATCGTGATAATGAATGGTATAGTAAATGGTTACCAGATCCAATACAAGATAATCAAGGAAAAGGTAATGAAAAGTAAATCTCAATTGAAATGATAATCCTATTGTTTGTTAATTTTTTCTTCTTTGTAAAAGTTCGTCCTGACAATTTTACAATATCTCCATCTTCTTTGACTGTTAACAACAACAATACAAATGAAAAAAAACATTGGCAAATACCCGATGAGAAAAAAAATGATACTGCTAACAACAGTGGTGATGATGATGATGATGCAATTAAAAAACGTATAGTGCTCTTTATATATATATATATATATATGTCTATATATTAGATTCCTTGTTTTTTTATTTATTCGTATATTTCTTTCACGTATTGGTGATTGATTTCTGTACTTTTAATGGTGATTTGTGTTATAGAAATTTTTTTTTCTAGTCAATTAAACGAGAGAATCACAAAACTAGCAATGCTATTATTTAAAATAATCTTTAATAAAATTATTGATTTTTATCTATAAGATGTGTCTCTTTCGTTCATTTTTGCACATATTCATCGATTTCTTTATTGAATATTATCTTCACTGTGGTGTATTTATTTGTGCATTCACTGTATTATAAATTTTTCATCGTATAAATTACAGAAAAAAAAAAAGTAATTTTATTCTTATTTCATAGGTAAAGCTGTACATATAGTTCAATTATTATTGGCTGAAAGAATGTATAAACTTCATGATGTAGCAGAAACTATTGAATTTTATGGGCCACCACATCCAGAAGATCCACAAGGTGAGTTAATTTCTATGAAATAAAAAATAAAAACATATTCTTTTTTTTTCTTTGAAAAGGTCCAACTCTTTGGACACGTCCATATTTTGATTGTGGTCGATCAAATAAATGGATAATTAGTGCTGTTTCACCTATTGTTGATATTTATCCTCGACATACAACATATCGACATTTTCAATCCATGCGTAATTTAGCAGTTGCCGTAACTGATATTGATTTTATTATGATGGATATAAATCAATGTTCTGAAATTGATCAAATAAATATAAAATCAAAACAATTCAATTTATTTGCTGGAACAGATAAATGTAAACCAACAACACGTTGTGAACCATTATTTGGTTTTGGATTTCGACGTGGTGGTTATCAATGTCTTTGTCGACCTGGTTTTCGTTATCCACCATATCAAGATGGACCTTTCAAAGGTTATATTATTGAAAAAGCTACACAAGAAGAATATGCCAATAATTTTGATTGTTTTAAAATTGAATGTAAGCATCATCATTAGTCATATTTTCTTTTGCATACTATACAATTAAATATCATATTAAAGTTAGTATAAGATATTTTTTATTTGATAGTGAAGAAAATTGAATTTTAATTTATTACAGTATTGTGATATTGAATCTAGGTTTAATATATATCAAATAAATAGACAATGATTGATATTCATCATATGTTGTAAAGAATGAATTAGGATTTTGAAATAATCGTTTTCGAATATAGTACAATATCTTTAATATAGATATCTCTCGGACCGACTAAAATTATTTACTTTACGACAGTACTCTTTGTTGGGAAGTTTTTAGTTTCTTTTTCTTTTTCTTTTTAACTCAGTCAGCCGATTTAATAATCTTCATATAAAACTAGTACTAAGCAATAGATCAAGAAAAATAATCTCAAGACCAATAGTTATCAGTAGTATTTGAATAGTACTTAGATAGAAATTGAATGACTTTGACCTCATACAACATGTCTAGTGTACGGTTTAGTTCTAGATATCCTAGCTAGACGAGTTTTATTATTGACTTTTGAAATTTTCTGAGAATTAATTCTATTTTTAGTGTATCAACAATATCCACAATATTTCTATCCATCAAGTATTGAATTATTTGCTGGTCGTAAACGTCGTTCAAATGATTTTAATGATGATCTATCAAATAGATCGATTTATAATAATCTAAGTAAAAATTTTATTCTACCACTATTTGTTGATTCTGGTACGTTTCAATTTCTATTGTATCGCTCAGTAATCTATTTTTTTTTGTTTTCTTATTCAGTTCCAAAAGTAAATATAATAACTACATTATTAACATCATCATCATCTATACTTAAATCATCAATTCATCGAATTAGTTCATTTTCTAGTAAACTTTTCATTGGTCATATTAATGATGAACATGAAGATCATATTAAAAAAAGTCGTTCAAAACGTTTTGCTTATGAAAATCCAACACGTGTTGCATCGATAATGCAACAATATAATCATCTTAATCATAATCCACATTTATGTGAATACATGACTGAAGATAAATTAACAATGCCAGGTGATGTTTTAAATGATGTTAATATACAATTTGAATCTCAAGCACGTTTAGCATTAACATTATCACATTTTCTATCAAGTTTTTATCAAATTGTTAATCCAGCTGAAGATTTTCCATTACGTAAAGCTGAATTTGATTTAACTGATGAACAATTAATTGGTGAAGTCTTAGCTGCAGCTGGTAGTGATTATAAAGTTGTTGGTGTTGGAATTTTTTTTGATCGTGGAAAATTTCGAAATTATCGTTTACCTTATTTTGGACCGTATGCTTTTCGAATGGAAAATGATATTAGTCGAAATTATACTGTTATTGATTGGGCAGGATTACCTGATGGTTATGAAAATGAAATTTGGTTTCGAGTAAAAACAAAATCAATAATTATTATATTTCTTTTTTTTTTTTCTTAGACAATGAAAGCTCGGTGGGCAACAAATGCTGATCGTTCGGAATTAACTGAATATTGGCTTAAATTATTTATTCGAGCAGATTATGCTGGTAATGCATTAGTTCATCATGAATCTGGTTTTCCACTTTATTTTTATGCACCAGAATTAAAGTAAGAATATAATAGATATTCGTATTTAATCGATAATTTTCTGAAATACGATCAAAAGATTATGTTGAAGTAAAAAAATGAAATTTTGAACTTCTTACAAACTTAACCACAGAAATGTCACAGGTCGTGCTGATCGTAGTTATAGGAACGTTATAGGCATAGCCATAGGAAAGTCACAGACAATATATCAGTAACGTTTTATAATAATATATGAACTGATTCCTTATTGCAATTCTGAAAGATGAGGTAAAACGTTGGTGAAGAAATGTATAGTGCAATAGATAGAATAAAACTATGTTCCTATGATTAGCAAAAGTAATTACATCAAATTTCAAATTTTCATCGTGCTAAAAACTTTTTTCTTTAGACATGGTCAATGGTTTCCACCAACATTTCAATGTAGTAGAAATTATGCATTACCACGTCAATGGATTATTACTTATGCTGTGCCTTTTTTTGGTCTTGATGTACTTGAAATTAATCTTGAGTTTAAGTAAAAACAATTAAGATTAATGCTCAGTTTTCTCTTGAAATGATTGGTCTTTTATTGTAGAGGTGTAATACGAATTGATACTTATTTAAGTTATTTGGATATAAATCAATGTTCAATGCCTTATTATGTACCAAATGCATTTAAAGGCAGTGATCGGTGTGATTATCAAAGTACAATAGTATGTTTTATTATAATTCTTATTTTTTTCAATTAAATAATATTGTGGTTTTTATTTGTCTAGTGTGAACCATTACTAGGTCGTGGTTTTCGTTTAGGTAATTATAAATGTCGTTGTCGACCTGGTTATGAATATCCATTTATTGATCAAAATGATTTCTTTAATGGAAATATAATGGATATACAATGGAATATATTAATGAGTAATAGTTCACGCATATCAAGTTTTGATCTACTTAAATGTCGTATAGCTATTGCTAATTCAATCAAACCGATCAGTTTTATTCTTCTATTATCAAGTATTTCTTTTGCAATATCAATCAGCAGATAATTTAAATGTATTTGCTTGTTTTTGTTCTTTTGTTCCATATAGATTGTGTTTTGTTTATTGATGGCAAATTCTACTGATGATTTAGTTTCCTTGTCTTTTTTTTAATAGTGATACGAATTTACGTATTTTTTGTGAAAATGTTGATAATTGTTTTGTTTTGTTTTATATATGTTTGTCTTTTATACATGTATTATTTCTTATCTGTTTAGTCATCTTTTTTATATATCTTGTACAAAATTCTCACATATGCTGAGGTGTATTTTTTTATTAATAAAGAGAAGCAAACTAAACGATGGATGGTTCAAAAGAAAAATTTTTGAATGTACAAGCAAGGGGGTAGATTGTCTAACGGTCAACTTCACCAAAGACAATATCCAATGTACCAATAATAGCAACTAAATCAGCAAGCATATGACGACGGGAAACACGATCAAGAGCAGCCTATTGATAGAAAAAAGAAAAACAAACAATAATATTAAAAATGAAATCAAAAGAATGATCTATTTACTAAATGAACAAATCCAGGTGCTTTTATATGACATCGATACGGTTTTGATGTACCATCCGATACAAGATAGACACCCATTTCACCCTAAATAATAAACATAATAATGTAATCAATAATTACAAATTATTAAAACTAACTTTTGGTGCTTCAATAGCAGTATATGTTGCACCAGGTGGAACTACAAAACCTTCACTGAAAAGTTTAAAATGATGAATAAGTGCTTCCATTGATTCCTATAATTAAAATTATTGAACAACCTTTTATTCTCTTTTATTAACAGGTTTACCTTCATTTCTGCACGTCTTGGTGGTGTTACTTTATGATCATCAACCTACATATTAGAAAAAAAAGTCAACTTTCATGTATAAGACAATGAAAAAAAAGTTTGACAACAACGTATGTTTTGTAATAATAAGCCATTAGCTCAAATCTAGATAGTGATTTTTATAGTACATGAAGTTTTCTATCTAATGCATTGTATAGAGAGATTTCTAAAAACTGGTTACAGTAGTTTCCAGATCCCGGGAGACTATTTTTTAATACTGTAAATATAAAGCACACAATATGAATGATCGCGACAATTTCTATGACCTTTTTTTTAAAAACTTAAAAGTATCAGAAAAATTAGTATAAAGCATTTTTGTAATACTTTTAATTTTTTAAAGAAAGTCGTAGAAAATGTCGTGACTGCTCATTGTCTGCTATTTAAAATAGCATTGTGACAATATAGTCTTTTAGGATCTGCAAACTACTATATTCGATTTCTTAGAAACTTGCCATCCAGGTGAACATTTGGCTAAAAATGAAAATGGTAACTTTTCAAGATTTAAATATAGATAAATATACTTCGAGATATAGTCCATCTAATGATATAAGTAATTTTGTTACAAACCTCAAAGAAGCTGAGGAAACCAGTTGCTAGAATCTTTGGTTTAAAAATTTTGTATCTGGCAAAATTAATTTATTCGAAAGACAAATCAACTACATTTTCTGAATCTCCAAGACAAACTCTCTACATCACTAAACAAATATTTTTTTTCCATGATGTCATCCGAAAGGATAGTTCACTAAAATGAGGAATCTACTCACACCCAACCTTCATACTTGGCCTAAATATTCTTCTATCTAGTGTCCATGATTTCTGTTAATACAAACATTCTTGAACTCAATAGTAGGTTTCAGAAAATCTAGGTTTTTTAGTTTTTTCAGCTTTAGAAAAATATTCAATCGACAAAAATAATATATTTAGAAACAGGGTATTAAACTGCGTCGAATGATATACAACAAAAAACAATTTTAAAGAAATAATTAATACATGGATTTCCTCAAGAATTTTGTGTCGAACAACTTTTACTTCCAAAAAATGCTTTTCTGCATGATATCCAAATATTTCCAAGGAAGAAAGTCATATGTTGACTTGCTATGCAAAAAATATACTGTATGTCATCATAGTTCATTAGGTACAGAATACATTAGATAGAGAACACAATAAACTATTAGTATCACTATCTAGATTTGATCTCGATGCTTATATTTTGTTTTTTTTTCTCCTTACTTTATAGTCTCCAGATGGCATTTTATTAATACATTGCATCATAATTCTTAAACTTTGTCTCATTTCTTCCATTCGACATAAATATCTAATAGGAGAATATTTAGATAGACAAAAATAAATCAAGAATAATTTCATATTAAATTATTTACCGATCGAAACAATCTCCATTAACACCAATTGGTACGTCAAATTCAACTTTATCATAAGCATCATATGGTTGTGTTTTTCGAAGATCCCATTTAATGCCCGAACCACGTAACATAACACCCGAAAAACTAAGATTAAGTGCTTCTTCAGCTGATACAATACCAATATTTTGAGTACGTTGAATCCAAATACGATTTCCTGTTAAAAGATCATCAACTTCATCAATACGACGAGCATATCCTTCACACCATTTATATACGTCTTCCATAAAGCCAAGTGGTAAATCAAATGCAACACCACCTGGACGAACATAGGCAGCATGCATACGAGCACCACTAACACGCTCATAAAATTCCATTATCTAAATTAGATATTATTGATTTTTTTGAACTATAATATATTCTAATCTAGAAAAACCTTTTCTCGTTCTTCAAAAAGCCAAAAAAACGGTGTCATTGCACCAACATCAAGCGCATGACAACCAACAGCTAATGTATGATTAAGAATACGTGTCATTTCACCCATTAAAGCTAAAATATTAAAAATTATAATATGAATAAAAAAGAATAATAGAAATACTTCGAATGAACTTTGCACGTTCAGGAATTTCAATTCCTAAAAGACGCTCAATAGCTAATGAATATACTTGTTCATTTGTCATCATTGAGCAATAATCAAGTCGATCAAAATAAGGTAAAGCCTAAATTAATAGAAAAAATTTTGAAAATAAACTTATTCATTTGATATAATTTGCTGTCTACTACTCAATTAAAAGAAAGGAGTTTTTTTTTTTTATACTAGAATATTAATGATTTTTCAACCATAAAAGAAACATATAATAAAATGTTTTGACTCAAACTTTAAAATATCAGTGTTCAGACTGAAATAATGACAATTAAACTTTCATCACTAGTAAAGTTCATTGAAAAAGTCAGCATTGACGAGAAAATCGTCTTTCAGTTCGTACTCGATACACAAAGTAGACACTAATGAGATATGTGAAGTCTCAAAAGAAAAAAATCCATCGACACTGTATCTAGATTCAAAGCTATTATACTAAAATTTTAGGTTATGATATAATAAATACCAAGAAATAGAATGATGATAGTTCGACCTGAAATTTTCAGCTCAAAAAAATATTTTCTTCAAGAAATATTGAATTTCCAAAAATGCTGAGATTCTGCAGCCTTTTTCAGGATACTAGTGGTCTTTAGAAATTTAGTATTTCACGAAAAAAAACATTCTCACATCTACCCATCAATCGATAGAGCACCCTCGATAACCCTATGATCGGCCCGAACATGGCATCGAGTTTGAATTCGAAAACAATTTTTCATGAGATTCATCGAAATATTAATACTCTAATACTGATAATATTTATGTTATACTTTATAAAAAGAAGCACTAGCTCTGTCAAAATATTTACATTTTTGTACTTTTAATGTTAATCAACAAACTATGAACATAATTTATTCTATGTTTAAAATACTTCAAATGGATAAGTGCAACACCTGACTATTAGATTGAAAATTAAACTGATAGCTGAGTCAAAGTGATATTATTTTAATTCAATTTTTTTATATGACTTCATTAAAGGTTTTCAGAATCCAAATTTCAGATCGATTATTTGAAATTTTTGAATTCAATTTTTTCTCTAATAGAAAAAAATCGAACTCAGAAATATTTCAAAAATTCAATTAATAAAATTGATATCTTTCTTACTTGAATATATGTTTTATATTCACAAAGTTTTTCTGTTCCACGATGTAAAAGTCCAATATGTGGATCTGCACGTATAACAGTCTACACAAAAAAACAAAATAGATTTATATCATTTTTAATAAAATAAAAAATAAAACAAACTTCTCCATCAAGTTCAACAATAAGACGAAGTACACCGTGAGCAGCTGGATGTTGTGGACCAAAATTAATTTTAAAGTTACGTAATTTACGTTTTGGTGGTGTTTCAACCATTAATTCTACAAACAACAATAAATTCATATAATTTCAATTAATAATAATGATTTTCTTTTTTTCTATATTACCATTTCGAATTGGTTTTTCTTTCCATTGTGCATATTCAGGATTTGAATAAAAATAACTTGCTTGTGATAAATAATTTTGATGTTCTTCTGTACCCAAAAACCATGAAACCGAACGTTTTTGTTCGATATTTTTTGATGTTGTTGGTACAAGTAAAAATGTATTACAAATGGATTTTGATGAACGTAAAATCCATTGTAGAGATTTACCACCTAACATAACTACTGACATTGTACGTATTGAAAAAATAATAATAAAAAGAAAAAAAAAAAAAAGAACGAACTTAAGAATATTATAGAACCATTGAGAATGTCTTCTTGTCTATTGGTTAATTTAATCTAACCAATGATTAACAAGTTGATCATTAGGGTTTACTAAATAATTATTTTCTTATTTTGATTATTGTCATTGAGAAAAAAGAAAAATTTCATTGAAAATATTAATTCTAAATGGATAGTGATGATGATAATGAAGAAATCGATATAATTGATGAAGTTTTTACACATTCAATAAGACATGATATTGAAGATGAACCAAAACCATATTTAAAACATTTTCAACGTTTTATATCTCCACAAACAGTCACGTATATTCAATATTGTTTATTACGTATACCATTGTTACTTATTTATGATTATTTATTTACGGAACAATTTTCATTATTAATTCAAAATTTTTTACAATCTTCAATTAAAATTATTGATCAAACAAATCCATTATTATTTCAACCAGTTAGTTATATATTACATAGTTATTTTTTTCAAACATTAGTATATCTTAATGTGATTTTTTCAATACCAATTTTAGGTAATACATATTTATTTTATTAAAAATAAAAATTTTTGATTTTTAGGTTTTATATTATTAATTGTTTTATTATTATGTTCAAATCAACGTCTTGCCATTTTTTATAGTTATATTATAAGATTAATTGTTCTTTATTTATATTATCAATCCAATCGTTTAACGAATTTTCAACTAAATATATTTATACTTCAATGTTTACTTTCATTAACTTATATACAAATGATTAATATACGTACTCATGTTTATACATATAAAATTCAAAAACATTTCTGTCTATTTGCACCATGGTTAATTATCATAACACGTTATTTATTTTCATTACAATATAGTATAAATATAATAAATTTATATTATTTTCTATGGATATTTATATATTTATTTGAATTATATCTAGCTCAACAAGAAACACTAATTTACTTAACAAGAATTCGTTTTTTAAATGAATTAATGAATTTCTATGAAAATTTTGGTATTCAAGCATTAATTAATTATTTACAACAACAAATAGATATGGTTACATTATTAAAAATTTTTTGGTTAACTAAAATTCTTATTTTACCATTAGGTATAAGAACAATATATACAAATCCATATTTAACAAATACAACTATGAAAAATACTACCATAGATATTAATCTAACAACGAATTATAATGAAACAATAGCAAAAACAATTTATTTTACAATTTTATTCTATGGAACTGAAACTACATTTACGTAAGAGAATTTTTTTTTTCTTAAAAAAAACATCAATTAAAATTAAATTTATTTCTTTTGATTTATTTAAGTTTAATTAGTTGTGCTTGTCTTGTTTCATATGCAATGAAAATAATTGCACATCGTTTATTTCGTCGTTTATATTTATGGAATGAAGATGTTGAACAAATTGGTACTGTTATTGGTATAATGTTTTTTCTTTTACTTTTTCAATCAAATGTAACACGACTTGATCTTGATCAACGACATGTTCCTTTATTAAAAGCATTCAGTATAATTATTATTGCATTATTTCATTTTCTTCATACAATTCTTGAACCAGAACTACTTAAAGTAGCTATGCAAACCATGACAACAAGAATAGCATTTGATCAAATAGATGATGATATAGAAGACAATGATGACAATAATAAAAAAACGTAAATTAATCAAATATTTTAATCAGCTACTTCTCGTGTGTGTGTTCATTATGTTGATTAAAAGCATAAAAGAATTTATATAATAAGTGATTTGTTCTTGAGTTATGATCATTTTGCTGAATTTTTTTCAGTCTATTGCAGAATGTTTTAAGTAAAACTGAATCAAAGAATTTCAGTTTGAAGTTTTATCAAGACATTTATAATATCATGAAAAATTCAGCAAACATGGATATTTCTATCTTAAGATAACAGAATCGCAAAACCGTTAGTTTCTAGTAGAAGAATCGAATAAATTCAATGTTTTATTTTCCTCGATTATACAATATCTTGAGAAAAAAAAATCATTGAATTTTGCTGAAATTTACAGGATATTGTAAAGATCATGAATTTTTGTAAAATGATCATAATTCAAAAAAAGAAAATATTAATAGTCCAAATCCTTATAGAAAATTTATTTGTGCAATGAATTCTAACAATCAGAAAAAGTACGATTTCGAATGGAAGTTATCTATTGGAAGAATTGCCTCATTAGATCATATTAGCTAGAGTACGTGCGTTGAATATTTCTCCGAAAATAAATCACATCTGACGTATTATTATAGGTAAATAGATTTTTCATCAAAAACTCTTTCATAGAATGTAGACGAAAGATAGAGAAATGATTATCTGATAATATAAGCAAAATTCAAAGAGTTCATTACTTATATTTTAACTAGTGATTTTAGATTTAAGCATTTTGTAGTTGATATTTCATTCAAGCATGTTAAAATCTCGACCAACTATAGATTAATTCCTTTCAAAATGTAAAATGACAATCATTTGTCATGAAGAATCGATAGTCTTTTTTTTTCTTAGCGTCTTTCATATACAGTTACGTAAAAACATCTCGTCCAAAGTACTCATTGAAGGCTGAAAACTTCTTCGCATGCTCCTAAAATTTAGAAGAAAAACTGCATTTGTTAAAAAACTCGATTTTATTCGTCATCTTTTATTGAGTTTTGTAGCGCTATCATAGGACAGTGTAAAGAGATAAAAAATAAGACTTTCAAATTATCAGTGAAGTTCGAAATCAATATTTGCAGCGAATAATATTCTTCCCATATTATATAAAACAGAGTTAAAAATTTTGAACCTTCAGTAATGAGAGTTCATTGAATCCAAAAGTTTCTGCATCATCTATTAAATTCGTAACTTAGGATTTCGCAATTGTTTAGAAAAACAATCTTTTTCAAAACATTGTTTTCGTTAGAAAGAAAAACATTTAAGAGTATTTTTCTAATTTATAAACATCACTAATCGTTCAGCGTGAAACTATACTTCAGCAAGAACTGATTCAACGAATTGATATCTGAAAATCACACTCCTGACTACAGGACTTTAGTCACTATGTCAACTACACATTATGACCATGTTTAAAATGCTAATCATTAATAAATCAATTTTCAATTAACATCTAGTGTATGACTTAATTGACATTGTGCGATGTTAGTCTTCAAAATATAGAATTTGACAAAAAGAAAAAGATTCTCGAAAAAATTGTCAATCCATGTTCGATATTTGCTAGCATCTAATGAGAATTATCAGACTACTTTCTTTCTTTTACGAATCAAATCATATGAGATATTATTATATCAAATAAAATATATCATATATATATTTTAATATTATTTAGATCAAAATTAAATTTATATTTTTCACAAAAATTCCTACGTTCATTTCATCATCGACATGTTTATACATGTTTATCAATTTTAATCATTCTTATATTTTATGTTATTTTCTTATGGCAAATAACAACATTTTCAACATGGCTTTTAGCTGTAACAGCATTTTCATTAGAATTAATTGTACGTCTTCTTGCATCATTAGCTCAATATACAGTTTATGTTATTGATGCACATAATTTATTAACAAATGTTGATTCATTTGATGAATATATATTTCGTATAAAAGCAATAACATCATGTTGTGAATTTATTCTTAGTATATTTCTACTTTGTAATGGTTTTTATATATTATGTTTTGAAGCTCGTGGTGCATTACGTGCATTCATGCTTGCTATACATGCACATTTGAATATAATAAAAAATTTTCGTCGTGGTTGGCAAATACTATGTAATCGTAAATCAGCATGGAATAATGTTAAACAATTACCATTAGCTACAGATGAACAAATTCGAAATTATAATGATATTTGCTCAATATGTCATAATATATTAACTATGGGTAATACATGTATAACTCCATGTTTACATTTATTTCATCAAAAATGTTTACAAAAAGCATTTTATGCAACACAAAATTGTGCATTATGTTTACGTCCGATTGTTGTTGATGAAAAAAAAGATCATCACAATTGAAATCCAAACAAAAAAAAAACGAAGAAGAAGAAGAAGAGACCAATGTCATTGTTTTTAAATTTTTTTATTTATTAATGTTTTCTGTGATGGAATTGAATAAAATATACAGAATTTATTTTGCTTTTATTTATGTATAAGAAAAAAAAATTGTTTTATTTATTTATTTATTTATTTCTTCAGATTATGTAATAAAGAATGGAAGCAACAACAAATGTATGTATTAATTATGAAATAGTTAGAATTAGATGGCTTGTTGTTTTGCTTTGTTGAATTTAGATACGTCCATCGAAATCCGCAAGTGTAGCACCTTGTTTTTGGACTAATTCAGAAGTATTACAATGGATGAAAAATAGTTTACCAGAATTATTTAATAAATATGGTGGCTTTTTTAAAACACATGGAATTCGTGGTAAGAAAAATGTCATGATTATTATATATTGAAAGATTTTGAAGTATGAAAATAGATTTTAATGAGTATTAATAAGATACCTTTAGAACCAAATGCTCAAATAAATAAATATTCATAAATATGATGTTAGATAAAATGATGATAAGCTCTAATCAATTTAAAATATGTAACAGAGTTATATTTGACTTCGTTTTCCAAATATTTATTTTTTTGAGATTTTGATTCAGAATATATTTTATTGATTTTCAATTCTAATATATCATAGTCTTCATCTCAATATGAAAGAGTTTAATTCTATAGAAGTGATACTGAAACCTAACTTATTTTTATCATGATGGCTGTAGAAAGATGTTCATTTGAATACTGTGAAATTAAAGTTTGGAAATTAGTCACGCTCACAGGTGGCCATGGCAAAGACTAAAGTAGTTCAGCAAATCGAAGGATTTTGTCAAACTTTTACAGTCTTTGCCAAAAATTTGTTCCTTATCAATAAAAGACAGTCAACTGAGGATATGGAATTTCAGTTCACTAACCACTGGCTCAGTGTTCACTGAAGTATACACTTACAAAAAGGGCATATTTTGATTAAGCTAGTGTCTTAATATTGCAGCGAACGCAGTTGTCAATATTTATCAATGTGACAGTGAATTTCAGTGTTGGATCCAGTCTAATCGATTAATATACGGAAAATTTATTTTATAGTGAACTGACGTAAATGAATATACGTATACTATGAATGTGAGAAATTTGAACGAGCCTTTGAAAATGTTCAACATGCAACTTTTCATTAAAGGAAAGCATACGATTTCGTTTTTGATAAAAGTAGTTTGATTGTGAGTCTCTTCATTTATTTCTAAGATTAATTGTTGTTAAATCAATGAATTTGACTTTGATCAAAGACACATTATTCTAAGAACACTAGCTTTTTCTGGTTCGTTAATCAATCTATTTCTTTAAAATCATGGTTTAGTTTAAAATTCACAAAAGCAGAGATGAAACCGATCAGATAGTTTGACAATCAATACCGGTTTCATCTCTACTGCACACTGTGTCAATGACTCACTGCTCAATATTTTGATACTTACAGTAACGCTGTATATTCCTAAAGCCAGCTTTGACGATATTACTCTTAAAGAAAGACTTTATTTATAGGATCTTAGCTGAGTTTGAAAAGTCTGGTTGACTATGTCCGAAAAATCATGATTACATAGATTTCTACTCTAGAATTGTCAGATCGAAATGAAAGAAACAAAAGACATACTTTTGTTCATTAGACGAAATATCGTCGGTGTTCAGATTTGATATTCATGCATTATTAAAATAAAACATTACATATCGTAGTTTCCATTAGGTATTTTAGTCTAGCAAGATAAAATTTCTGATCGTTACGTTAGAAAAATTGTAGATTTCTATTGCTACTGGCTTATGAGTTATCGATCTATAAATCATCAGCATTCGATGAGAAAGTAATTGATCAGTTGAATACATTGTCTCATTAGTAGCAACAAAACAATGATTCTCTTATTTATGAAATTTGATTTAGAGTGTTAAAAAGATGCAGTGAATATTCGTACGTAAATGTCATATCCTGTTAGTCATCCTGTCAAAAGATAATAATATCATTCATTGTTTAATGATCGCATGTTTCTTAAGAACTAGAAGTATTCATTATGCTGCGAAGCGGCTTTTTGTTTGCTGTTATTTTTCTAAACAAGAATTAAATAAAACTCGATCTTTTGTTGACATTTATTCCAAAGATGCAGATAAGCGGAATAACGCATATACCCAAAAAGCTTATTATTGGATACAGACTTTCATAAGCTTTTTTTTTTGTTACGTTCTTACAGCTTTATTTGTAAGGCATAATTAATTTCACTTTGAATGAAGTACTGGAGAAACAAATCTTGTAGAAGCTTACGAGGAAACCTTCAATAGTTCCCTTGCGATTGCAATGATCTTTCTTCTACAGAGACTACGTAGTGTTCTAAAAAGAATTTGACGAAGCTATCGAATTTTTTTTAAGGAGGTCCCAGGTTTTCGAACGATTCGTATTTTCAAATTTTGATCTTAAATTTTCTACATATCATGTACTCAACTACATTAATTGCCATAAAAAATTCACAAGTTTTGAACAAATTCTCTTCTAGATATAAGAATTTTCCGATTTTAATCCTTGTACATGAATACGGCATACATTTTTTGAAAGCTTCATATCTCGAAGAGACGTTGTTCAAAACCTCTGAGTTCTTTTATGTAAGCTAGCCTAGTTGAGTTCTTTATATGTACAAAGTTTCAGATTAAAATTTAAAAAAATACAAATTTTCCGAAATCCTTTTTAGAACACTATGTAGTGACTATGGGCAAATAAACATGGAAATCAAAAGTGAGGCTTTGAAAAAGTTTATGCGGTGATGAAGAGTATTGAATATTAAAAAACTTCTTCCTCTGTTGCTGTAAAATTGAAACATATTTTTAAAAAGAATATAAAAATCCTGATAAACTTATTTATCTATTTTAAAGACTATTTCTATTTCTAGGACGAACTTTGTTTATGTTGAATGATAATCTTCTACTTGAAATGGGTATAAATGATTCACATGATCGGTAAAAAAATAAAATAATAATGAATGTTTGATTGTTCTATTTGAATTACTTTTTTAGAGCACAATTTCGTATTGAAATAGCAAAATTAAAAATAAAATCTGATTTACTTACATTAAAAAATACGCATCATAAAGGTAAATTATTTTTGATTAAATTTTTGATTTATTTCTTTGTTTTTTGGTGTAGGAAATATTCGATTTTTAGAAGAAAATCCAATAAGTGAATCATCTCAAAGTGAAAATGCTTAAGTCAATTGATTTTCTTTTTTTTGTTGTCTTTTCATATTGGTATAAAAGTTTTTTGTTCCTGATATTTGTTTAATATAATTAATTAATAATGAATAATCGTGTTGTATAATCTATTTTAAATTTTAGATAATTATTTTCATTCGTATTAAAATTATGAAAAAAAAGATTTTTTAAAGATCATTAACATTATTAATTTCAAATATCGATTTTTGATTAATTTGAAAAAAATACTTCGACGTTGATGAGCAAGTTTGATTCTAAAACCGTAATTAAAATTTAATACAGAAAACAATTATTTATTCTTTAGTGTAATTAATTTTATTTTGGTATGTAGAAAAAATAAAATATTTATTAACTTTTAAATATTAGAAAAGTCAATTATTGTTTTTTCTCTGTTTAATTTATGTCATATGGAGTAGATGTACTATTCTCCAAATAGAAAACTTACGATGCAAAGTGACAATTTAGAGTATTTTACTAACGCGCGAGAAAACCTGAAGGAAAAAACGCAGTACTTCAATATCTAATCATACTTGAAACCGATCGAGCTATTTTTACCGACCGGTAAGTTTTCAAGTATAGATCTAATTACGAATCAAAAAAAATTGTATTAGATATAAATCTCAAAATAATGATTTCTTTAGATGTTATACAGTTGAAAGTAGAGATAGGCACGGTTGAAGTTTTTTCGAAAAATGAATCGAACCGAAACCGAGGTCGGTTTGAAAAGTTGTGAACCGTGCCCATCTCTGGTTGAAAGTTTTACCTAGATTCTATTGATAAGAAAAAACAGAATCATGGACTTTTGGTCATAGGAAACAAAGATTTCTTAGGTTTTTCAAAGTAATGAGAACGAGATGTTAGACTTGCATAGTAATTGTAGCTAATTATCGCTTTTTGTAAAAGCATGAAATTATCAAAATGAAATATCTAATAAAAATTAGTATCAAATTTAAATATATTGCTCTTTGCAAATTAAGATAAAGATACACAACGACTAAGCGAGAATCAACATGTGTTTCTTCCTCTAGATATATCTTTATACTTATCAATAGAAGTATTAGAAATGTTGAAATTAAAATAAATATATGGGAGTATAGTCTGACCTGCTTATATGTTTATGTGAGCACAAATACCACGTATTCGAACGTAAATCGTCCAACTGCGATTTCCAGCTTTCTACAGGCATCTATCACTTTTGTATCAGAACAGATATTACAGGTAAAGTATTTAGCATTCATTTATAGAGAATTTCGTGCTCTGTGCTTCCAAAATCTTTTAAAGTTTCTGTTGCTATTGTTTAGAAGAAGAAAAGCTAGTTGTATTTTGAGACATATTCTGGAAAACCATATTTTCCAAAGTGGAACGTGGCTTATGATACATTTGTTTTCATGCCTTCGGATGTAGAATTTAATACTAAACAAAATGGTAGCATTGTTAAATTGAAGAATAGAAACAAAAGGGAAAAAACAATGGTATAATTCTGCAGAAAAAGAATTTTTTTACTTGAAAACTTGTTCTCACAAATATTGAAAGATACAGAATTTAGTGGAAAACTTTGTAACATATTTGAAGTTTTAGTGAAACCTTTATGAAAAATTTATCGTTTTTTGATTGTCATAATTCGATGATTGAGTACATGTTCATCGTTTTAAATTTTGCGCTGACAAAAAAAGAAATTCTAATGTATTGAGAAGTGTTCTAAAAAAAAGTTAAAACATTCTGTTTCATTATTCATGCGTCATTTGTTATACTTATATTGTAAATAATTTGAAGTTGTATATCTCAATGCGATTATAAAAACGGTATTTTATATATTAAAATTTTTCAGTTTAAGAATGAATATGTGAATTTAACACGAACATTGTCAAACTTATTAACTGAACCTTTTGAGTATGGGCAATGCAAATTCGTGTTCTGATTTAAATGCATGATGCATTGATTACCAATATGATTCGGATCAGACAAAAGGTAGAGTGTTCGCTATAATCTGCACAATATCGGCAATCAAATGATGGTAATTTGATACTGAAACGATTGACTATGCTCTAAAGCCTATCGGATCTAAAATTTTTGGACCCGAACTTGATCAATGGAAAATTTTTCGGTCCAAACCCGATGAGCTCTACTATCGTCTGACCGCTACTTCACTGTCGGTACACCGACAACAGTGCGCATCAACGTGTGACATGAGTATTCGGTGAAATGAAATGCATAAGGGTTTAAGTATATGAAATTTGCCTGATTAGAATTCACTACACTAACAAGTGAATATAGGTTTTTTCCGACCGCTTAACTGCGTGTTAGCAGCTATGACTACTTTTAAAAGTCATTGTCTTGTGTATGAGGCTATTTATTCGTAGTCAAAATTTTTTCTCTTCCTATTGAGCTATAGCGTATTCGATTCTATTTACATTACATGAAACGCAAATGGTAGTTGCCTTTAAACGTAACGGTAACGTCTCATCCCTAGTTCGAACCATTTTCATATTGAATACTTCGAAAAAAACGTTCGAGAGACAGCTAAGCTCTTGATAAATCGATTGAGAAACACTATTGTGAATAAAAGATTTTATGATATTAAAAAAGCAAACATTGATTTCCACTTTTGAAAGCTTCTACATTTTTTTTTCAAAACAATAATCTCGAACTCATAGAGTTAGAATATCAACAGCATTATTGTAAGGTATATCTATCTTTCTAAAAGACGACATAGATTTCCTCGGAGAAATCAAAAATAAGCACACTTACAACTCAAAATAATATCGAAACTATAGTCTATGTTGATGTTTGTTTTTCGTTGGGAAACTACTAATAATTCTCCTGTAATGTTTTGAACAAATGAATACATTATTGATAATATACATGTTATGTCTAAAATAACATTAATTCTAGATTATGTACAACTTATTATATTTCTTACTTTCAGATTGGAATTTCTATTAAGAATTTAATCATCGTAATTTAATTTTTTTTTTGCAGAAGACAATTTTGAAAACTTTCATTTATGAACATAAATATCAATATATTTCTTTATTCAAAAAACAAAATAAACAAGAATAAAATAATCATTTTCTTGGTTATTTTTTTTTTATAGATATCATATGCTGCGAAAAAAATATATCGTGAATGAACCAAATGTTTTGTTTTAAAATGGTAAATTTTTTTGTCTTTTTTTGTTTTATTAAAATAAAAATTCTTCGTAGGGTCATGGAGTTTCATCAGATACGACTGGCCATACAATAGTTGAACAAAATTCCAATGAACATTATCTTGGTCTTGTGAATGTATGAATATAAAAAAAAATAAATTCCTTTTTTAATTTAATTTATTTATTTTAGTTTGGTAATACGTGCTATTGTAATTCGGTGCTTCAGGCTCTTTATTTTTGCAAACCATTTCGAGAACGTGTTTTAAATTATCGTTCAACACAAAAGAGTAAAAAGGAAAATTTATTAACATGTTTAGCAGATTTATTTCATATGATTGTGTCTGGTAAAAGACGAACAGGTGCATTACAACCAAAGAAATTTATTAATAAATTACGAAAAGAAAATAGTAAGTTTTTAATATGTTTTTTTTTTTGGTGTTTTTTTAAAGGATGAAGTTTTTACTTTTTTTAAGGCACATTTGATAATGATATGCAACAAGATGCACATGAATTTCTTAATCATTTATTAAATACATGTGCCGATATTCTACTTGGTTTGTACATTAGAAATTTTATTTTTTCAAATTGTTTATTTATTTATGTATTTATAGCAGAGAAAAAAGAAGAAAAAGATAAACATGATAAACAGCGAAATAAAACAAATAGTGTTGCTGTTACTAATAATTATATACAATCTAATGGTGATGGACAATATATTCGAACATCGATTAATATGAATGCTAATGGTGATATGGCTAATGCTAATTCATTATTAGAAGATACTTGGATACATGAACTATTTCAAGGAACTCTTGTATCTACAACGAAATGTCTTAATTGTGAAACGGTATGAGAACAAAAGAATAAGGTTTATTTAGTCAAAAGTGTTAAAATTATATTGGAGCTGTAGTAGAGAGATACTATATTAAAATTTTTAGCAAATTGAAATTCCTTGTAGATCTTCGCTTCATATATTTAATTTTTTTTTTTTTTGGAAACACAATGTAATAGAAGCTCCAGCACAGATCGTGATAGCCGTTTTTGGTAAATGATAAAAGACAGTATATCAATAAGATTTCATTATAATATATAAATTATTTTCTTATTGCATGTGTGATGGATACAATAGAAAGGATGGTGAAGAAACGTATTCAAAAATAGGTTAAATAACACAATCCTTCTGTGATTAGCAAGAGCAGCTAAGTTGTCTATTACATTGCAACTCGTAGGAATTATGCTAACAGGTTTTTCCATGTCAGAGCACATGACAGATTGTAGTGTCTCTTTTCTAGTTAATTCTTATATTTCATACAAAGAAAAAGAATGAAAAGTTCCATACTTTGAAAAATAGTCATCTATTTATAATACTTTTTTATATAATAAAAAGTAAGTTTAATTCAAAAAACAACCTGTATCAGACTCTGCAGCTTTAAATGTTGTTTCGAGTAAAGGAAATGCAAATGGATACAGTGAAGCGTCTTTGAAAAATCTAAAATGCCTAATCCTAAGTAGTATGAACAAAGGAAAAGCAAAAAAAAAAACATATTTTTCAAGGAGAAATCGTCACATATTTTGATAAAAAAAAAACGAGTTGTGAAATACAAAATCATATTATTTATGAAAGATTAGATCTTGATCTATCGTCTTAGTACCTATTCTTCCAACAAAAATTGACTGTTTTGGAAGAGACACTTGAAATTTGTCTGTAAAAAATATAGATCAATTGATGGCGACGATAATTTTTTTTTCTATAGAATGACAATTATTATTTCTTAGAAAAAAACCTGGAAAACAGAGCGTGTCGGATCCAAAATTTTCGAATCTAGACCCAATTTACTGAATGTTTCCGAGATCCCGACCAGAACACTCAGTCAAACAGTACTGTAATATTTTCAATGAAGTTCTCTAATCAGAATAGGATGGTCAACCTGCCTCGGACTAGGCTCGTCTGAGTCCTGCTGAAGATTAGTTTTCATGAAATTTAGAATCTGATAAAAGTTTATTTTATATACTGATAAAGACTAATTATTAAATAAATATATCGTTTTGAACTTTATATAAATATGTCCTTATTTCAAATGACACTTTTATAGTCTAAGGTCATTTCTTCTTAATATGAAAATAACCATACTAAATGTAAGTATCAACATTTCAAAATCGATCTGTAAAGTTTTTCGAGTTTTTAATAATATGATCTTGAAATTTGATGAACGATGATTTTTATAATCAAAAATCTACTGTTTGTTTTTTTTTGTAAATCATTTCTCCAATACGTATGCTGCTCATTATATAAACAATAATTTTAAAAAATATTTTCAAGATTTCATAATCATACTTCTTATGTTTATTTTATTATTATTTCAATAGATCAGTGTAGCTATCCAAATGTCATTTGGCACACTAAGCTAACTATCTCGAGTTTATACATCTAATTAGGAAAAGTCTCTTTGTTGCTTAGACTTATGCGAAAATACAACGTACGTTATTTATCTATTGTTTCCAAAACACACTATAAGATAATTCGTTCGTGGTTTTTCTTTTATTCCTTTCCTTCAAAAGTGACTTAATCATCGTTATCATATCACTATAAAATTAAAAAAAAAACATTTTTGAATATTTTCTGATTTCAATTTCTAATTGTAACGTATAAATTAATCTGGAAGACATACAATTGATGTTGTTTTAACATGATGGCAATGCAATTTTTCATGCCTTCGTGCTATTTTCTTTCTTTTTTTTATCATCAATGATTAAATCAAAAACCCTATTTCATAACTACATATGCTTGATAATATTATATAAGAGTTTTAAAAATATCTTACAACGTTGATTATATCTATTTTAATATTGTCGGTTCAACAAAACAGATTATCGCCTCGAAGCAGAAAAAAAAAAGCTTTTCATTATATTCTACTTCAATGAATAGCTACGGATCACAGCGTTCACCAACATTCCAACAGAGTAACCTCTTCAAAAAAAAGAACATCTTCAATAGTTTACCAATACATCAAGATTCATTATCTTATTCTTAAATATGTTATGAAATTAAATAATCTGCATAGATTAGTTTGACTTAAGTCCCTTCGCCTTTGGAAGCTTCTGACAAATGACTTATTATTAAAAGCTGAAACTTTTACAGCGGATAGATCTTGATGAGTAAAACAAAAACTCTCATCGACTCAAATTCCCTGAATACTTCTTTGTAGAAGATTTTCAGGGTTAAAAATGCAAGATCGTCGAATGTCTCTCGGTCGGCTATATTCATAATATTCGTTCCACGATCACTCTTTACGTTCACTTTTTCTGAATATTTACCATATATCCCCCTGGCCAAAATAAACTGGACACTTCATTTTTTAGATTATTTCTTCTCAGTATTATCATTTGGGCTGATATTTTTACTGCAGATAGCCAATCGATTGCTCAGTCTATCCTGAAAGTTTCAGCTCTATAGAATGAGAAATCATTGAGAAAAGTGTAAATATGTCTTATGCAGTCGTGGGCCACTGAAACCGAAATTTAGTGTTTTATTATTTTTTTATGATTTTGATTCCTATTTTAGATTTCGCATGATAGTTAGTTAACTAGTATACTTCACTACAGACAGAGACATCTTCAACTCGAACGTTTAGTATTGAAGGCTTGGTAACAAATTCCACTTTCCATTATTCAAAAATACATCGATCACATTCGTGCTATAATTCAGAAAATTATTCTATCTGGTGGTTGGAACATTGGTAACTGAGCATAATATGTAATTTTGATGGATGTAACTTGTGTAAAAAACTTAATTTAACAAACCAGATTGCTTGCTTTTCTTGTTATGGATGCTACGTAAAGAATCAAGTTTTACTTTGATCGATGCATTAAATAGATTAATTTTGGTTCTATAGTTTGCTAAGTAACATGTGAAGATCACCTAAGATATCTCTGTCTGTAGTGAAGTATACTAGTTAACTAACTATCATGCGAAATCTAAAATAGGAATCAAAATCATAAAAAAATGATAAAACATAAATTTCGGTTTCAGTGGCCCACGACTGCATAAGACATATTTACACTTTTCTCAATGATTTCTCATTCTATAGAGTTGAAACTTTCAGGATAGACTGAGCAATCGATTGGTTATCTGCAGTAAAAATATCAGCCCAAATGATAATACTGAGAGGAAATAATCTAAAAAATGAAGTGTCCAGTTTATTTTGGCCAGGGGGATATATATACTGCACATATCATCTCAGTATATCGTCGAAAGAATAGTTTGGAGCAATGTGAATTACCAAATTTTGGCGCAGAGCATCGTAACCAACACTTTGAAGTGACACTAGAGTAGAAAGAAAAGCTAGATATTGAACATCTGAAAATTTTATGTCAGAAAAATGAGAAATTCGTTGAGTAATGCATCCCGAAAATTCAACTGAAAAATTTCAATGATATCATTATTTTTGGCTCATATGACTTTTTTTCCTCTAGATTAATTTCATTAATATCTCGTAACTCCTTTAATTAAAAAAGTGCGTTGCACGGTCGTAGAGAATTTCAATCAAGTCAGTTTATAAAATGAATTTGATAGATATTCTTCACGATTATTTTATTATTAATTGAGCAAGTTATTTTAGTCTATAATAAATAGTTTACTTGAACATATATATTATATAATTAAAATATTCTATTTCTAGGTTAACAGTAAAGATGAAAATTTTCTGGACTTATCAATTGATGTTGAAGAAAATACTTCAATAACAACATGTTTACGAGTATTTAGTAATATAGAAACATTATCAGGCGAATCAAAATATTATTGTGAAACATGTTCCAGTAAACAAGAAGCAACAAAAAGGTAAAATAAAAAAAAAAAAAAAAAAGAATAATAAAACTTCTAAGATTCGATATTGTTTTTATTTATAGAATGCGTATCAAAAAATTACCACGTATATTAGCACTTCATTTAAAACGTTTTAAATATTTTGAAGTATTCAAACAATATAAAAAATTATCCTATCGTGTAGTTTTTCCATTTGAACTTCGATTACTCAACACGGTAAAAAAAGAAACACAGTGTTTTTTCATTGATTATTCCTTTCTTTTATATATATAATTTTGTTAAATTTTAGTCAGAAGATTGTACAAATAGTGATCGTATATATGATCTTGTTTCCCTTGTTGTTCATTGTGGTATTGGACCAAATCGTGGTCATTATATAGCTGTTGTTAAACGAGACGGTTCTTGGCTTGTGTTTGATGATGAAACTGTTGATGTAAGAATTTTTCTTATTAATTAAATTATTTAATATTGCTTCTTGTTTATTAATAGCGACTTGATCCGTCCAATTTTGAAGAATTTTATGGGGTTTCACATGATCTTGGTCGTCAATCGGAGACTAGCTATATTTTATTTTATGAAAGTCGAGATGTTTAAACGTAAACAAATCAAGAAAGAATCTTAGATTTTGTATGACAATCAAGAAAAGTCATGACTTCTCTTTTGTTCTCTTCATATTTTTGTGACGATTTTGCACAAGCAAATATAAATTTTTGGAAAAAAAAAACAAAAACAAGGACAGATATGTGTTCTGTATAACTTACTAATAACGAGAAAATTAGTTTTCTTTTTTCTATTAAATATTACTTCAATCTTATATCTTTTCAGTGTATGTGTGAGAAGTTTTATGCTTTCTTTCTCTTTTTTTCTTTCTTTGCTTCTTGTATATATGTTTCATCAGTTTTCTTTTCTTTTCTTGCACAAAAAAAACAAACAAACGAAAGATATATATATATATATGTAACTGAATTGACCAATGTATCAAATAATTTTATCGTACAAGTGTTGAACATCAAGATAAAGTAATAAATAATTATCATAGCAAATTATGTTATTATGTTGCTCTCTGTAATGCAAGATCTGCTAGGAACATTGGCATAGAAGAATAGAAATTCGAGTCATCACCTCACCGACGAGAGAGAAACTTTAGCAATCATCTATCACAGACCAGAACGGACGCTTTCTCTATGTTCCAGAGCTTGACAGACATACTTGCGTGATTGCAAGATTAGTATGAGACAAATTTGAACTTATGATAATTGTTTTTAGCTTTTCTTTTACAGTAATTGTAATATATTATGATTATTACCTTTCATTATTGACAGAAAGCAACTGTAGTTAGTAATCTATAGACCAACTACAATTGTTGGTACATTATTTCTTCTAAAACGTTAGAAGCATAATCGTGTTTCACATTTTAATCCTCCAAGGATGCATCAATATATTATTATACCGTTGAGCATAGAATTGGTAATTGTAGGTTGACAAAATCTAATGCCGGAAAAGATAAATGAGAATACAGGAAAAAAAAAACCAGTTAGCAATCGGATGTTTCAAAAAACTCAAAAATAGCTATCTGCAATCCATGTCTCATTTTCTTTTATGAAATATAGATACTGAAAAGAAACTATAGATCTTGGAACGACATTTGTTGGTTAGTATCATTTACTAGTCATTATCCATAATCATACAACATTGATAAAACAGCGGCTATGAGAAACAATATATGCGACTACGAAAAAATTGTTCTAACTCATGTTTCAAAATGTCGTCATTAGAAAAATCAATTTAAAAAAACTAATTACATTTTATGAAACTGGTCGAGATTTTCTATTATTTTGTGCATTTACGTTTTGATGTACATTTATTCACTTCAAAAATCGACTGAGTGTAATAAAAGTACTCTCGTCATCAAGTATTTATGCACTTCATATTGCCATTGTCATCAACATTAATTTTTCAAAATGTTTCATCACTAGAATTATCTGTTAAAAAAAACACTCATTGATTTTGAAAGAGCTTGAAGCTTTCTATTATTTCATATATATTTATCTATTGTCTTATATTCATTAGCTATAGCGAATGAATATAAGACAATAGATAAATATATAAATAAAATAATAGAAAGCTTAAAGCTCTTTCAAAATCAATAAGTGTTTTTTCTAAAAATGGTTATTCTATAGTGATGAAACATTTTGAAAAATTAATGTTGATGACAATAGCAAGATGAAGTCTATGGAAACTTGATGATGAGAGTACTTTTATTACACTGAGTTGGTTTTTGCAGTGAATAAATGTACATCAAAAAATAAATGCACAAAGTAATAGAAAACCTCAAGCACTCTCATAAAATGTAATTAGTTTTTTTAAATTAGTTTTTCTAATATCGATATGTGTAAAATACAGAGAAAGAATTTTATTTTAGGCATATGTATGTTTCTTGTTCTTGAATTTCTAGCTAAAAGAACTTTTCTACAGAAAAGAATATTTAATGAAGGTAATATTCTATGTATCTAAAAAAAATGAATCTAACTTTAACAACTGTAGGATTTTTGAAACGAGATTGAACATTGTTAAAAAACTTTAGCTTAAGAAATATTTTGAAATAAATGTATTCATTCATTAATATTAAACTGATTTTCTGATTCTAGTTTTTTTTTAAATGGATATAGAAAAGTGAAAATTAATTTTTCATCTTTATTTTTCATTTTTAAGTTGTAACTCGCCGCCCACTCATTATACCAATATTGTTCAATTTATCTATATCTTCTTCTCTTTTAATTAGTTCCCTTTTTTTTCTTCTCCTTAATCTACATCTTGTCTTTTTATTAAAATTGCTCAATGTTTCTCATTTGACTAAGCAGACGCATATATTGTCTCCTTTCCTCATTATGTATTATTCTTAGTTTAGCAAAGGATAAGAAGATTCTCGATTTATTTCCTTGTTCATTTCCCTTTTTGTTCCATATATGAATACGAAGAATCTTGACTTGCCTCTACCGTTTCAGGAAATGTTATTTTTTCCTAATAGAACTCAATATCTTAATTGATGAATAATATCATAGAAAAAAAAGAAAGAATATATTCATTTCTATTTTTAATAATTTATATATGCAATCTTTTATCTTGTAGAAAATATAACTTGCAGCTTTGACTTTTTTCTTCCGTCAGGTCTCTTATAAATACATTATATTCTTCTAATGAAATCATCAGTGTTTTTATTCATTCAAATTGTGCAACAGGTAACCTGTATTTTCTATTTCTTGATTAGAATATTTTATTTTTTTTTTCTAATTATTATTACAAATATCTTCAAATGGTCAGTCTCACCATAACGTTTTATCTTATCAGCACTAAACATGTTCATCTGATTAGAATACTAGACCTTAGTGAAATAATGATTATGTATCTTAGTCGATTGAACCAAATATTTGTTCCTTTTTATGATGAATATCAAAAACGTAACATTGCGATAGTCGAGAGAAAAATGTCCGACTAGTAATAAAAAAACAAATTCTATATAATATATTATTAGAAAATGAGTAACTAGAGACCAGTACGAAACTTATTAAAAAAGTGTTTGATCTCAAGGTAAAAAGAAACTTGCGCATTGATGTTTGTTTTTTACATTATTAATTAACAAAAAAATAAGTAAGTAAATCTATCTTCTTCGGATCACTTTGATGTTTATTCTTGGTATTTTTCTTTTTGTCATTATTACGAATGATGATTGAAAAGTTTTTAGATAAGATATTTGTTGAGTTTTGACTGGCTAGAAAGTATTTTCGAGAAGTGACGATGAGAATTTTGTGCTCTATTTGACCTTGGCCTCAGAGATTTTGTCTTAGTTTTTGTTCGAGAATAGTGAAATAATCTTTGAAAAACCTAATAAATTAATTTCGACAGAAACTTCCTGCACATTTTTTTTATTTTCATTCTTATGATTGGAAGTCGAAATGTTGAACTCTCTATTAATGCAGTAATTTGCAGGTGACAACTTGTCCTATAAAATGCGCTATTTTAGTTTGTTTTTGTCTTTCGACAGGATACTTCAGTTTTTGTTTTACCCTAGATATTCATTTTTTGGAAAATCGACAACCGTTTTACGTTGAGAGGAGCTCTTGAAAAAACGCTTGTGACCTCATTTGAGTAAAAACTACAACTTACGAGAAAGTCTCGGTAATTGCTTCCTACTGATTTCAATTGTATTTTGTCTTTAGATACTATATAGTGTTCTTATAAAAATCCTACAAGGATTTAGGTTTTGACTAAACTATCCAACTTTTAATGTCTATTTTTCAAGACTTCATGTTTTTGAAAAACTCCTAGTTTTTGAATTTCGATCTGAAATGTTATGCATGTGAAGAACTCAATTAGAATAACTTGCGTAAAAAATTCACAAGTTTTAAACTCCTTTCGAACTGTGAAGCTTCAAAAGAATTCCTGTTGTATACACTCACGCAGACGAAAAGTGAACTGATTAAAATGGCTTCTTTCTTGTATAAACAGATTTCAACATATTTAGTAGACAAAAATGATGATTTGATTCGTTTTTATACGTTCAAGAATAAGAAATAGAATCAATGAATCATCGTTTATTGAAACTCAATTAGAAATCTTTTCTCTATAAACGCCGAATTTGAATGATTAGATTGGACATATTGTAGCGTAATTAGAATGAAAATATTAGTCATCTTATTAGACAGAAAGGCTAGAAGCCTTTATGTACAAGAAGGTAAGTTACAAACTAGCAGAAAGACATTGAATGGGATATCGGACAGAGAACATCTCTGTGCTCAGCGTATGTGTAACTGATTACGTTTCATGATGTACAAAGATTATATGAACAACGTTGTGGCATGATTATTAGACATATTTAGAGCTATTATTCAAGTTTTTTAGAGGCGCGCCTAATTATATTTTTTGATAAATACAAACATTTCAAATAATTGCTTTTGTTTGAAAAAAACAAGTAACGTTCATTTAGAGTCTATTCACTTATCTGTAGACTGACGGGTTATGGATATTCATAAAAATTTCTTTTAGATGTAAACATGCGTTGAATATAGTGATAGATGAAAACAGGACCCTTACATAAGCTATACTACATAAGGGTTGGTGTTTTCCCATTTTCAATCATTTTTCGGTAATGAAATTTTGTCTGCTGACACTATCATGCAATTATACTGAAGCACACTATTGCATTTAGCACTATGAAATTTTTTGAAAAAGTTACGTCTATCGAAAATATGAATATAGTATCTTATAATGCTTTATAAATCTGAATCATATCAATACACATTAGATTATTGACTCGTTTTCGAAATATTTTCATTCACTGACACTTCACTTTTACTAAAGCGTTTTTAAATTGTGAAAAATCAATAACATGAAAATAACGAGAGATGAATGCATCTATCTGCATTTATTTATTCTTTTATATTTTTGCTCCAAATGATTCAATCTAAAATTGCACGCGAGTTCTCAGTCAATTCTAAATTCCACCGGAAATCACTTTTTTAAATGGATTTTTAATAATTTATGTCTTCATTGACGTTCATCTGAATTAAAAGACACAATATAAAAAGCAGTTTTCTTCATTATTATTGACTCGCTTTCAGCATATAAATGATACTGTTATTGCACATCGATGAAAGCCTTTTTTTTATTCCTATGAGAAATTTACAAATTTAAGCAATTTACACATATTTTTTATTTTGTGAGATTACGTGACATACTTTGATAAGTTATATTTCTAATAATTGTTATTTTAAATTGTGAAAGAAACTGCCTCGATGGAACGCATTATTTTTATTGGTATTGTTAATCATCTTTCCAATAATCATTATAACTAAATTGAGACAGTATTTTTTTCAAATAGTTTATATTAGCGTTATTTGTAGTCAAAACAAAATCGTATTACATTAGTTTTATCATATAGTTTAAAAAGAAGATTTTCATTTATCATAATTCTATGGTGAAATTTACTTAACAAGTTATAATTTATGAAACAAGGATATACTCGTCTTTACACAATTAAGCCAACTTTAATTAGACTTCATAATTTATTAAAAATGTTTGACAACTTCAATTTTATATAAATCATATTAAGCTGTTAATTTCAACAGCAATAGCTAGATGAGTGATGTCTTTATAATCTTTTCTGATGTCGTTTAAATTATAATTTCTAGATGTTGAATTATACCATAGTTACTAATTCATCCATTCTGACTATGGCTGCCAGGTGATCACTTATACTGCAGATATGATGATCTGTACCATAATTACCATATGGTAATTATGGTACAGATAGACACATGTAAATTTCCGTTTCTAAATTCTACCCTTTGAGTCTAGGAAATATAAATATGATTTTCTTAGAAGGCATTTTATTATGAGTTCATTCAGCAGAATATTATTTTTCTTATCGTTGAATATAGCACATAAGAAGAGAAAACACTTTTTTCTAAGACATTTATTTATTCTGGTCAGTACTCGCGTTAATCAATAGTATCAAGTTTTTCTGACTCTGTGTTATTACAATAGAGAGACGAACAGCAGTAATCATTCGTTCATTATATCATTCTTCCCTGAGTCGATATTCATTCTTTGCATTTATTACTAAATATATGTTTATACAAAATTCTAATCCTCTATTCTATCTTATTTATTTTTCTCTGCAAAATAAATGAAACATCTAATTTTTTCAATTAATTTCATATACTACTGTCATTTCTTCTCAAATTTCTATCACAGAAACATCGATCAATACTTTATGTACTTCTCCAGTTTTAGTCATTAGAACCGAAAAATGAATGAGAAAACTGAAAATTTATCTCGTGTATTCTAGTATTGCTGTAAAAAATATTCATTGATTTTCTTGTCAATCTCAATTTCCCTTTTTCTGTTATGTTTACATTTAAGTTTCCGCAATGAATCAAATTATCGTCAGTGTTTTCCTCTATTCCAAGCTTTTTCGATAGTTTTTTGTGTACTACTCTTTAAACAGTTGAAAACAATGATGATAATTTGATTCATTTCAGAAACTTTCATGTAGGCACAGAAAAAGTAGGAAAATTGAGATTGACAAGAAAATCAATAAATATTGGTTACAAGAATACAAAAGTACATGAGATAGATTTTCAGTTTTCTCAGTCATTTCTTGTTTCTAATGACTGAAACTTGAGTATTACATAAAGTGATGAAGGATGTATCTATGATACAAACTTGAGACGAAATGACAGTAGTATATGAACTTAATCGGAAAAATTAAATTTTCCATTTATTTTGCATTAGGGGATATATTATGTTAGTTTTTGTTGGGTCGACATTTCGTTCATATTCATTGTTTGTTTGATGACATTCTTAACAATGAGTGCATCAGTCAGTTGGGGCAGAAAATCTTATTTTGAAATAACTATATTATTTCAAAATAAGAATCCCTGAGGGCTCATTTTTTCTTCCGCACTTTTACAGTGAACTTCCTATTACAATTCAAATTCGTATATACAATTTCAACGGCAAAAATATCCATCGACGGAAATTTAACTAAAATACTAAAAATTGAGAAAATCATATTCATGATAAATTGGACGAATCTTTCCACTCTTTATGAAAAGTTAGTGTATTACTATTAGAAGATAGCAAACAATAGAATTTTCATATAAATGCAATAATCAAATAGCAGTTCAGCTTCCTCTTTTCTTTTAATTCTATTGTTTTTCTAGAAATATTTTGGTTTCCGAATATTTTTTGTCATTGAAATTATTTACAAAACATCTAGAGATAGACAGACATCAATTAATGATATATAGAATAGTAAAGATGAGATTCGTATTGTTAGGTTTATAGTTCGGTGAGTTAGAAAATTAAATGAACAGCTCTTCTATAGTAGAATATTCTGTGACATGTGCTTCGTATTTGTAATTCTAATATTTCACTATAAAGACTATACTGAAATAATTCTATAGATGAGAATTGTGATGAAGATTAGTGATGAATAACTGCAGTTTCCATAACTTGATATTAGCAACATTAGTAATGTACAGTATTCATTAATGAGTAAGAGAATCCATTTAACATCGGTGAATGGAAAGTCAAGAATTGAAGAGCATAGAAAAGCCGTGCAATTTCATTCCCTTCAAAATAATCAATTCGTTATTAACTGGTTATTAGTAATCGGACACTAACTTTCGAGTGAACCTTTTTGAATTTGTTATTTTATCATCATGATAGCGAGAAAATTTTCTTATAATTAAGAAGAGATTATCTCTTTTGTTGCAAGAGATTTGTTATTACTATTATGATGATAAAGTAAAGCATGAAAAAATTCCACTTGACAGCTATTGCCCGATGAATGACATCCACTTCGTAGCGAAATTATTGCTTAGAAGAGAATGATATTGCACAGCGTTTCTATGCTCTTCAATTTATTACTTTCTATTCATCAACGTTATATGAAGTCTGTTATTTATTAATGAACACTATATCTTATTAATGCTTCTAATATCAAGTTATCTTAGCTATAATTATTTTTCACTATTTTTGGATGCGTTGTATAATGCAATATGAAAAACAAATCGTTTGTCAAATGCATTGAAACGCTTTTGAGGTAAACAGGATGTAATACAGTACCGATATGTGATCGAATACATTTAAATCACGTCATAGTCAGTAGTACGTGATCAATTTACCCATTGTTAAGGAAGTAATAAGTGTTGGTATTGACTGCTTATTAGATAGTTATAGATAACTAATAATAACAATGTGTGTGTCATTAATGAATAAAAAAATGCTTAGTTACACTACTTATGATTACTGTACGAATTTAAAACGAAAAAAAAGTACTTTCTACTACTATTAATCAAAGTTAAAGTAATGAGAAGCGTAACAATCTGATTGAAAGTATTCATCATAGTGCATCTCCATTATAGTTTTAGATATACTCTCACTACATCTTCTCATCAATGTTTTAGTCGTAGGATAGATCATTAAAATAAATATCATTTTATACTACTATGTGATCAGGATAAAAAGCAAGCTTTTCTTTTATTTGCTCTAGTCATGCTATCACAAACTGATATGCTGAACAAAGATAGGCCTCATATTGAATAACTTCTCATAAGCATATTATTAGCAACATATAATATATTAACTTTTTCAAAGAACGTTATAATATTATATTGTTCAACTTCTATTTATTTCACTGCAAGTTTAACAACGTCCACTCGAATTTGATTGTATATACTGCGCATCACATTAGCAAGTTAATGAATAATAGTGACGTTCAAATCTTTATGTAGTAAGCAGAAACTACTACTAACAATATTATGCATAAAGATATCATATTGACTGTAGAGATCGTTCCTCTTTACTCAAATAATACGACATCGAAAATCATTTCCTTTGCTCGCTTTTTGAAAGTGGAAATATATGCACGAGTAACATGCGTACTTAACGAAGGAAATTAAGTTATTGTATTTTCATATTGCTTATAATTGTAAAGAAATAGATAAGTTCGAGTTTAGTTAATTCAACAAGTTTCAATAATTAGTCATGTCTTATTTCATCTCCTTTTCTTTTCACTACATAGAAACATAGTTTATTAATCGTCTACATTGAAAACAATTATTTTTTTGTTGTCTTGTACTGCGATCCACTTCAGAAAAAACAAACAAAAAAATGTTCTCTTTTTCGATAAGTTGTTCGTTCTTTTCTTTTCATATCTTCATTTATATTCCATCTCATGTAAAGAGTAGCTACTTACGTTAGCCATCAACTTAATTTTTAGCTCATAGTTGGAATCGATGTGTTTCAGTATAAGTAATTCATATTTTAATGATTTGGATGAAAATAAACACATTGAACTCAGACAAACATCTTTTCTTAAGAAAATTTTTCAAAATGAGAGAAGAATAAAGCATTAAGTATAGTAAATGAAATTTAAGGACTCAGCAACGTAATATCTCACAAACAAAACTTAATATTGACATTTTTGAACAAAACGGAATATTAAAAGTGAAAAATCCATAGAAAAAATGAGGTTATATTTTGATTTTCGAAAGAATGAGTAGAAAAAAATAGATACTCTAAGACAACAGTCTTGTTCTAAGAATTACGATAAGTTTTCTAGGAGTAACTGTTTTTCAACGATCGACACGAAGAATTTGCGAAGTATTTCAAAAGTTCTTACTCAAAAATGTTTTTTTTTTCGTATGATAGATGACACCATCAATTTTTCTGATTTCAGCATTTGTTTTTTTTAACCGCTTGACTTTTGACTGAACAATAGTTAATTTCTTTTTATGCGAATGCATAGAAAATAATTTCTATAAAACGAGTGTTTAAGATTTGCACATTTTAAAGATCAGAATAAATCTAAAAATCGGAGTGATGACAAAAATTAATGTTGTGATATATGATTACGGAACCAGAAAAATGTTGAATTAGTGTATTTTGGTTGAAGGTTATTACTTGACAAAGCATTTTTATGGTTTGTCTATAGAAACAAAAACTTGTAATGTCACCTATTAATCGAGAAAAACAGCTAATCAAGAGAAATCAATAATGAAGTTATTCGAAAAAAAAACATTTCTAGGTATGTACTTATGGAAAACCTGTAGACTTGTCAATTAGTTATTTAAACGAAATGTTCTTTTTGACTGTTATCAGACGTTTTCATAAAAAACATTTTAATCGTTAAAAGTGTTTGATTAGTCGCCAAAAACGCGTTAAAGAATTATTAATCTTAAACTGTTCTAACGCGTTTTTGGCGACTAATCAAACATTTTAAACAGGCTACATAATGAGCTGTTTCAACACTATTTTGATCATTTACGTATCTGCGTTAATAAGTTGCCAACTTTCATACAAGCGCCACTGCTCTATAGTTAAAAATCCAAAAATAGCAACTATTAACTTTAAAACTTGCTGATCCTAAAAATTTATTCTGTGTACATTACTATAGTATCATTGATAGAGTTTGTTTTTATTATTTTAAACAACAGCTGAATATTATTTTGCAACGCTACGTATACATTTTGCTTGGTTGACGATAAGTAAAGTTTCTTTAGACGAGGTCAACAATAGTCAGAACATTTGAATGAACTGAAACTGTGATACTACAATTGTTGTTTTCATCTCGTTATTGATAGTTGAATCTAGTAGGTATGCACCGATTTCAAGAATATCAGGGCAAAGATGACATTTTTGTCCTTGTTAAGAATGTAGTTCGTGTGGGTTATTCATATCAATCATGATTAATTATTTTGTTGTTCTATTCGAAGGTGCCGTCAGAAGTCATGAAGGATGAAAATAAAGATTGTGAGATTAGCCGAAAATTAGCATTCTTTTAGTTGTCTTTTGAATAACTCCAATCGATTTCGACACCTGTGTTTTTGCAATAGACAAAATCGAAGAATAGCTTCAGAAAGAGCGTTCAAAACTATTATCAATCCGCCTGAATAATTTCTAGAAGTTCGCTAATTTTCACTACTGAACAAATATTTTTGTAAGCAGAGCTAAAGCAAATCTTTGCAATTTGAATCGAAGTTAGGAATATTTTCCGTACTGAGGATTATTGAACTCCCAGCAACACTTTCTAGTAGTTGCCATTAGTTTTGAACGCTCTTTTCGAAGCCATTCTTAAATTTTGTCTAATGCAAAATACAGATCTTAAAACCCGTTAGAAATTATTGCAAAAAAGAAAATTTTCAAATTGTAAATTCTCAACTATTTTCAAAATTTTTCCTTTTTTGTATCTCATAACTTTTGACTATAGCTTTGGATAGATAAAAATAATACTGATCATAGTTGATATGAACAATCCGCAGAAAATGCATTCTTAATAAAGACAAAAATATTATCATTGTCATAATGTTCTAGAAATTAATGCATCTCTACAATTCTGTGTACATATACGTTTTCTTTATTCTAGAATAAAAATTTTATTTATTCATAAACAATGAATAATTACAACATGTCTGCTTTGAATAATAATTCATATATTGGTATAAATAATTCAACAATGATTGAAAATAATTTATTTTTAATAATTTTTTCCGCTTTTTTGGTGATTGTTATGTTTATTGGTGTCATAGGAAATCTACTTGTTATTTATGTTGTACTTAATTATGGTCGATTAAAAACTGTAACAAATACATATTTATTACATTTAGCATTATCAGATTTTATCTTTTTAAGTGGTATACCTTTTTTTGCTTCATCTCTTATAATTCGTGCATGGATATTTGGTGGTTTTATATGTAAATTATTTTTTGTTACACAAGGTATTAATCAATATACATCAGTAATTATTTTAGCATTCTTAGCATTTGATAGATATTTAGCTGTTTGTCATTCAGCTAAATCTATAATATGGCGTTCACGAGTTAATCCTAATTTACTTTTAATATTAACATGGATACTATCATTTATTTTAATGTTACCAATTATGATATTTACAACCATTGAAACTAGCAGTGCATCAAAAGCTCAATGTAGTATAATATTTCCATATTCGGATCCACGTTTCCTCTATTTCATATTTTTTATATATACATCAACAATAACATTTGGTTTACCGTTTGGTTTAATGATCTATTTTTATATACAAATTGTACGTCGTTTAAAACATAAAGTATCTCAACAACATCGTCGTTCACGTACATCAACACGTACACGAAGAAAAGTATCAATTTTAGTTTTAGCTGTAATAAGTGTACACATTTTATGTTGTTCACCATATTGGACATTTCAAATAATAACAATAAGTGAATTATTACCACAAACAAGTTCTTTACTTGTACCAATATCAAGTATAACACAATTTCTTTTATTTGTTAATTCATCAACAAATCCAATTTTATATGCATTTCTTAGTGGTATATTTCGTTTAAGTTTTAAACATGTTTTTTATTGTTGTTTATCAACAAATGATGATCAATATTTACATGCAAAAACAGTTATTAAAAAAAATTTAACATTATCAAGTAATAAAAATAATCTTAATCAAACAAAAAAACAAAAAATACCTATGAAAACAGTAACAGTAAAAGATGATACATGTCAAACAGTTTCAAAAAAACAATCTTTAACAATATCAACGAATCAAACAAATATAAATTTAATCAATGAACAGAAACGAAATTTATTAGTAGAACACAATGCATCTGTACTTAGTTTTGATGCATCATTTGTTTCGGATTTGTAAAATACTTTTTTCTTTAATATTTCAGCTTGCTATTCTTCTTTGATGTTGTTCTCGTTTAATGTTCATAGTATCATTCCTTTGAATTCATAAGAATAAAATAAAAGAAACAAATGAATACTTTTAATTGCTAATGGCATTTTTTTTTCTGTAATTTCAAATGTACAGTAGTTTATTCGTCATGATATTTCATTTCCAGATTAAAAATTCTATAAAGATCTCAATCAACTAAACCATAATTATCTGTCCTTTCTTTAAAATTAGCTGTGTTTTTTTTTGAATCATATACTTATTACTTAAATATTAATAATTATACAGTTTAAAATGCATCGTGTTTAAAATTATCGAAGGAAATATATATACACTAATAATACTCATGTCAAAATGTAATAGTAAATATTATTACATAAGCATGAAGGTTTCTAGGTACATTGTAATAAATATTTCAGTGGTGTAGCCAGGAATTTCCCAAGGAGGATGTCTGACACATTATGGGGGTGCACACCAGCAGTAAAATAAATTTTTATTTCTCAAAAAGATTTTTTTCGTTCGTATTCCCCTCCAGATATTTTTTGGTCAAGGGGGGTGCCCAAGCACCCTGTGCACACCTCCTGGCTACGCTCCTGAAATATTTTCCATATTTTATAAAAGAATCAATATTACGAATAAAGGGTATAAAATAAGTTCTGATTCTCTCATGAAATATTTGTTTTATTAAATATTTCTAGAGTGAAAGAGGCTTATATTTATAGTATATATACTAGATATCTACATCTACTGTATGCTAGAACTTAAGCGTTCTACTTGTTATTATTACATAGATACAAGCATTATCTAAATAACAAAATCAAATTATTTTCAAAAAAAACTTGAGTATTTCTAATTCTTGATTATGATATCACATAAAAAGAGCTGCTCGAAAACAGATTTACAAATTCAAATTCTTTTTTTTTTAAACAATAAAAACCATTGATAAATGTTCATATATTTGTTCTCCATTTTGATGTATTACTAGCTTCAGACGATTCGATATTTTTTAATCATTTGTCAACATCATTTTCCATTGTTGTACCACTTGAACTTTCAATTCTAATTCACTAGCAAATCTTTTTCCTATTCATAGTAACGTTGATAAGTAACAGAAGGCAAGAGTTATATGTAGTAAAACATAACCTCCTTGTAATGAATGCTTGACTGAATGACTATAATTTTTCTCATTCATTATTATCCTGATAATATTTCAAAGCTTCTGATTTTGATAATGTTTGCATCTATGTAATAATAACAGGTAAAACGCTCAAGTTCTAGTATACAGTAGATCTAGACATCTAGTCTATACACAATGAATATCAGCCTCTTTCACTCTAGAAACATGTAAGAAATAAAATATTTCATGAGAGAATCAGAACTTATCTTATAACCTTTATAATTTGATTTTGAAGCATTCGATGATTATTAAAATTAGCCTATTTAAGGATTTCTATGCATAAAAATTTCTTTTTAGTCTAAATTTTAGAATGATTATAAAGTGTTTCTAACACACCGACTTTTCACGCGAGAAAAAACAAGCTTTTTAACTTCTATGATAATTTAATCTGGATGAATAAGTATTGAATAGGATATTTTTGTGACAGTTACTGGACTGAGCAATCTGCATTTGAAAGAACAACGCATTTATAGGGCAGGAGGAGTGTTTTCGGAAGCATACCTTCAGCCTTGTTAGTTTGTATGCAACACCTTCAATATCATGCCTATTCAATAAGAGAACTTGATGAACTTGACAATGTTATTAATTAATCAAGTTCAAAATTCAATGAAAATTTTAGATTGAGAAGATTTTAAAAAAATTCTAGTGTTTCAAATGAGTGTTAAATCTGTTCATTTTTTTTTCTAAAAATCGTATAACGGAAGTGCCGCAGACGAAATTATTTTAAAAAAGCTATGGAAGAGACCAGGAATAATATTGATAGAATTTAATTACATAAAAAATATAAGATTCAACTTAGTCTTTGAAACTGCTTCTTAATATTATATACAGTTTGATCGTAAGGAGAAGTATAATGCTTAAACTGAAAAGACACGAGTCAATTTTGTAACATGTTGTTCATGATATCGAGGTTGTTTTTCGAAAACCGAACTTTTCAAAAGAAATTAGTTGTTGAGCAATCGATAGCACTTCTCAAGATCTATCGAATTATATATTACACGACTGTTTCTGATTTATTTTGACATAAGAAAAACTTAGTTTTTACACTAGAGCGTCACTAATTACTGTTAATTATGACTTTCTACAAACCTATACCAGAATCAAATAAATATAACACTCGTATGAAACAATAGAAATTTTTAAAAAAATATTTCTCAGCCTCGAATTTTCAATTAACTTTGAACTCAATTAGTTAATAACTCAGTCAATGGTTCACTAATTTTGTTATTATTGCATAGGCAAATTATTGAAGATATTCTTTATAAACTGGCAAAGCTTGAGGTTATGTTTAGGGAAAAATTCTTGTTTCAATAAAATGTTTGTTAAAATGAAAACAAAAAACGTCATAAAGAAAGTTGTACTGTTTTATAAATAAAAACATGTTATTGTTGATTGACATGAATGTCTAAATTACCATAAATACGATGCAAATAATTGAATAGTGTAATTAAACGGTATATAATCATTTTGATAATTTAAAATAATTTTCCAGAGACGTAAATCTAGATAATAGTAGCGTTGAAAAGTTTCATCCAATAAAAATACATCGTGACGGCTGAGAAAATTTTTTTTAATAAGCGGAAATGACACCTTCTAAATAGATATTCCGACGATAATGCATTCTCATATAAAAGCATCACAAGAAATCCTTTGTATATGAATAATCATATTGGCATTGGCGTATATTCTTCATTCTTCATAATCAAATAAATAAACTGAACTTTTCGGTAAGTGTTTCTTCAACACATATTAGTAGAATAAAAGTTTGGTAACAATGTACAAATTAATGCATTTTATTTCATTGAGTTTTTAATATTAGTTAACATAAATATAAGCATGTACGTAATCACTATTTATCAGTAGAAAATATACGTTTTCTGACGTTTTTTTGTCTTCTTTATTTCTGTATAATGCCTCACATAACGAAGAAAATCTGTGTTAATTATTTTCAATACAAATACTAAAAAACCTTCATAAACGAATTCATTATTGCTAAACATTTTTTCGATTTGAAAGTTAGTAGTTTATATTATGTTTGATACTACTAGAACGAATTTGATGTTGATTGTAAGTTAAGAAAAAAATATTTTCTTTATTTTTTTAAATAATGTATTTCCAAATTGATTCCTATTCAATCATATTATCCAAACAGCAAATATTTGGCTTGAGTAGCTAAATGTTTTATAAAAAACATAACAAGAAAAAAAGGAAAGCGAGTTGTTTTTACTTCCTTTTTCTTTCAAATTTTTCAATCATCAATGTCAGTTAAAGCAAACACTAAGAGAAAAAAAAGAATTTACGAACCATGCTATTAAAAGCATCCACTTCTTATTCTACAAGTCAAATACTTCTTGTTAAACAGGTCACAGCGGTTCTCGTTTCATTTTTTTCAGAATTTAAGGGTATCTTGATATTTTCGCAACAAAAAAAAGTGAAATAAATATGTTAATCATCATTCATATTACAATTGCAAATATTTTAAGATCAAACGGATATTATATAATAATACATATCAACACCTATTTAACCACAAAATTTACGCTCCACTATGTTGTAAATGTTAATAAATTTCATACGAAGCTGTTTTTTTTTGCTTCTTTATCTTTCATAATATATTTTAAAATACAAGGTTAACAATATACTAAATATCCATTCAAGATATAAATGTTTTATATGTTTCTTAACATGCAACATCAAATGTATTAGATTTGTCAAGCTATGTTCTTTTTCAAAGAGTAATTATTATATTTACCATAGACAGGACATGAGCCAGATGAGAAATACTTATTTTACGATAAATAAAACACGCAAAAGTAGTTTTTTTTTTTAATATTTGAGAACTTATTCAGCGCCCAAAAAAAACGATTTAATGTCACGAAATCGTTTATATAAAATGTCAAAAAGGAAAGAAAGAAAACGCTTGTTATTTAGCCTGCAGGTAAAAATAAATTGTGCATAGAAGTGTAATGATGCTGATATTGATTTTCAAGGAGAATGAGAGACAAATAAGCAAAGTTTTCGCAAACAATCAACTCCTATGAATTCTCATTGTACTTTTGTCATCACCTAAAAGTGTATTTAGTTTTTCTACTTATCTATTTTATTTTTTTTTTTTAATTATTGTCATTGTATATTATTTGTTTTCAAAAACTAAAAAAAAATCATATTTGAAGCAAATCTAATTCAAAAACGAATATATCACACATGAAGATTCATTGATACGAGCTTGTTGAAAGAAGAAAAACGAAAATTATTATTCATTCTTTTTCATTACTAATATGATATCGCTTTGTCTTACAACAAACCCGATCGAATCCAAACGTTAGTCAACAAAAAAAAAACAATTTTATATGTATTGAACGGATTATTTAATTACACATTAGCATTATGAATAAGCAGAGCGTCGAGATATTCATATCATTTGCATATCCATCAAAAAAATATCTAAATCATCACCGGGCATCGTTGTTGTTGTTAAATTCGAATAATTATTTGACTGAAGTTGTACAGGAGGTGGTAAATTAGAGAATAAGTCTTCAAAGTAAGGATCAGATGTGTGTTCTCCTTGTTGAAATGTTGTTGATATTGGAGCACTAGTTGAAATAAGTGTCGGCATGAAATGATTTTGTGCATTCGATAACGATCTAATAGGACACATTTTTTCATGCGTAAAAACTCGTGTTTCTAATTGTAGCTTTTGGTATTGAAGCCTTTGTACATCGTTTAATAATTTTTGTTCTTGTTCTTCTAATGTATCTATTTGATCTTGTAATTGTTGTTCAACACATAATCGACTTATACGTACACGTTCAGCAGCTTCACGATTACGTGCTCGTCTTATATCACGTTTTTGTTCTTCTTCTGGACTTAGTATCTCATATTTTGATCGACGACCAGTAGCTAATGTAGGTGCGGGTTTTTTACGTCGTTTTACTTTAATTGGACCAAACTCAATAATATCATGATCATCAAAAGATCCAAGACTATTTTCTGATGAACTTCTAGGATATGCTTTTACTTCCGATGATAATGCTTCAGTATTAATCATAGAAGGATTCAATGTAGAATTCTGACCTTCTCGTTGTAAAGTATTCATACACATAATTAGTTAATCGATTGATAATAGAATCTGATCGCGTGCGATGATGTTACTGTCGGAGTCCTCATCGTTGATGTCTTTTATATCAAAAAATGTTAGAAAAAATAACTTTTTCGTTCTCTAATAATAACGCCCGTATAAAAAAAAATGAGTCAGAACGCGCATGGTTTCAATACAGAGAAATTCATTGACGTCTATAACGTGACACAAATTTGTTTTTTTTTGCTTTCTATCTTTTCTGATGGCGTTTTTCACATCATGTATCGTAATTACAATAAAAACAACAACATTTTTTTTTTCGTTTTTATCCTTTCTGCAACTTTTTTTTTTTTCTATGTTTGAGAGAAGAAATGCCATGAGCCAATATTAATAACAATATATGAGTGATGGCTTATGATTCAAGAGCGGGGTGTGTTTGTGTACAGGCGTGTATGATTATATTGTCGTAGGAAGAGAGAAACTATGGGTAATTTATAAAATAATCATCCAATATGGAGACTGATTCAAACATCACTTTAATCTAGCGTCAGTGCTATTGATATTTTCATACAATCCAACTTTTTATGATGGTTATTTGGATTCAGAAGTACCATTATTTATCATAATCATTGATATTTAGCAAGAATACATGTATAAAATATGTAATCATTGTCATAATTGTATTTTTTAAGATAATTCCATATAGATACATTATTTTTATCGAACCATCATTGTCAATAAATATTGAAATTTATAATCAGAAAATTAAACCCTTTATGTACAACATGCTATTGTTTGTGATACAAGACATAGATAAGACTTAATAGTATGTCGTATACTATTTCAGACATACCAAAGAAATTTTTATCTTATGCAACATGGTGACACATATTGACAAACGTTAGCATATGTTTAGAAACTTTTTTGTTGTAAAGCCCAAAATATCTCATAAACAGAACGAGGTCTTGCTAAACATTTTCTTGTTGATAGCATCGATGAATTTATCATAATTCATATTGTAATGTTGTATAGATTTTGTTGCAAGACTTTCCAGAATAGGCTAAAAAATAAAATGTATCAAATTAAATGAGAATTTTAACATTTGTTTTTTTGTGATTTTCTAAAAAGTCTTGATAATTTATTGTCTGCAAATCATATCGAGATCTAATTGATAAATAAATTGTTAATTCAATAGAGTTATATTGTCTCCAAAAAAAGAATATTATCTATCTTATTCAAATTTAATTCATTAATAATTCAATTCGATTATTTTCATATTGACAAAGGTATTCACCAGTGTTTTATCTAGTGTGTGGCATTGGCGTCTCTTCAAGAAGAAGGTTGACTCTCCCCAACTTTGTAGTTATTTAAGCACCTACTATTATTTCTGTGTTCTAAAAAATAGATTTTTTTCTCTCGAATTTTTAAATCACTCCTCCGAACGGAGACAATCTAGATGAAACATTGGTATTCATTTGAATATGTACATTTAAAAAAAAATGTTAGATACCTTGTTGAACTGATTTTGACCATATTATCTCGTGTTATTCTTCATTCCAACGATATCATTGAAGTAGTATCAAATAAGATACCATTATCTGCCTATTTAATTTCATTATATAACCATATTTTACATCTTTAAATTATGTGATTCATAACTCTTACATAGCACCTCCCAACTAAATCAATACATAGACAATTCTGGTTACGAAAAACATCTGTATTATTATTATTATTATTATTATCAATATTATTATTTCGTCAATGCAGCCTAAAGTTTTGTTTTTATTAAGTAATGAAAACCCTATTTACGTCAAAGATTCGTCACGAGCATATATATTCTTTTTATGTTTGCATTACTCATGATATGATGTCATTGGTATCCAATAGAAGAAAAATAAATCAATATTACATATAGATGACTCTGTTTCATATTTTCTTATACATTCAAAATTTTCATTTATTTAGTTAATAATGAAAAACAAAACAATCGTTTATATTCTTAATGAAATATTGATATTGGCTGATATACATTTTTTACAGCTTAAATAGATTTTTTTTGAATTGTTTTTGACTATTGTTCAGAAAAATAATTAGATTTCTCTGTATTTACTTTCCACAATATAATAATGATTTATCAATTAATCTTAGCTGATATTTTGGTATTTCATCAATTGTTTCACTAAATGCCATAAGTATATCATAAGCTTAAACATGAATAAATATATGTTGAATAATACTTTGTAAATTATTTACTTCAAATTGATAAATAGTTATATTGTGTTCAATGTCATACTATGATATGTCATTCGCTAAATGTTTTAGACATTGATAATTTGTTTCATCAGTTAATTGAAATATATATTTCGTTTGTTCATTATTTATCTAACTTTAACGAATGTTGATTGTTTAAATTTTGGATTTTTTCAATTGAATATCAATAATGTTCATCATTACTACAAACTTTATTTAATTTTTTAAAATATTCAACTGTATGATTTAACTATTGATTTACATGATTTTGTGTTGAACTAATAATATTTTCTTCTCAAACATAAAATTCTCTTGATAACTATGCACATAAAAGAAAATTTTAAAAAAATTCATGATTTTCGTGTATTTTATATGATAAAATACAACACACAAACATTTCTGATGGCGAAACGAACGCGAAAATTAATCTAATTCAAATTCAATACAATCTACTTCTTTAAAATGTTATTTTTAATCAATGATATTGAAACACATCAATTTTTATATGAATTTCATCATTTTAATGCATTGTTCTTTTTTATTTTCCAAGTCTCTCGATATTTCATAATCAAACAAAGTTACATACACATAAGCATAAAGTAAAGAAGAGGTATGCAAATAGATATGATTGTGCATTTGTTTCATTAGCCTGTGATACTAAAAATAATATTTTAATACGCTGAGATTTAGTCTTCACGAAATATTTATTTCTCATCTAAGCAGTAATACGTGCAACAGAGATAAGAACTTCAATGAAGAATTAACGACAAGCTGCACAGAGAAAATGATTTTCTATTTAATAACATGTTTCATTGTAAACATGTTGTATATAATCGAGTCAGAGTCAATCGTTGAATCGTAAGAGAATACAATATTCATAGATCAGCATGTTGATTTTAGTTTTATTAAAAGAATAATATCAAATATATTATTGTCAATATTTTCTTATTAACAATTCTTCATGATATTTTGGAATAATATTCTATTAAAAACATGCTTCTTATAATTATTTATACTGCTATGGATCAAGTTTGTATAACTGACGAATTTTTCAGTATTTTTAATAATTGTATAGTTAGTTGTTGTCAGTCAGATGTTTTTATAAAAAAGTCGATACATCTGAATATTTTCTCTATCATCCCAACGAGCACACAATTCAAAATTCTTGCGAACTTATTTTTGACATTTCTCTAGATAGTCGGTTACGGCATGTCGAGTTATCCGGAGGAAAGTACGAACGCAATTCTTCAAAATTTTTTCAAGAATGCTATTAAAAACTCTTGTGTTTTAGATTTGATGACAAAAGAAGGCAATTTTCATGCATCTGTGACTATAATAAGTTTTTCGCTCAGAGCAAATCTTTCAATATGCTTTCTCTCGTGATGACAACAATGTGACTAAAAATAAAATAATTTTAAAATTACTTTTTCTCTAGTCTAATTTGTGTCATGACCCAAGCAAAACTATTTATAGAGTTGTACAGAACAGACAACTTATTATATACACGGATACAGGAAAATTGGCATCTATTGGAAAGAGACCTAAAACACGACATTGTTTTGATTAAGCTTTCTTGAAATATTCGCTATTGAGAATTAAAAAGGAACTCTCCCGAGGTAAATCAATGCACTCTATCCCACCATGCAATAAAACGTTAAAAAAAAGTATATAGATATTTTCGCATGCATGCCTCTTAAAGAACATAAAAAAGATATTTTCAGGGGCAGATAGTTCAAAGTATTTTCTATTTGATTCTTACGCCGCATAGAACTGATAATTCTTACAGATCTGTCATTAGAGGTAAACGTTTCTTATCATTGATTCTATGCATGTATTGATCGTACATACTAAATCGAGAGTACAGAGAAACCGATTAAATTACCTTGTATTAGAAATGAATTTTTCAGACTTACGAACTCAAGTCCCCAAAAGGATTCTTTTTTTTTCTATTAATCCATGTGAGAATAAGAAAACAAACTGTATGTTTTCATTGTTTTAATAGAAATGGTGAGAGTCCCACAAAAATGATTTGACTTACTCGAACTAACGTAATTCAAATCAATCCAGCATTGGCCGCTAGCACATCACGTTCCTATAATTTTATCAACTAAACATAAATGTAAATAAATAAAAATAAGTATTCTATTCAATAGCGTAAAATGTTTTCTATTGCACATAAAAGTATCATCTCGTCAATTCATTTTACTATTGAAGTTCAGCTCTCAAGATACTGAGATCGACTGAAGATAGTTTCTTTGTTTCTTTTTTTTTGAAGGGTTTGATGCATTAATGAGATCACTCAAGTGAAATACATATTGGAAAATCTCACATAATTTAAGCAATTTTCGCTAAAGAGATCTTAGGGAACATATAGAACTTGTTGAGCATGTTTGCAAGTGTCAATTCAAAGAGAAAAGTTGTTTGTCTCGCTTTTCTCTATGTTGTCATAATGAAATAAGAAATAAAACCTAATAAATTTGATTGACTGTCATAAGAATTATTCAAACATCGAAAATAAGTATTTTTGTAAAACTCGCTTCTTATTTCGATGATTAGTTATTAGTTTTTTCCAATGCGTTCTACCAAAAAAAAAGTCTCTTGACTTTTCTTATGGAGACATATTGTCCCAATAGAATGACAAAATAATAAAAATTCTAAGATCTATCACTACAAATCTACAGGACTATCAATTAAAGCATACTTGAGTTTAGTATTGCTAAATTTTATATTTTATTCTAAAACTGAATTGGTTCTTTCTATTTCTATTGGATATTGAACTAGATAGTAAATATATTGCATCAGTAATAATAAACTTTTGAAGAATAAATCGATTCTATGAAAATAAAGAAACTTTATTGTCTAAACGAGAATAAGATACCGATCTTATGATTGTCAATTGATATATTTCAATAAAATTAGCCTCTCATTCATCATCTGATTTGTTGACATATATTTTTTGTGATTAATATTGTTTTGATTTCAATATTGACGAGCATGTCATCAGTTAGATCTAACCGGGTTCTTTCTCTTTTGCATTTTCGTCGTCTAATTTATTTGATTGATGAAGCTTGTAGAAAACTGAACACTCGTTCATCCATTGTTCCCCGATCGTTGTGTAAATGAGAAAAATATGCATCCATTCTGTGTATTAAATGAGGGTAACATCTTTACATGTTTGTTAGAGCTACATAATCGTCACTTGGAAATAGACAGAAAAATGTGAAATTTAGCAGTACTAAGCTCAATCATGCTTTTATTTATAGTTCTATAGTTTCGTAAAGATAGATCTTAGAACTTTCATTATTTTATCACTCTGTAGGAACAAAATTTCTCTGAAAGGAAAGTCAAAATCATTTTCTTTGTAAGACGTATCGTAGAAACAAAAAAATAATAGTCGAAACAAGAAGAACATGAATTGTAAAAGAACATTTGTTTTTAGTATTTGATTAAACCTTATGAAATTTAGTCAAATCTGTTGCGTTTTATTTCTTGTTTTACAATCAAAAATAGAGTAAAAACAAGACGAACAACTTTTCTCTTAGAATTGACGCTTGAAAATCTATTCAAAAACTTCTTGATGTTATCTAAATTCGTTTTAGTGGTACTATTGGCATGATTAGTATAATCTGAACATATTTTACTTGAGTAATCCAAATGACTTTGATTTGGATTGTTCAGATCACATTTGTATGACTTTCAGAATTTTTGTAAAGACACTACGTAAAAAAAATACTACGGACTATGGACTGGTGAATAAAAACCTTTCTTATGTCATGTAGAATTTTTAAGAAATAATGCAGATACATCGAGTGTTTATCAAGAATGATGCGAATGGTATTAATCTACTATATAGAATGTCGTTTAGTCCTATAGAGATGAGTATAGTTCTCATCTGACATTCATGAATAGATAATTCTGTTGAAACATAGATGTACACCTAGATATTAATTAAAGTTTTGATTAGATTAAAATTTTTGAGTTCTTTGTTTTTTTCTTTCTTACTCAATCGACTCCTAGACTTACAGAAACGAGCATGAACTTAGTATCGAATAAAAATTCTACTTTTCATACGATTATCAACCGGAAAACAATGACATTAATAATATGTTACAAATAATTTTATGCTTATTTTTAGCATTGGTTGATCAGATATGTTCGATTGAATTCATGATCATGTGTATTGCGGCGCTATATACCTATGTTTTCAGTTATAGTTAAACTTTTATTACATTTATTTCTGTTTTTCAACTCGATCTCATATAAGTTTATGAGTGACCAATTAAACGGAAATCAATTTTTATTGATAAAAGCTTAACAATAATGCTTTGAAATGATAAGTTACTTCCAACCGGTAAGCAATAGAATTAATTATGATATAAATAATAGAAATTTTCATTACAAACATATAGACTCAAAAACAAAAAGAACCATGACATTATACTCATAAATGACAATTTTCAACATAACATAAATGTATAATCACCGAATAGTGTTGCATTTCTGTAAATGAAGAATAATTATATTCTATATTTCCTTTATTATCTATTAAAACTAAAAACCAGGTTCTATAGTGTTACTTATAAAAGTAGGATGTCATTATAATGTTTCAGTAAATTTTTGAGATAAATTATATCGGATCTTCCTTTGATCTATTCTTTATAAAATTAACAGCAGATGTTAGATTACTTTGGTGTCATATTTAACTCTATGTATTCTTTATTTTTTTTTTCTTACTATACTCATGTGGCTATAAAAATACTTTTTCTTTTTTTTATCTATGATAGAACTGAGGAAAATCACGCGTTCTATCTGATTTCACTGTAGCATTTCTAACACTAGTAAGATAAAGAATACTTTTTATTGGTAAATCATGAAAAACATGTTTTTTTTTTCTTTATTGTTCGACAGTAATTTAGAATGGCCTATAGTCCTTAAGAAATGTTTGTTAAGTAAAAATAAATTTTTATTTTAATGACAAAATTCATATTTTAATGCACTACTACCAAGTATTCTCGTATGTTTACAACATAGTTTATTTTGCATGATAAATCATAAGATATTGTGAGTAGGTTTTTTAACGATATGTTATTAAATATTCTATAGTAAACAATGTGAAAAGTATCTTTGATTTATTCAAATAGATTTTAAATAAAGTTAATAGAAAGAAAAAAAAATTCTGATCAATTAGGTATTTTTTAGCGGTTCTCAAATTAATTTACTTCTTTATTTAAATGAACAATCGCTTTTTTGATTGCTTTAACTTCTTTCTAGCAGACTTAAAGATCGATAGGAACAGTTTGAGAGTATCTATGTATTCAGTCCTGAGTTTTTGTATAATAAATTTTATTATGCTGATAAACTCATCATTAAGGAGATTTTATTTTACATTTATAATGAGAATATACAATGTCTTGTATTTCTTTCTGTTTAATCTTCTTAAAACTGATTAAGTCAAGAAGACCTTTTAATGTAATTATAAGAGAAATTATGAAGGAGTATCTTTTGAGATACTCAAGATTTTATCATTTTTTTCTATGAGAGTTAAATAAAATATATATTAGAATTTCTTTCATTATTTTTATTTCATTAAAATTCATTTCTGTTACTATTTTAAATAAGTCATTACTCGATATTTTTCAAATTAGGTTTTTTTTCATAACATTCTAAAAAGAAATGATTTTTTTTGTAGTCGAATGACAATCAAAGTATTTAAGGGTGTAGAAAATTTCATCAAACGAAATTTATCGTTGATGTGAAGATTGCTAATTAGAATTAGAAAATACGACAAGATCACCTAATAAATAGTCAGATTTATTTTGTTGTTCTTTATGTTTTTTTTTCTACTCTATATTAATACTGTTGATGCGTTCGAAATACACTAGAATCGTTGCATCGAGAAAACTAGCTAGTCAGTATCTATATATTTATTAATAAATAACGATAAAAAGAATTAGAAGACAATGACATTCAAGAGCGGAAAATGAAAATTATAATGATGAACAGAAAGTAGGAAGACATCATGTTCATCATCATCTACAAACGAATAATATATGTTAACGTGCAAGCTTGAATACAACAAATATATCTAATAAAAGCTCAATAATGGTAACAAAAATTAGATTATATAAAAGTTTTGAATACATTCATATTAAATTCTGGTCATACAAAAAAAAAAAAAAAAAGAAATGTTATAATCGTTTTAATTTAATTTATAGAATATACAACAAAAATAGCACTACTTTGTCTTCATAAATGTATTAAAAATCGTATATATGCAAGCGCTTGAAGAATTAGTGTTTAATATATGTCTGAACATATCCAGAAATAGAAGGCTAATATATGTATTTAAATATATATTTTTATTTTAGATTTTGCTAGTATCTTTTATAAAAATTTGACAACAGACTATATATAAGACTATGGCTAATGCATGATTTTCCTGTTTGTCATACTTACCTACTTTTTATTTTAAAGATATTTAATTTCCAATTAAATCTGAAGTACGTATATTTTAATGTAAAAGAATCAAACTTAATGAGCATCATCAGTGAAAAAACACAAATTTGAGATATACATTAATGAGACTGATAAGTATTTTAATATTTCTCAAGTTATTCAATTATCAATTAAAATCAACATTATCAAAGCCTCTTCAGTAGAGAATATATTCATATATATACATATATACGCACATAAAATTCAAAGATAATGAAAAAAACAGAAAGGAGCATTCAACTATAGTTATTGAAATGCTAAATTTAATCATGAGTTGACTTATTTTTCTACAACAGTTACCCTTCAACAATTAGGTCGTTTTGATTTATAAAATGACCAGTAAAATATTATATATGGTATGTTCATGGGAATAATAATGTTTTTTTTTCTATTCTTTTTTTTTTTTATAACCTCATCATTCACACAATTTAATGTGATGAATAATACTAAACGTATTTCAAGAATGATTGAATATATTCGAATTTTTCTTTTATAATATTAGCTCTATGCAGTTTGTTTTTGAGTACTCAATCAACCTTTATAAACATGTTCTGTATGAAATGCAACCCATGTCGCAAAAACTGGATCATTTTTAGCGGTAAACCATGGATTTTGGTGGTTTTTATCAGTTTATGGTTACGCTATTTATCTGGTACTAGTTAGTATGAGTTGCAATCAAAATCTTGTGAGGTACAATGAACGCAGAAATCGAGCAAATTTTATTTTATTATATTTATACTTTTTCTGATAAACTCTAATGAGTTGATTACAAATATATGTTGTTTAATTATTTGAACAATCTTTTAAGTTAGATAAATTGAAAAACTTAAAAGACCTTATAAGAGTCATTGAAATAAGTGCTTCAAAAGTACGATTTGATTTTTTTCTCAATTTTATTTCATTCATGAGACAGTTAAGGTCTTTCCTATTTTAATGTTTAAATTGTTAAAAACTTGTTATTGAGGAACAATATAAATATCATATTCGGAGGCAGCACAAAGACTTGAGATAAATAATACAGATTTTAATCAAAACAATTCTTTGGAAAAAATACACCCCTGTGAGGACCACTGGTGAAAATTTTGAAAAAAGAATTGAGAAGGATTACAGATATCCTGTTATCGAAGAATTGTTTTGTTTAAAGCTTATGCTATCTGATTCCTTATTTTGTGCTGATTCCAAATATAATACTTATATTACTCATCAATATAAATATGAAGGTCAGAATTGCAAAATACGAATTAAGCTTTTCACGTTTCGCACATTGAAGTCGAAAAATTCAACTTTCTCATGCATAAGAAAAGTTAAGTCTTACTTTTGAGGCGTGCATTTCAGTGTTTCTTATGAGATAATGATCTTTGTATTATCTCTTTGTACAAAATCTAGATGGATTTTCAACGTTGCATACTAATATGTCTTAGTGGCGACGTTCGCCATAAACATACTAGACTGGCATTTGGCTTCGAAACAAAGCAAACGTATCTGGCATACTCTATTCTGAATGGCAAATAAGAAAAAAAAACATGGTGAGCAGTTCGTAGAACAGACATGAAAAAAAAATCGAAATTTTTCTGAAGAAGGCAATTTTTTCAACTTTAAGACCTGTCGAGCTTTTTCAATTTTTCTAACTTAAAAGATTGTTCAAATAGTTAAACAACATATTCCGGGTGGACCAAAAATCACTTTACCAAAAAAATTTGAATATTTCCATTACGGCTCGTGCCAACAAGCTGATATTTTTTATCAATAATAGAGTTATGTTCAAGCATTATATCCATAAAGACATACCTCGAGAGACCCTTTGTAAAGTATCATTATTGATCTAAAGAAAGCAATTTTACTTTTTAAAAGATAGAAAAAAAGCAGCATGCTTGACAAAGGATCTCTCAAAGCATGTTTTTGTGAATATAAAGCTAGGACATACTTCTATCATTTAAAAAAAAATCAGCTTGTTGGCTAGACTCATGATAGAAATATTCAATTTTTTCGGTAAAGTGATTATTGGCTCACCCTGTATTTGTGATCAGCTCATCAAGCTTCCTCAGATAATGTATAAATAAAAATAAAATAAATTCTGCTCAATTTTTGCAATAGTAGCAACATAAATAAATAATAATAGAAAAGAAAAGAATTTTTTCATTATGACAATGATGATTCTATACATTGAATAAAAACATTTAGAATATACTAAAAGTAGTGATGCCAAAAGTGTAGAATCTTATAGAAGGCTTGAGAAAATTTTCTTTATATATATATATAGTGGTATCCAAATCGGGCTCTATAATTCTACAAAATTTCATCATCCTTCAAGGAATATTATTACGTTGAGAAAATAGCAAAAATAGTTGTGACTTGACGAAAAGATTATACGTAAGGCAGACTACAAGTAGTGTTTATTTTTCTCTAATATTCCATCATACTTCAACTGGTATTATAATAATAAAATTTCGACAACGAGCTGTTTCTCATCGTTTGTGATGGTAACATGAACGTTCATGTTTTGAAAAAAAGTCCGTTAGTATATTCTTTCAGTAACTTTGAACAGACACAAGAGAGAAAACTGGTTTTCATCATTAGGAAAAGGAGATCAAGGTGCATGGAATCGAATATTACATAGCATTCTGGTCGGCTTTTTTAAGCTTTCCAACTGACATTTTTGAAAACAAACGTATCCCTTATCAGTTGTTCATAATAGATTTTGAATTATTAGCTAAGCATTGGAACTGCTGATCAAAAGTCTAAAAAACTTCGAAAATATTAGAGATTCATATTTTATCATTCAACACTTATAGGTATTCTAGTTAATACACACTAAATCTATTTTCTAGCAAATACTGTGAAAACAGAATTACTTTTTTACTTTTTCTTTTTTTTTTTAACAAAAAAAAAGCATTTTTTCCGATATCCAGGTAACGGATTGAAAAAACTGCAGAAACCATATGAGGAAAGGCTAAAATATAAGATTCGGTGGGTCTCCATCGTCTTTGTCAACAATAAAAACCGCAGTTCTCATCTTGTTGCTGTCAAAACTTCCTCAAAACAAAAAATACTCATGTACTTATGTTCAGACATGAACATTCATGTTAGCGTCACAAAATGATAACAAACAGATCTTTGTCAAAATTTTATTATTATGACATCAGTTACAGTATGATGAAATACAACAGACAAACGGAGCAATAATTTTAGTATCGCTATATATAAAAAAAAAGTTTCCTACAGCTTGCTATACGGTATTGAAATGTCACCGCCCCTATTTTTGCTATGCTGTCAATTTTATCATATCACCTGAAGGATGTTGAAATATTGTAGAATTATAGAACTTGAGTGGGGTTAGCAGTATATATAGAAAGAAAATTTCCTCGAACCTTCCGTAAGATTTTATACTATTGGTGTCACTATTTCTAGTATGCCCTAACCAAATAAAATAAAATATAAAAATGGAATTAAATAGATTTCAAACAAATTTCTAACGTATACAGTAGAAAAAAAGTAGCCAACTTCCTAATAATATCTCAGTTTCTCTATCATTTTTTATCGTTTCCTATTGAACATTTTTCTAAAAACTGCAGCATCGTTTTATGTACGAAATCATAGGAAAATCTTGGTTAAAAACATTAAGGTAAGAAATTTATTCAATAAGTTTTATGTCAGTCTATAGCTAACAGCTTTCAAGCATAAAATTGGTTTTTTTTTCTTATTTGTGTGTTCTGCTATTGAAATATGGAAAAACTTCACTATGCATTTTTATAGAACATAACAAGCCCTATTTCATGGTCATAATTAACAATTTTCTCAACGAACGTCATTCATGCAAAATGCGTATTTCTTTTTTTCAGATTTAAGCAAAAAGCACGTCTTTGTACCTCAGGTTTTTTGTATTCTCGAACAGGTAGTTTAGTCAGAAGAAAACGTACTCTTTTGCTACGCTATTTCTATTTTATAAGTTGATGTCGTTATAGGGCAAGTTGGCTGAATATGTCTAAATATTTTTTCTTTTGACTTTTAATCAGATTAAAACAGAGCTGCCAACAGGCCAGTTTTTTTCAGCCTGGGCTGGCCTGGCCTGCAGGCTTTTGAGAGAACAGAACAAATTTATCAAATATTTTACTACTTTCATGGATAAAATTCTACAATGTGCAGCAGACTTCTTTTCATTATCTCATTCTAGTCGTGGTCGCATATTTCTCCTCAATTAAGATAGTGAGATTACGGCTTTTTCCAAGAAATGGAAAATCAAAAGATACACTGCTGAAAAAAGAATAGTCTTGCTTATGCAGACAGTTATGCTTTCAAATCCATTCTACTTTCATCAGGGTTGTTCCACAACAGTGAAAAATATATACTGTAATAAGTATAAAATAAAAATTGAAAAATAGCCAACAGTTTTAATCCAAGTCAGAAATGTTTGCTGCTTGTCTTTGTTTTCTGAATGATCCTTGTTGGATTTTATTATTAATTAGTTTCATTTTGTATAAGAACACCTTATCCTTCCCTATTGAGACACATTCTAACTTGATCATAAGTCAGCATAAAAATACGAAAACAAGTAAATTAGTTTACAAGAATCATGTATCCTAACGAGAAAATATAGCCTTCTGAGTTGATGTAAACTCTCAGAGTTAGGTACCACTTTGAATCTTCATTATTAATATTGAATTAGAATGGATGAGACATTTGAATATCACTAATGATTATCCTTGTCAATTATTTCAGAACATAGTGAGGTTACACATTCGCAATTCTGTTTACAAAAAGACTTACATAAAACATCGAAAACCGAGGCAGAGAACAGGTGTTTGTATTAAAATTAAAGTATGTCATTTTAAAATTTGCTATGAATGTTAAAATAAAAATTTGAATACAATCACTTTGTCCAAGTATTTTAAAACTGCAATGCCGCTTCGAATCAGAATGGATCAATGCACAAAAAAGTTTACTACATGCCGTTCAGGCCACAAGTTTCGGCCAGGCTGACTCTAGCCTGGTCTGCATCAGGCCAGGCTAAAATTCTAAAATTCAGCCTGGCCTAGTAGCCTGGCCTGGCAGGCTGGCAGGTCTGGATTAAAATCACAAGAGAAATCTATTAGCATGAGATTTTTATCAAGAGAATAGACTTCTTTTGAATAGTTGTTAAAATCATCTTATCCTTCGTATATGACATGAGTTCTCACACATTTTATTAGATAGCTTTAGTAATTATTTATTAGCTCTAAGAAGATTATATTGTGAATTCGTAATTCAAAGTTGTTCGTAATACATGCTCACACTAATTGTTGAAGAAAAAATTTTGATATCTATCCTATTAACACATGTTTTTCTGTGATTTTGTAGACAATATCATATTGAATCTCTTAGAAACAAAAACATCAGTGTGAAACGATAAGAAATGTCTAAGATATTAAGAAAATATATTGAGAGGTTCATTTATTCTTTTGTAACCATTAAAATTCATTTTATTCTCATGAATGCATACAATATGTTACTGATGACTTTCTAATATTTACTCGCTAACATGGAGAACAATGTTTAGATGAATTTCATATACTAGTCATGTTTCTCTTTTTTTCTTTTCTTCTTCTTCTGACTTGTTGAAGAGAGTGTTAATTGTAAACATAGAAGAGCATATAATTATTTTTTATTTGAATGTCTTCTTTTTTTTTAATTAGGAAGAAAGAATTAGATTTACAATGTTTAATGATTTATTCTTCAATATTACACACAACGAGTGGACACAACCTGCTTTAGCATCGTGTCAAATATTAAAATGGATTGGTATCTATTTATGTTTTGCTTTTATTTGTGGTATTGGTCTCAATGCTATTATTCTTATTATTCTTCTTCAAAATAAACGTCGTCGATCACCAATTGATATATTTATTATTGCTCTAAGTTTTGCGGATTTATTGGATGCTTTACTTGGAATACCATTATCACTCACATCTAATTTAGCTTGCCGGTAAGATGATTCTTTTTAAATATTTTTAATCATTATTTATTTTATATATAGATGGTTGTATGGTAAATATTTATGTTATTATGAAGGTTTTATTACTTATTTTGTTGGAATGGTTGGACTCTATTTATTAACTGCCTTATCTTTGAATAGGTTTGAAAAATTTCATAGATAATCAGATAATATTTGATTTATTTCAAAAGGTATTGGAAAATTGTTATACCTACAAAAGAGCAATATGTTACTTATCGAACTGCTTATATATCAGTAATTTTGTCTGTACTTGGTGGTTTATTTTGGGCATTACCACCTGTATTTGGTTGGTAAGTAGAAAAGTTTGATTATATAGAGTGACATATTTCTAAGTTAAAAAAGGCTAGAATAAATAAAACTAATTATTATATGAAGTTTTTAATTCTAAATCGCATAATTTGATTACAGAATACTATATTTATCTGATTAAAATCTAAGCATTATCTTTCACATTTATGCTTGTACCATCTTTATGATGATTTTTTTAAACTCATACAAGCAAATAACACTAACTGAACATTACTTATAGCTTAGATAAATGAGTAAAAAAGAATTTTGAGATAAACAAAAAGTTTTAAATGAAGTGACAATTTATTATTATTCAAATGAAAAAATAATATGATGGAAACTGTTTTTCTTTTTACTCAAAAAAACAAAATTAGAATAATTTCTGATTTTGTTAATGGATATTTACTATTTTAAATTATTTTTTGTCATCATTTTTCAGAACACTTATTATATGAATAATATATCTATAGAAAGAATTCTGGCAATTATAAACGATGAAATTTGTTCAGAATTATAGTTTGATAGCTAATATAAAGATAAATCATCATGAATAAAACTTGTTATATATTAATAAGAAAAGAGAAGAGAAATATTCTTCTATCAACTCCTATGAAATTTAATTTCTTTCATTTAGGAATAATTATAGATTAGAAGGTGCACGAACAACATGTTCCATATGTTGGCAAGATCGATCAATAAATGTCCTTAGTTACAATGTTTTTATGTTTATTTTTGCTTACATTATTCCATTAATTATTATGGTTTATTGCAATACGTGTATTTATCTTAAAGTAAGTTTAATAAATTGTTTGTTTATTTTGTAAAATTTTAAATATATTTATATGAATATAAGGTACGCGAAGCAAGTAGAACACAAATGACATGGAATACAATTAAAGGCTTATCAAAATCATGTTTGAAAAAACAAAACATGGAAAAACGCATGGCTAAAACAGTCTTTTTTATCATCGGTGAGTTGTTTCTTTCTTCTATAAAACTACTCTGTTTTATTGATGAATATATTTGCATGTGAAAAAACGATTAGCTGAATATAATTTGATATATAGACGGAAGTTAGGCATTATTTTTATTTCCTGCAATATAATTTCAATAAAGAAAGAAAAAACATATTCTTGAAATTTTGGTTAAAAATAAAATATTTTCATCATATATTTTAATAAAGATCAACCTTTTATGCATTAGAATATTTTTTATTTTTGATAGTATCTATTGTGTAGTGATTACAATTCATCATCAACTATTGTTCTAACTTTTTTTTTTGTTTAATTTCCTGGTACTATTATGAGTCAATTTTTTTTCTTTTTTAAAACATAGAGCGAAAAAAAATAAAAACCTAATACTGACATTGAGATATGGGTACAGTTGAAATGACATGAAGTCGTTTTTTTAGACCTAGCTTTTATGTCATGAGTACGTTGGCGTCAAATGCATTCTTCGTTCTAGGAAGGAAACATTTGCATTGAAGTAGAAAAGCTTTTAAGTTTTGCTCCTATGTCGATATTCTCTAGATAATAATAACTATTATCTCATTTTCATTTTATTTTTATGTAAAATACTATTAGAACATTATATTTTTCCATGAATTTTTTATAATATGTCTTTTTCCGATCAACATAATCTTTTCATTACAAAATATTCATGCTATCTATTTGTTTTCCGATATGAAAAGAGTTAAAGTTTAGTAGATAGTAGTAAAATGAATTTTATTTACAGAAAGTGACTGGAAAAAAATTTTAACATTTTTCTAATAGCAAATCAATGAGGGTAAAAAAAAAGTCAGAAAAGTTTTGTCAACAGAAACAAAGACTTAAGTTTGCGTAGATTAGCACTTCATTGTTTGGAAGCTTTGAGAACATGCAGGTCTTTTACGATCAAAAACTAATATCTTTTCTTATACAAAACGTTTTTAAATAAAGGATGAATAGAACTATATAGTGTTAACATTCTTTGGTAATAATATCGAAAAGATAACTAATCAAAACATGTGAACATAATAGAGTATAGAAGTCTTGAGAAATACATTAAAACTTGTTATTTCTAGATGCTTTATTTTATGAGATACTGAAATCACACATGACTTGAAACATATTTATGAATAATTAACTAGACTCTATTATGTATATAAGTGCAACAATTTACTGTCAAAACAAATCAAAATGGTTAATGAAAATGTGATTTTGAACTTTTTATGAATGTCTAAAGTTTTATATATTCTAAATTCTCCTCAGAAAAACTTTTCTTCTACTAACAGACGCTATTAATATGTGTCATAAACTTCAAGATCGTAAATTCTATGATAGGAGTTAAAATTTTTCATTTATTATAATAAATATTACATAATTTATTTTTAGTTAGTTTTACAATCGCCTGGACACCATATGCCATTGTAGCATTTATATCATCATTTTTTTCTCCGGATTTAATTCCACCATTAGGTGGTACACTACCAGGTTAATTAATTTGTTTCTAAATTACTTTATTTCTAACTATTCTTTTCTAAATAGCAATATTTGCTAAATCATCAATATATTTCAATCCATTTGTTTATATTGCATCAAATTCTTATATTCGTTCAAGAATATTCAGTATGCGAAAGAATACAAATCGATCAACCAGTTTGTATTGTATTATAACAAGACATCTCTATTTATTTGCTTTTATTCATTTTTTAGTTAGTGATTCATTAAAAGAAACTAATCAACAATCACTTTCACTGAAACAACTCGAATTTAGTTAATATGTCGTCGAATGTTAAAACTCGTATACATATTGTCTTGTTTTGGTTTTGTGAAAAAAAAAACGAAAAAGAAAAATATTTTTTTGTCCATTGTTTTGTGTTACACTAACACTAATGTATAGTTATTTTTATTTTTTGAAAAAAAGAATTAAAGAAAAAAAAAATAAAATAAAATAAAAAAATTCTAATAAGGTTAAAAATTGAAAAACAAAAATCTCTATATATTTATTTTCTATGGTTTATTTACATTTTTCACAACTATAATTCCTTTAAACTTTGATGCAACTAATGTTCCTTGTACACCTTTTAAAAAAGCCTGTCCAACAATATTCATTGATAATTGATGATGTGTTTGTTCATTTTTTAATAAAACATCACTAACAACATTACGTATAATAATATCACCATGAATATTTTCAACACGTGTATTACCATTATCTTCTCGTACAATAACTGATTGTTTTGTTGTACGATAATTATGAATTATTATTTCACCATAATGTTGTGATAAATCAATTGTTTCATCTACTTCTAATTCTTTTAACATCATTTGTTTTGGTCCACGATATAATAATAAATCATCATTTAATGCTAATGTATCAAATCCATATTGTTCACTTGGTAAAAGTGTTTCATCACGAAATACTTCTTTAATAACTTCATTCAAACTTTTATTCACTGGCTCTTCAAGTGTTTGATGACCAGCAGCTAAAGATAAATTATAACAAGTTTTTTTCAAAAAAATTATTCTCATTATTTGGAGATATATATAACCTATAATCTAGATGAAAAATTTTTTAAATTATTTGAGCTGTTAATTTGTTGATAAAATAAAATTTTCAAAAGTTGCTAACATTGTTTCAAAGTTGGCGTTGAAAAGATTAATTTTAAATATTTTATAATTCGAGTTCGAAAGTTTAATTCAACAGTGTTTTGAATGAGAACTATCCGATTTTAAAACACTCATTTATTGTAATAATTTCAAGACTTTTATACTAATAATAGATTATTGTTTTTTTTTTTCATTTAATTAAACATTTATTAACAGTGATATTCTATAATTCGTTTAAGGTAGATACTTTTCTTATGTTAATGTGTATTGTATAAAGAAAAAAGTCTTCTGATTGTAAATAATTGGTTCTACCTGTTGTTGATGGAAAAAGGCAACAATAAAAATCTAACTGAAGTTCATAGATAAATCAAATTGTAAAGCTTATTATTATAAATGAGAGAGTTCAAAAACAGTTTTCTTGCAATTTAAAAGTGTTATTATATGTGGTCAATATGCATATGGTTTTCACAGACGAAAAGTATCAGTTATAATATGTAACGATATTTGAGAAAAAGCACGTAGGAAAGGTCATACGAGAAACATATTAATATATATATATTATTAATTTCTCATTATAGATCAAAATAGAGTGTATTCATTAAGAGTCAAATCCTATTGGTATCATTTTCGGCACTGATTAATACTTATATTTTAATAAGGATTCAACTCTTCTTACCTGCTTGCATAACATTATTAACAACATTTTCAAGACTCTGTTCAATTTTTTCCAGAAGTAAAGATGGATCATATTGTTTTACTGAAATAACAACAAAGAGAAAGATGAAAACATTTTCAAGTAGCATATATTTTTGACAGAGTAAATTGAAAATTAAAAAAACAAAAATTTTACCTGACGTTGTCTCAAATTTAAATTCTTGTACGGTATTACTTTCATTATCATCTGATGATGATGTTATATTATCAATTTTAAAACTGTAAGCTGCATTTTCTTCAAGATTTTCAACTTTTGTGCTTAGATGTTCTTTATCAATTGTTCCAACCTAAATTATGTATTAATAAGATAATAAATAACCCAGGTAAATCAGAAATGACTGGAAAACTCTAAGAAATGATAGGAACTTTGAAGCAAGAATCTGACAAAACATCTGATGACCAGATTAGTTCAATTGAGGTCGGAACTAGTCGAAAACATATAGAGCCGACAACAGGATACGATCATTAGATTCTTACTTCCAGATTCATATCATTCTCCGGTCGGAAATAGCGTTTTTTTCTGCTAGTTCCTGCAGGAAATCGACGGATTAGAGTACCGAAATTACTTTTCAGAGAATTTAAAATCTTTATCTTTAAAAAAAAAGATTTAATACGTATCAATATTAATACACTATAAATGAGATGTATTTCCTCGACGGATGACAGAGGAGTTTCCTTTGTATTATTTACAGTCAAAATGAATAATCTTCTAGTATCTGAAAAAGTGTAGTACAAATCAATTCTTCTCTATTGAATATTATTTTACGACTTTTTTTTCTATTACATACTTTATTCCAATCATCATCTGTTGTTTGGTTTTTTGAATAAACATCAAATACATCTTCAAATGCTGCTGGTTCTTCTCCTGGAACACTGGCTTCAATAAGAACACTTGTTGAATCTAGTTTTTGAATTGAAAATCGAGGTGGAACAGCCACAGGAGTTTCACTTTCAGTTTTAGCAACTAAAAACAACGAATATATATATATATATACCGAAACCTTCTTGAACTTACATCGCCCTTTTCGTGCCGATGGCATTTTAACATCAAGGACAAGTGAAAGTTGAGAAGTATCAGTTCCACTTGTTGTTGCTGTTCCTGGTAAAATTGGAGTAAAACGAAATTTATAATCAGTTCCTTGTTTAAGCTTATCAATTGTTAATTGTGGATCATCATGAGTAATATCCGATATCTAGACAAAAGAAAAGAGCTATTTATATTTCTTAAGTATGCAAAAAAAGTCAACAATATTTTACTTGTATCCATTGATCGAGTTGATCAATTGTTGTATATTCAATTTTATAACAATCAAATTCTTTAAAACCTTCTTCGGATATATTAATATCAACTGTATTTGGTGATGTTGGGTTGATATGTAATGAATTCAACCATTCATTAACGTTATGTACGGTTAATACTTCTGGTTCGACTTCATTGTCTGTGAAAAGAAAGAGATTTTACTGAATTGAAAAAATAATTGTATTCGTTGTACCTGTTGTTTTCATTTCTTCAGGTTCATTTGTTGATGGTGTCAAGCGAAATTGACATTGTTTAGCATCGGTTAAACTATCTATTCTAGCTGAACGTTGTGATAATGGTACTTCAATAACTTTTTCCCACTCTGGTTGTTGTTCTTCTTTCTTTTCAATATCATAAATATTTGGTTTTTCTTCATTTTTTTTATCGTTCCATGTTAATTGAACAGAATCAGATGAAAGAATTTCCACATGAGGTATAATAATATTTTTATCTTGAAATAAATTAATAAATATTTCATCAGTTGGTTTACTTGTAAATGTTTGACCATTTTGTAGATGAGCTTTAAGACGAAAATATGATGGAATATTAACATTTATTTCATTATTATCATTATCATTTAATAGTGAAATATCTAGTTGTGCTTGATTTTCTAATTTATTAATTTGTTCTCCAATAGGTAACCATTCATTATCACCTAATTGACGTTCAATTGTAAAATAATCGATTGCAGAGGATGAACTTGGTGATGCCCATTGACATTTAAGACGAATTAAAGAACTCTGTTCATCTTGATTTTCATTTGTTGATGATATAGGTTCCCAATCAACAGTAAATGATATCAATTCAATAGCTCCTGATTTTTCTTGATCATATTCAATAGAAGATTTTCGAATTTTATCAGAATCATTTGCTTGATCTTTGATTAAATTTTTCTTTTGATCTGCAATCAAATGACCATTGTCTATTAAATGTTTGTTTGACTCAATTTCTTGTTGTTTTGATTCAACTTGTTGTTGTTTTGATTCAACTTGTTGTTGTTTTGATTCAACTTGTTGTTGTTTTGATTCAACTTGTTGTTGTTTTGATTCAACTTGTTGTTGTTGTGATTCTACATAGAAAAATACATATTTTACTGTGTTTTGTTTTATTTCTATCCTTGAAAACATATTTATTGCGAAGAAATTAGAAAACATACTTTCATATTTTTGACTTGCTGCATCATCAAACATTGTTTTGAATTTTTCATGTCGTTTTTCAATTAATTCATCTGCATCAGTTTTTGGAGTATTTAAACGATTTTCTTCGGCTTGCCGTTTTCGTTTTGCTTCAGATTCTGCTAATGCTGTATCATATTCAGCTAAAGCTTGTAAACGTGCTGAAGATGAAACACTACCACCACGAGTTCTCGATGATGATGGATGATCACGTTGTTCACTGAAGCGTTTTCGACGTTCTCGAAGTTCTTGCACACGACGAGATGATGATGGAATCGTCGGTAAATTTGTGTGTTTTGAATAGTCATGTTCTAAGTCCTATTTAAAAAGAAATTTTTTAAATCGTTGATTAAATATTTTGATAGAAACTCTTTGATTACTCGAAGACGTTCATAAGCAATATTGCCTTGTAAAGTGACTGTATTACGCCATCGATCAAAATCATAAACAGATCGAGAGTAAGCTCTGCCTATTGGTAAGAAATCTGTTCGCCAACTAAGAGCAAATTCATCTTCACCAAGCATACGTAAAATACGATTAAGTTGTATTTCTTGTCCAGTAATCTAAATATTCATCGGGAAAGTTAGCTTTTTCTTTTGTAATGATTATGTACTAAAATTTACTGTTTCATAAGTATTACGTAAAAAATGATAATCTTCTAAACGTTTTTCTGCTCCAGCAGCCATAAAATGTGCAACTAAATGTGGTGTCTCTTCCTAGATGATAATAATAAACAAATTGAATAATATAAATCGAACAAAATATATTTCAACCCACCATTTGTTATTATCAAGATTTCTTAATTAATGCAAAATCAATGAAGAAAAATTGTTGATCTCGTTTAATACATACAGATAAATGTTTATTGTCTGTCTGATGTAATATGTCTTTAAAGACACGTACATAAGAGAGAGCTATTTCTAGATTCTATTGCTATTAGAATTCACGATCAATATAGAAGGGTGACAGTGAGACAGATGTTGTTGTTATTGCTAGTGCCTATAATGGTGATAGATTATATCGGGAAATCATCATATCCGTGCTTAATTGAATATTTTCATAGCATCTATCGCATTTTTTCTGCTTCTTTTCTCTATTGTATTATTATCATTATTATCAACATAACAGTATAACAAGAGATAGTTCTGGTGAATTGATGAGAATAAGTCAAAACAAATCAATGAAAGAAAGAAAGAAAGCCAAAAAAGTCCTAGTTATATTAACGATCTATCAGTAATCATTGATATTCATTCATAGATCTTGTTGTTGTCGTCATCAACTCAAGGTTATTTCTCACATTTTCTGTCTGTTTTGGATTTTCCTCCGAAGGTATTTAGTAGGTTAGAAGCTGTGTGATAATAAACAACTATTGCCACATGTTTTTTTCTTTTTTTGGTACTACGTTCGTTATAGAAGCATATTAAATAAGTTTTATCCAACGATGCTTCAGATCTTTTCTTATCTATTTAAATGTCATGGTAATCATTGTGGGCGTTACCAATCAAACCATCGAATCGAAGAATAAGAAACTATAGTTGAATAGATAACCTGTAGTGAACGATAATAACAATAAGAAAAGGATAGAACATGACATTTTTATTTGTACTATAATAAGAATGGATTTATGCAGATGTAAATCAACAAAAAGAAGAAAAGAAAATTAAAGAAAAATAAATTTATAATTTTGATTTCGATCGTTCAGAATTTTGGACAATATTGTTTTTAATTAATTGTTCAATATTTTCTGTACTATAACCAATTTCACGTAAAATTTCAATTGTATGTTCACCTGTAAATGGTGCTGGTCGATTAATTGATGGTAATTTCGATGAGGAAAATTTAGGTACTGGTATTGGTACAAGTTTATTTTTATTTTCATTAGTTAAAGAAAAATTTTTTCTTTCTTGATTATGTTTATGCTCATATGCTGAATTCCAATTTAATACTGGTGTACAACAAGCATCTAATTTATTAAATATTTCTGTCCATTCTTTTTGAGTTTTTGTTTTAAATATTTGTTCAAATTTCTTTTTCATTTCATTTATATTCATTTGACTATGATTTTCATCGTTAGGATCAAGACCGAGACCAATAAGTAATTGATTATAAAATTGTGGCTCAAGTGCACCAACAGCCATATAATGTCCATCTGATGTTTCATATGTATCATAGAAATGAGCTCCTCCATCAAGAAGATTTTCACCACGTTGTTCACCAAACCACACCATAGGTAGATCTCGTGATGTCCACATCCATGAACTAACATATGCTGATCCTATACAAAGAAAATAAAGAAATGAATTTTATACATAAAATCAAAAATTACTCCCAAACCTTCAGCAAGAGATAAATCAAGTACTTGTCCAAGATTTGTTGTTTGCCGTTCAAATATTGCTGACATAATTGCATAAGCAGCTAATAAACCACCACCAGCAAAATCAGCTGCTAAATTAAGAGGTGCGTGTGGTTTTTTATTAGATCGTCCAAACATGGATAATAGACCGCTAATTGATAAATAATTAATATCATGTCCAGCTTTCATTGCCAATGAACCATTTTGTCCATAACCTGATACACGAGTATAAATAAGACGTTTATTATCATTTAATAATACATCAGGACCTAAACCAAGTTTTTCCATAACACCTGGTCGAAATGGTTCGATAAGCACATCAGCTTTTGATGATAAACGACGAAAAACTTCAACAGCTTCTGACATTTTAAGATCAATTGAAATTGATCGTTTGCCTCGTGCCAGTCGATCTAATCGAGTATTTTGTCGATCATCTTTTCGATCAATACGTATGACAGAAGCGCCATAATCAGCAAGAAGCATACCACAAAATGGAACAGGTGCTAAACCAGATAATTCAAGTACTTTAAGACCGCGTAATGCCATCGCAAGTCTGGAAATAAGAAAATATTGTAAGACAATAAATAAAAGATATTCGATGAGAATTGTCTCGTTTATTTTATTATTATTCAGAGAGGATCTGCCGGACGCTTATCCTAATCATCCGCTGCTAAATTGTTTTTTTTTTATTTTCTGAGATACTTGTAAAAAAATGCCGAAGACCACAATTCTTCAATTTTTGAGGTTAGATCATAGAAATTCATGGTATTTTGAGATTTTTCTGGCGTATGTTCATTGTTTTGAGTCGAGAAAGGTCTTTAAAAAAGCAGAAAAACGTTCGCCAAAAACATGGGCTACTCAGTAGTCATTACAATAACTTTTGTAATTGAGCGTATTTTCACAAAGAAAGAAGGGGGTATATAGTTCATGGTAACCAGTCTGTTAGTAACTCGCCTCTAATCCGGTTTACTTATTGTATTTCAAAAAAAAAGAAATCCATAACGCCTTAAAATTCTGCATCTTTTGATATATTGTTCAAAGAGCAAAACTGCATACGCAAGATTTTAGTAGTGACCACAGTTGTTGTGCTCAGTGACAAAATCACAGAAAGCTGTTGAAATGGTGTTCGTATTGGGTAGTTTTCACAGTATAGCTTAATATGAGGGCAAAATAAATAGTATATTTGAAATCAATGCAAAAGCCTACATTCTATTAAATATATTTTGACAAAGTTTATTTTTCACAAAGCATGCACCTATACTCCTCCTGAGCATTAATCCGAAAAATCTGACCGTCATACTATTCAGAGTTGGTTTTTTATAAAACTTAAATTTTACTAGAATATATCTGATCTGAGGTAGCTTTTGTGATGATTTCGAATATAATATTTATTTTACTCTAAAACTGAACTATAATAATTAAAACTACTAAAAACGAACACAACTTTAACAATTTTTATACGGCTTCGACACTAGTATGGGAAACAGTTCAAATTTTCTCAACATAAAAACAACGTCTAAGAAAATTACCAAAGCATTTTTAAAGCTTGACGTGTGGTTATTCAAAATGAGATAAAATACTTCATCTTATCTCTTCCTACGAAGAACTAGATAGGTTGACCAAGATAACTATAAATAAATTCAGGTTACCTCTACTCAAATTTATTTTTTCAACTTTATTAAATGTATATTCAACTTAATATCATTTTTATGCGAATCATAAATGTTGACTTATATTTTTATTCGGAACAAACATAGTCTATATAGTGGTCAAAAGCCGGTCAAAATGATTATCAAGGACTATTAAAATGCACTATTGGTCGTTCCTACTAAAAACCTATACACGTAGTTTTACTCTTTCATTAATATATATCAAAAGATGCAGAGTTTCAAACGCTATGGACTCATTTCGTGGGATAGCATTAGTCAATCGAGTCAGAAGAGAATTGTTGCTACAATAGTTATCATAAATCATAGATCCCTGCTTTTGATGTGAATATATGGTTGATTACTAAAAGTTATTGTAATGAATACTGATCTAGGTCATTTTGTAGAGAAATCTTTTCTGTATTTTTTAAATCCTTCTCAACTTAAAGCAATGGATGAAGGCGAAGAAAATTTCGAAATGCCATCAAAATGTTTTAAAAAGTAATTTTTTTTGTTATTTTTAGGCTTTAATTCCGAAATAACCCAAATATTTTTGGATTCATAATTATCATCATGGGATCTCTCATCTGAGATGAAAACATCCAAAAAAAAGAAGTATCGTGGTGCTTGACTTGGATGGTGGTTCAGTCGATTCTCTTTTAACGATTTGAATATATTTTCCATAAATATTTCAATCAGGCATAAGTATTAATTAATCAAGTTTTTTCTTTAATTAATTAATCGATTGAATAAAAAGATAAATGATTAAAGGGTTCATTTGATGTTTATTAAGCAAAAAAGAAAAAAAGGATATAATATAGATATTTAATGTCACTACAGTAAAGGGCAAAAAAACTATATAATATATGTCTGTGCAGGATATTAATCTATAGATAGATTCGATAAAATGTTTAATGTAGAGCCCAAAGTGCTTTTAATGCTTTTGTTAAACCCATATCATTGTAATTGAAATAACTAGAATAATAAAAACAATCAATTGAATATAAACATTTATTTTTTTTTTTTGTATCACTCTTACCAAAGACCACCAAACGCGATTGCTGTCATTGCATATCGAATGAGATTAGCGAAAGGTAAGGCTTTTCTAGGACAATAATCAATCAATACAGCATCCATTCCTAGAAACATAAAATATATTATTATTTATTATTAATATATCTATTTTAACTAACCCCAATGAGCATGAATAGCCATTGTAGCAGCAAGTAAATAATTCATTAATGCTGAATCATAAACAAATGAGCCTGGAATGATAGCTAGCATAGCTACGGCTACCACACGTTCTACTTTCCAATGATCCGAAGTTGTAAATACAGCCATATTTGCTGTTGGATTTTGGAGTGGAAATATAGGTTGAACAGCTGTTCCACCAGCAACAGGTATCATTGATTTCTATTTAAATTAAACAAAAAAAATCAAATGAAATTTTTGATAATAAATTTTATACTGATGATGGACCACCAAGAAAATATGAATTAACCAAAGATGGATGAACGATACGGCTTAATGGTCGAAAACCGCGCATAAGAGCAAAACTCATTTTTGTTTATTTATAGAGAAGAGTTTAGAATCTGAAATAATAGACAAAAATCTTCATCTAGATTTTTAACATTTTTGTATCAATAGAAAGAGAAAAACGTAATAAAGAAAAATTTAAATTTTCATTTTTTAAATGACCACGTTGAACCTTGATGTCGATCCTAAAATAAATATAATTTGAAACAAAAAATATAATAAATAATCTATTTTAATAATACTTTTATTTCAACACCAAGATATTTCATTTGTGAACGATAATCATCACATTGTTCAAGTAATAATTTTTTCGAATTTTCTTCATCTGGTGATGATCGACGACGACATATATCACGTATATTTGTGCGAAATTGAACACTTTTTTCAATAACATTTTCTAATAAAATACGATCGGCTGAAGCATTCTGTTGAAAGAAAAAAAAAACAAAATTTCCTTATTTGAAAAAAGCAAAATCCTAAAGAAGATAAATTTACTTGATTTTGATGACCAGTCAGACTCATATCTATACCAAATATTTCAAGCCATGATTGAATAAAATCAACAGCTAGAAATAATGCACATGTCGGAATGTTCTTTATTGTATTCTAAGAAGGAAAAACAAAATCAAGTAGTTGTAACCAAAAAAATATGAAAGCAATTTTTTTTCATCATAAAAAAATTATTTTATTCCTAACAAACAGTTCATGAAAATTACTTGATAATTTCACAACAGAGATGGATATAATTTAAATTAACACTTTAATATGTAAAGCAGGACAAATGAAGTAGAAGAACGGATGTCGTAAGTAACGATAAACGTTATCTTGTAATTTATGACGTGAAAGTCTTGGTGAAAACTAAGTCTTTATTGTAAATGTAAAGATGAACTTTCGCTTATTGTATAGTATGCAGTACTCTACAATAATGTTGCATTGAAGCTGTTCTAAGACATTGGCTAAGCATTGCCCTAAATACTCTACTTCCTCGTTCTGTATAGACACAATTTTGAAGCCTGTTTCTAACCAGTTGCTTTTCTAGAGATCGAAAAATGAACAAACATTTTTTACCAAAACTTTTGTGCTTTAGGTTATTTGCTTTTACTTTGTCGTCTAAGCAAAACAGAATGTTAACAAACTAATGATATTATTTAGATAGAGAAAAGTATATAAGTGATGATGATTAATTAAATCAAAGTTAATATGACATCAATATTTCTCTTTGATTAACATGAATAAAGATAAGGAATGAGAAAACCTAAATTTATATTTATAGTAACCTCCCGTCACGTCCTATAATGAAACACGCCATGTACACTATTATATTCAAATAAAGAACTATTACAGGGTTGTCTTTTGTTAAATTCCTTGTTTTCAAAGATTAATTATTACATCTCTTCCAAAGAAAGGCACAATAGTTTTGAGAAATCTTCATTTTTTTTTTATTCTTGAGATCAAAGATTTCAGTATATATGTATAATATTGTTTTGTTTAAGTACTGAAATATGTGTATTTTTTAATCTCAACAATTCTATAGTGAATATTTCTCAAAATAGATTTTAAAGTTTTGTATCTATCTGATGATTTAATGATTTTAGTTCTACGTGATAGTTGAAGATCTGAACTGTAGTCGCCGAATTCTAGCTCTATTATTGCCAGAGCTTCTTAAAAACGTAAAATAGTATAATTCATGGGTACAGTAACTCGTTCATAGAGAATATTTTAATACTATTACGATAATGTATCAAAACTTTATCTTGGTGAAAAGCTAATACTAATATGATTAGCACTGCGATCTTATACAACTCCATTAAAATTATCACTTAATTATCTCCAATGTAGTTTTGAAACAAATTCTTTTTCTATTTGCTTTAAATTTTGAAAATCCCTACTTCAGTTCATGTCTACTTGAAAACATAAATTTCTCTATAAAATCTTTAAATGCTAACAAAAATAAACTGTTTTTTCTTAATTATGTAATCGATTAACTAATTGTCTCTATTGTTGACATACATATGTCACTTACCCATCGATTTATCATACCTCATTGTCACGTATATCATAATTCATATGTGAATTAATCCAATGAACTAAATCTTGTAAACGACTCATTGCTGATGGAGTATCAAAATTATTTGCTAAAACATCAATGATTTCTTCATGTGCATTTCTTATTCTATCAAATGAAATTAAAAAAATATTTAAATATCTCATACTAAGAAAAATAACAACTGTTTTATACCTTGTTATAGTTTCAACTTCTGATAAAGATGATATATCAACTAAACCTTTTTGACAAGCTTGAACTGTATCAAAAAATGCTTTAAATAATTTATCAACAAATAATGCTTGTTGAATAGCAGCTGATTCAAAAGACCTTGCTAAAATCTATGAATAAATGTTAATATGAAATTCATTCATTAATTTACGTGAACGATAATCATGCATTAAACAAAATAAACGAAATTGTGTTGATGTATATGTTTGAAGCATATCACGAATAAGTATTGTATTATTTAATGATTTAGACATTTTTTCATCCATTGATTTTATATTTAATAAACCTACATTTTTAGAATTTTTTTTTTTTGTTTATTTTGATTCATATTACAAAAATTAAATAATATCTACCTGAATGTAACCAATATTTTACCCAAGTTTTATTTTCATGATAAGCTGTTGATTGAAGTATTTCATTAGCATGATGTGGAAAAACAAGATCTAAACCGCCAGAATGTATATCAAGATGAGATCCAAATGTTCGACTAAAATAGTTGGTTTGTTTTTATTATTTGAAAAATAATAATAAACTTTATTGGAGTGTGACAAAAATTTTGTATGTAACTCTGTTAAAAATTGATCCATTTTTTTTTCAAAAGATGCGCCTTTGTATTCGCAAGACCAAATCTTTATAGTTTTTTCGGAATTTTGAATAGGTACTAACATTGAACATGTATATTATCGTCCTATTTACCATAAGAGACACTATAAAAACTCAATACTTCCTACAAGATCAATATCGATTTATTGTCAACATATTTTCATTATGTCCAGGCAAAGCCAATTTTTCATTATATGGTTTTGTTAAACTTAATTCTTCTTTATTATTTTGTTTAACAGTCGAAGAAATTTAATCTAGCGATTTATATATCGATCGGACTGTTTCTAGACGACACATCCAGATCGACATAGTTTTCTGCTTAGTAAAATGACATTTGAAGTTGCTGTGCAGATATTGAACTGGATCTCGCGCATAGTATTCTGCAGCGACCGAATCATACTTCTGTCCCTTCAAAATATGACCTGATTCAGTTTTTCTTTGAGGGAGAATAACTAATTTTCTAAGAAAAGACTAGCCAAGAAAACTTCATTTTTAAAAAGGTAATCTGTTTTCCTCCGAAAGATTAAAATGTAAGCTATCCATAACAGAAAATTTCCAGCAAGACATGCGAAACAGAAGAAAAATTTAACAAGGAGAAATTAGCCTGCTTCGCCATCCTAATGGTTTTATTCTCCAAATCAATTGACACAGTACTGGACTTATTTCCAACAAACAAAACGTATCTACTTTTCATTTGACTTTAATTTTTTACTAAAGTTATTGCTCTGAATAAGTTCTAGTAGCATAAATATATATAAAAATGTTGGTCGCTTCAGCCGACTATTAATTAAAAGTAATTAGCGAGTGTCTTTCTAACTATGCGATAGAAAAAAACCGAGAAACTTCAAGATAGACTCTATTATGTGGACCACATCTATGTGGAAGTTTTCAAGAGATTCTGAAGAATAGTTTCTACCGTTTAAAATTAGTTTTGCACTTCTTATTCAGTTATAAGAGCATTTTTCGTATTCCATCGCGTCGCCAGCACGAGCTTTTCACTAGTAACTTCTCTTAACAACTCTCTAGCGTTCATTTTTTTCAGATGTCTAGAGTAATTTCACCTCAAGTAACATATATAAAATTAGCTCTAAGAAAGTTCATTATTCCATAATACATATGTTCTAATCTTGCGAAGTTACTGCGTTAAATGATTTGGTTCATATATAAATAATATTATTTTATTTCAATAGTGAGAATTTCTTGAAATAGATTTGAAATTTATTATACTTGTAACCGAAGTAGAACATTCGATAGCGTATTTTTTTGAAAACATAAACATGAAGCTTTTTATCTTTTTCTGAATGAAGTTACAGTCAAAATATTTGCTACACCTGGTTATTCACTTACCTAGCCATGACAGAACATTCAATATGCCAACCAGGTCTTCCATAACCCCATGGTGATTGAAATTTTAATTCATTACTTGTTTTATCTCGTCCTTTCCATAATGCAAAATCTCGAATATTTCGTTTTTCATTAAGAATATCAGTTTCTAATGATGATAAACCTTGTTCATTCATCCTATGATGTTTATATTCATTTTTTTCACCATAATGATTCATATCAAAATAAACTGAACCTTCAAAAAAGATAAAAAGAAAACATATTTTCTTAGTAAATTTTTATGTTTTGTTTTTTTTTTTTTTTGTTGGACTTTGTACCTGATGGACATGCATAAGCAAATCCATTATCAATTAATTTTTGTATAAAATTAATAATTAATGGTATATGATCTGATACACGTGCATATAATGTTGGTGGTTGTACATTAAGTTTTAACATATCATCAATAAATTCTTGTTCAAATTTTTTTGATATTTCTAAATAATGAACATTTTCCTATATGAAACAAAAAACAAAACAAAATTGAATCCTTTGTTTTTCAAATGCAAAACAAAAAAAACAAGGATCAAACCTTTTGACTACGATGAATTATTTTATCATCAATATCAGTTATACCCATCATGAGTACAATATTATAATTAAATACATGTTTTAATATTCTATGTATAATATCAAATGTAACATATGTACTTGCATGACCTATATGAGAACTATCATAAACTGTTGGACCACACGAATACCTTTATATTTAGAAAAACAACAAATGTCAAAAAAAAATATAAAGAATTAAAAATTTTCCTACCAAAATATTGTTCCTGGATATTTTGGTTCAAATTTTTCCATGGATTTACTGGTTGCATTGTACACATAAACATCATGAATTTGAGATGATGTAAAATATCGTTGATACGATGATGATGATAATAATAATGAACGAAATGATAGTAAATGTGATCGAAATCTTATCATATTTGTTTTTGAAAAAAGAAAAATAAACAATAATAACTAAATGATTTATATATCAATGAATTTTTGTTAGTGGTTTAAATGTTTTAACCAATAGAATACTAAATAGGAGTCCGCTAATTGTTGTCAAAGAAAAAAAATAATAATAAAATTTATCCAACAAAATAAAATTTATTTAAAAAAACATTATTTGTATAAAAACAAAAAAAAAACACACAATATTTTCAAATCTAAACTCACATGATTCACTGAATGTCATAAATTATATTTATATATATATATATATATATAATCAACAGATTGTCGTAGTCAAAACTATTCGATCGAGATAATAACAGTTATCATATTTATATCATATTGAATGATTTTATTTTATAGGTTTGTTTTGAGTACATTTTATTCTATTGTTTTTGTAATATAACAAGCACAAATGATGCTTCCTGATTCACCACAAAATATTGTTGTTGTAAGAGCACCATCACCATCTGTTCATTATATAGCTGGTAGTATGATTAGTGATACATCAAGTAGTATTTTGTTAACACCAAATCATCATCAACAAACAACGATATCAACAGTACAACAACCAATTCATTCATTTAATCAACCGGTTTCAGAATCATGGTGTTTAACAAGTGTTAAAGTTATTAAAGTATGAAAGAAATTATTTTCTTGACGATGATAGAAATGATAAGAAAAAATAAAACTGTTTTATACTTTAAAATAATTGTTGAAATCTTCTTTTGTATTAGACTATTCGAATTTAAATAGGTAATTGAAATATAAATAAAATTGTTTTTATCTATGAAGAAAATTATTTAAGTTTCTGTTTCTTTTTTTTTTTTATTCAATATATTAGACTTGTTCTTTCCATCGCTGTATAATTTGATAGTAAACGTAGGATGTGATGATAGAAATGCAAATATTTATTTAGTTCTTGAGGATTAAGAGAAAAAACTTCGATCGATTCAGTTAAATGTTAGTTTCACTTTGACAACAATTTGATTGTTTTCAAGATAATTGAATATATGTTTTTATTCTTCTATTATTTAGTTTTCATTTCATTGGACAATAAATAATTTTTCATTTTGTCGTGAAGAAATGGGTGAAGCATTAAAATCATCATCATTTTCAGCAAATGCAAATGATAAACTCAAATGGTGTTTACGTCTTAATCCAAAAGGTCTTGATGAAGAATCAAAAGATTATTTATCACTTTATTTATTACTTGTTGCTGCACCAAATAGTAAATGTGAAACACGAGCTAAATTTAAATTTTCAATATTAAATTCAAAAGGTGATGAAACAAAAGCTATGGAATCTCAACGTGCTTATCGTTTTGTTCAAGGTAAATTTTTTCTCTTATTATTTAAAATCCATGAGCATAATCTTTGCGAAATAAAAATACAAAATATAATTTAGCTGTTGTTACTTATGGTAGAGAGTCTATTTTTGTTCTACCTATTTTGTAACACATTTCTTTACCATCCTTTATTTCATCATCCAAAAATGTGCAATCAGAAAGTATTTTATATATTATAACGTCATGTTATTGATATATAATCTGTGACGTGAAAGGGAGAAGTGTTACCAATGTGTCTTTGATTAGAGATGTAAAGCGAAGAATATATCAACAGCGGCGGCTGGATTTATCCTAGCTTTTATGTATTGTTGTAGTCGGCGTCTACATAGTTTTCAAGCTTTGATACCGGCAGCTGAATCATTTGAGTGTTGATGGAGATGACGCAGTCGGTCGCCTTACATCTCTATCTTTAATGACTTCTGAGTAATGCGGGAAAGTGAGTGTTGCTAAGATGTTTGTGATGAGAAGTATAAATTGATGCATTGATTGGTGGCGGTTGGAAATGTTTAACTTTTTTTTCTTCGTCAGCTGCGTGACTGAATCGCTTGAGGGTTGGTGACAATTTAGCCGATAGGATTACACCTCTGTGATACTATCTGTGTAACGTCTGTCAAGATATGTGGGGGAGTCCAAAGTTTTACTTCTATTCCTCTATAGCCGTTTTATATTGTGCTTCAAATAAAAAGAAAAAGTTTTTTAAAATTTTAGGCAAAGATTGGGGTTTTAAAAAATTTATTCGCCGTGACTTTTTAATCGATGAAACTAATGGTCTTCTACCAGATGACAAATTAACATTGTTTTGTGAAGTTAGTGTCGTTGCTGATAGTGTTAATATTAGTGGACAAACACAAATTAATGCAGTAAAATTTTTATTTTCCACTAAAGAAAATTCATTTTTAATTTTCTATATATTTCTTTGTTTTTAGCTTAAAATTCCTGAATGTCATATAAGTGATGATTTTCAATCATTACTTGACAATCCAACTTATTCCGATGTAACACTTGTTTGTGGACAAAAAGAATTTCCTGTTCATAAAGCAATATTAAGTGCACGATCAAAAGTTTTTCAAGCAATGTTTGAACATAAAATGTTAGAAAATGAACGTTCACGTGTTGAAATTGAAGATATTGATGGTGATATTATGTTTGAAATTCTTCGTTTTATATATACAGGTAAAGCACAAAATCTTGATACATTAGCCGATGCACTTTTACCAGCTGCGGATAAATATTGTTTGGAAAGACTTAAAGTACAATGTGAAGACGCATTATGTACAACAATTGATCGTGATAATGTTGCTGACACCCTAATACTTGCTGATCTTCATTCAGCAACACAATTACGACAACAAGCTATTGACTTTATAAATGCACATCCACAAGGTATTTTACATGAAAAAACACAATTGTATAATAATATTATTCATGTGCTCTTTTTTTTTTGCCTTTTGTTTATATAGATGTAATAGAAACAATAGGTTTTCAAACAATGATTCGTACACATCCACATTTATTAGCAGATGCTTATCGAGCTATGGCATCATTACAAAATAATATCATTTGTCCACCTAGAAAAAAACAGAGAACTGCATGAGCTCTATCAATATTTATTATGTCGTTATTTTTGTTTCTTCTTCTTCTTGTTTCTAACCATATTCGTCAGAACTACTCGTAGAAAAGTGTCTGAACAAAATTCGCTATTTTTTTTCTTTGGTTGATGTTGTTTTTTCTTTTTTTTTAATGTACGTTTATCATGTGGTATTGGTGTGTCTTTTTTTGTCTGATATGACTTGTCTCGTTGTATAAACTTGAACTCTATTTGTAGTGTGTTTCAAAAAAAATTAACAAGAGATAGTAAAGTCAAGATTAAATAAAAGTTTTTATTTCGAATGAGTATATCACATTGGAATAGATGATTTAATTATCATGTGTAATAGATTTATGTAAAACAAAAAAAAAAAAACAGTAAATTTCAAGAAAATTATATTTATTAAAATCAAATCAATGCAATCATCTGAATTCAATTAAAATCAACAATTTATATACTTAAACACTTGTTTTAGATTGAAAATATATTTTTGAAATAAATAAAAATTCTAATTAATTTTGACTTCACCGAAAATATTTAAATGAGTCAGTTTATTAAATTAGACGTTGAAATCATATGAAATTCATCTCGAATATGTAATTAGCACGTTTCTTATTGAATAGAATGTTATTCTTTGTAATTAATATTAGCTTTGATTAATACTCTGTTTAATTTTGAAATACGGCACGAAAGAAAACTAAACTATCACAATCATAGCAACCACTCTTTACATTTTTTTCAAATATTATTGTTGTGTTGGTATAGAATTAACATATGAGGTATCAAATTTAATTTCACTTCTTCGTTTGGTATCATCTAGCTGATGTATCCGTAATGGAGAGTTTTTCTAATTTTGTATGAACTAACCCAGTCAGTCTGGAATATTGCATATTGAAACAATGAATAAAAACAATACTATTAACTATAATCCATTTCTTGAAACATTAGCCAATGTTGAATTAAATGTTATCAATATACGACAATACATTTTAATACATCAATAACGAAAGATAATTGATTTAGCACAGGTCAACAAATACGGCGTTCGTATACGACCATATTTTGACGGTTTAAATGGTTGAATATAACGATTGTATATAATCGTGACCGTTTGCGAGGATCGTAAACGACAGTTCTTTTCTTCGTATACAACATGAAGATATACAATCGTCATATTGGATCATGCAAATCACCATAGTTCGCTGTGTCCGGTCATTTATGACTGTGTTGGTTTGACCTGAAATATTTGTATTATATTTTTTATTGTAAAGAACAAGATCATCATCTATCGAAATGTCGAAAAAGCCTTCAGCAATAATAAGATCATCTGAGCATAAAACAAGAACATGAAACAAAACAAAACTTTTACAATTATAGCAATCAATTGCTTCTTTTTATTTTTTAACAAGGAGCCTTCATTAACTAAAAATAGTCTCAGTCTGTCAACAATTATTAGAAAAATGTATAAAAGAAAAACTTGCAAACGGAAATAAAATCTACTTTGAACTCATATTATTATTATTATTATTATTTCTCTTGAACATCGATGTGAATAGTTGATTTATTTGTATAGAAATTTGTAAACATACTTGATGAACTTTGTTTTGTACTGAACAAATGTGTTCTATAAATAAATATAGTGGAGTGACGTTCTCTTTTGCGTTCAAATCGATAAATATAGATTTCATGTTTTAAATACACTATTCATATTTTATATATATTAAATCATATAATTTGCTTTTATCTAGTTTCATTTAAAATGACAATTAATAATTCTTTTATTGTTTTGTTTAAGAGTGTTTTTTTTTTTTATTTCATAGTAAATCTAAGTTCATATAAAACGTGAAATTAGAAGAAAAAAAATGTTAAAACTAATTCTTCTTCTTTGTCATATTACTACAAATGTAACTCTATCTTTTGAAAGATATACAAAAAAATCCGATCATAATACACAGATGATCAAAAGTAAGAAGAAAATGAAAGGAAAATTTTTGTGATCATGTCAGAATAAGCACGCTTTAAAAAGAGAAAAAGAATTAAAATATACACATTGTCCAAAAAAACAATCACAAAGAATTGGAATATTAATATTTTATAACTTAAGCTTTTTTATTATTATTTGAATTATTATTACTAGTATTTGTTGAATTCCATGTTAATCGTTCTTCATAAAATTTTATCACAAGTTGTGGAGATTGTTTATTCACAATACGTGATGGAACAAGCTCGGCTTTATTTACTCCTTGCCATTTTACTCTTAAATTGAAGAAAAAAAAAAAAAAAGAAAGAATCAATTTAAAATTATTTGAAAATGAAATTTTTTCTTTACAAGAACATTAATTCTCCATCGTATATATCTGTTGCACCTAATAACATATCTGGCACAAGACCACGACCATAACCAGTTTGATCAAATTCAATACGAGGTCGTTTAGTTTGAGAAGTATTGTTATTATTATTATTATTATGAGTCTTATCACCATCGGAATTATTGTGATTATGATTATTATTATTGTTACTACTAGTACTACGAGATCGTTTGGGACATGAAGTATCATCACTTTTTGATGCTGATGCTTGTTGTTTTTCTTTTTGTTCAGCCATGAAGGCTGCTATTAATTCAGGACATTCAAGGTTTTCTGCAGGTTCCTGAAAAAAAAATGAAAATTGTCAGAAAAAACAAGTAATAAAAAAAAATAAAGTATTCTTTACCCATGTATTTTCATTTTCAGGAAAACCTTTCCATTTTAGAAAATCTTTTTTGTTTTCAATGAAATAAGAAATATTGAATAATAATCATTTTGAATAAAGAAAAAAACTAAATATATATATTTCTTACATTGAACTTTGCCTTTTTTTGTTGTACGCATTTTAACAATTCTTTCAACAATATATTCTTCTTCATCAAGATCTGAATCGGAATCTGATTCGGATTCATTTGCTGCTTGTTTTTCTGATGATTTGTCATTTTTATCGTCGTCAACATCGGTAGTATTGCGACCCATTTTTTTTTTTTTTTATTCACAAATAAGGTTATTTATAAACAATCGTGACAATCTATAGTGTAATTCACATATGAAACAATATTCGGTTATCAATCATATAGGAGAAAAAAAACGAAAAAGAAAAGTTACGCAAGGCCTTCTATGAAGCGACAAATAAAATAACGACCGTTGTCATTTATGAACCTCTACCGCATACTTGTTACAAGCTTCATTTAATAAGAAAAAAAATACTCTGTACGAGGTAATGTAACGACAAATTCAAATAGTGACCAAAGTTACGAACACAAGCGAAGAGTGAAGACGGAGAACAAAAAGCCTTGCTTGATCATTGGCAAGGTAATATCCAATGATATATATAGTTAAACCATTTCATCTAGTGACATCCGTCATCATAAATCTAAATGACGGTCACCTTGAGTTATACATGAGAAAAAGAAAAAGTACACATAAAAATATGTTTAATTCATATGCCCAATAAGATTATTTGCTGATTGATAATGGTACGATTTACTCGAACACTTTACCGTTACATAACATTAAAAAAATATTTATTCAGAAAGAAAATTTTGTACTTCAAAATGTATGTGGTTTTTGTTCAGATTCTCATTGAAATACATTTGTAAATGTAACTCAATGAATCATCATTCACCTTGATACGAAAACATAGTATTAACATAATAATGTTTTGTGTGATTCTGGATTTACATTTTATTCTTTTTTGTAATCAATTCGATAAGGGTTAAAATTATTTCTGAAAAAATCAGCACCTATTAAATCAAGTATGAGTCATGACAATTTGATAACGTAATAACATATTGACATTTTTATATCATAGAGTTGTCTTTGAAACTCAAGCATAAATTCTTACGAAGATTGTTTTTCTTTTCTTATTAAAAATCAATATTCGATAACCATACTATGAATAAGTATGCGTCAGGTGTCTATATCGTTCCATTTGCCAAACCATATATATTTGACATTATCTCCAAATGTACTTCTACCTCGTTGATTAGAAAATGTTTACATTTGGTAAATGACTTTTGCCCTTTTTCATTTCTACATTTATATGAAGATTTGAAAAAAAAATCTGGAAAAATAATAATGATCTCCACATGCTCGATAATATATAATGATATTATATATACAAAAAATTTGGTCGTACAAGTAGGTTTATGTAAATTAAATATGTTTTTTGAATGATTTTAAATTAAAACAAATCACTTTATTTTCAAAAAGAAAAACAAGATTCTGAATTTTAATAAGAAATATGTTTAGAAGATCAAAGAAGAGGTGTATTATCGTCATCAAAGATTAAACTGTCATTTTTCATATGAAAAATGACGACTTTAATAAGGACAAGAGTAACATCATGATTTTTACGATGACTTTGAAAAGTTGTCATCAAAATCCCTACGGGATTGAAATGTTAAATACGATGTAACTCTTTTTGATAATTATACGAAGACTGCTTTATTATATCTATTTTAAGACGGATTTCTTGGTCATCCTTTTACTTAGCAATCCAGAACTACAATAAGAAAGTAGTTTATATAGTATAACGAGATGTTATTGACATACGCGGTCTTGAATCGTGTATCAATAGCCTCTTTGACGGAGAAAGAAACTTTTCTTAGGCATTTGTCATAGTCTTCAATGGTCTGTGACTAGTATCTGCCACAGTCTATGAGAAGCACTAGGTTGGATGCAAATCATTATCTTATATACTTTAACACTCGTTTTAGATTGTATTTCACAAAATGATTTGTTCTAAAACTATCTTTTGTAGTTTATTTATTATTCACTATTGCTTATCTTTTAAAAATCATTTATTGATATTTAGTTTTAGTTCTTGCTTCATTAATATTTTATTGTCTCGAAATATGATTATTTCCTTTTTATATTTAACATTATAAAAGGCCTAATATTGATCAACTAATTGTTTAACAAATTCAATTAGTTTTTAATTGTTTTGTATTAATTTTTTTTTGAGTCATTAGATTCGTTTCATTGTAATGTTGTATTCATTCAACAATAGCTGACTGTGCTAAGACTAACTCAACACATAATTTAAGTGTTACAGGACATGTAAAAACAGTTAGAATTAATGAAACTTCTTGCTTTTCAAGAGTCATACATTTAACATCAAATATGATCGGTGATATAAGATTATCATATATTAATTACGCTCGCTTATTTATCAGAGAGAAAAAAAGTATTCGTTAATATGTTATCCGAAGGATAGAAAAATTAAAAGTATGTACTGATCAATTTGATGAGTGATTAGACGTTTTAAAACCAAACTACACGGATTATATCCATTCTTCAAGAACATAAAAAACATTGATATCAAAAACTAACTAAAAGATAAGAAAAAAAAGAAATACTTAACTAACGAGATATATGTAGCCATGCGTTGAAAAGTTAAATTAAGAGATAAGAAGAATTTCGTATATGAAAAATAATACACTTAATAGATTAAAAATGAAAATTTTGCTCTTATGAGAAAATATTTTTAATTAAACATGTCGTTCAATTTCATATTTTGATTAATGATTAGGTTCTATGAAATTTAAAAACAGTTCAGAAAAGTTTCATCAAAGTCATTTTTTCTAGACTATGCCCTAATATCTCTGAATAGTTCATGTGAGCAAGATCAAACAATTTTCTTATTTATGTGGAGTCATATTGTTTTCTATATTAGTTTCCTTGGTTGTATGATAAGTTTATATTCAAATTATGTCGTTGTTTCATGCCTTGATCTGACTGAAAAATATCGTTTCGTTTATATCTAGGAATATAGATTAGAAAATAAGGCGTTAGATTTTTCATTTTATTGCTAAGAAATTTAGAGTTTAAAATCAATATGTTCTGTGAAGTACAACATAAGTTCATGCTTATCTATAGATCTTATAGCATTTTCATGTGTTAATTTTGACGATAGTAGCAACTAAATATATTGCTATGAACGAAATAATCAATGTAGCAATATTAACAGCATTAAATAAAATATTGATTACACAACATTTGAATTTCTCTAAAAAAGTGAGACAAAGATATTTTCATTATCAAATTTTAGATAATTTTCTTTATATGAATATTTTGAACAGCATATAAAAAGAACATTTTCAATAAATGTGTAAAGATATTCAATGAATTTGATTTCTTTCAAACATTTGATGATCTACTGAGAATAATATTTCAAATTGTTAGTAATACGAAGAACAAATTTGTCTGCAAGGTGAAATTTAATATTTTAATGCAATATGTAATTTCATACTTAGTTGTAACAACCTCAACGTCAGATAGTTTTTTTTTAATCCATGTCTAGAGATTTTATACCTAAGTACTGAAATCAATTTTGAGAAAGTAAAATGAAAAATTTATTAGAGAGATTTTGATGTTTTAGTCTTAAGAAAGCAGGAAAAATGTTAAGAAATAAGTTACAAAAAAAAAACTATTATCATTTGATATAGAGAGCACTTGAATCTTTTTCTGTCAAATGATTATGAGATAATGAATTTAAGAATTTCTTGAGTGTAGTAAAAGTCTCTTCTTAGTTGAAAAATGAAATCAGCTAATATTTAAAAATTAAAGATATTCTATTGATAAGGAGACCAGATGTAAGTGATATACAAAAAAAACGGGTTTTATCTCATGAGAAAACATATTTAAATGTTTATTGCCAAGTCAAATGACGGTTTGGTGATAAGTAGGATTCAGTGAGAATTGAAAAACTCACAAGGATTTCTCATCATAGATGTTTCTATGGAGTTATAAACGTTTTATCGAATTTTCGGCTTATGAAAAAGTATTCATAGAAAAATGGAAAAGAAGGATTTTTTTAGCTGAATTTTTCTTAATGAATAGATCTCTTAATCCTAAGTATATCTTGAAAGTTACGGCTGAGTCATATACTTCCTACTTGAAATATTAAGTATTCAAAAAAAATAATCATTTGCAACAAAAAGCCACAAAGCCAGTTTTTCTTCAGTATTCAATATGTTCAGAAGGAACTGTCAAATTTGGCTAAAAGTTTCAGAGCATGCTTAGGATCAAACGATCTATTTATAATAATAAGCTCAGATGAAATATTTTCTTTTTGATTTTTCTATTAATATCTTACCCAGAGGTATAGAATCTGCCTTACAAAGAGAAATTTTCCCCGAATGAGAAAAATAATTGGAAGAATTTTCAGAGAGTAATGAGTTCCGAACAAACATTTCTAGATAAGAATTCTTTAAAAAAAAGTTTCTCTGAAAGTACTATATTTGTAGAAAATGTTTCTCGAAATGATGTTCATGCATGCAGGCAGATTTTGCACCCTTGACCGTAGAATAATCTAAAAATCCGATTAAACAGTTATAGCTTCATAAGAAACACCTACGAAGACAAAACCTTGCAGGCTTTTTCTAGTTTCATTGAATCCTACTGATGATGAAAATATGACTTCGATTAATCGTTGTAGATGTTTTTTCGTCAGTTGTAAGTTTCATATTCTGATAACTGTCTTATTGCATCATAGTCAACAAGTTTAATTCATCGATTAAACATCCGATATTTGAAAATTAAGCAAAACAAATTCAATGAAACTTGATTGATATTATTTGTTTTCAAGCAGTTTTACATTAACATTAAAAAAAATTAAGAATTATTTTTTTTTACAGCTTTTCGCTTCTTTTGTTATTACTTTCTTTTAAAATTTGTTCATAATACTAGAGTAAATTGTTAATTAAATTATATATTTATACTTTAAAAGAAAATTTTATTCTCAAAGAAGAATGAGTTTTCTTTTAGAAATAAATTCCATTCTTGGCGTCATAATATGCCACCTCATCACCGTTACCATGTTGTGTTTTTCTCGTTTCATGTTTGAGCATGCTTCGTTTAAGTTGTTGTATTAAATTTTGATATAATTGCATATCAAAAAGTTCTCGTTTGAACAATCCTATTAAAAAAAAAACACATTATCTCATTTTTGACACTAGGCAATCTTTGAAAAATTCATACGTTTTTCACAATGTTCACCGTAGCGGTCATGAGGACATTCACAATAATAAGTTGTTTGAAGAGAAATACATTGACCTGTATGACAGATATTTGGTCGGCAATAATTTTCCGAATAACTTGAACTAGTAAATTCTAAATAAAATAACAAATAAATTCTACTAAATAAGACATATTATATATTTACTTTTTTGACAATTAGTTCCTATAATATGTTACATAATAATGAGATATTAAAAAAAATAAACATACATATAGAAACTCGATCTTACCGTAGTAACCACTCGTACATTTGCACCAATAATCATCCTGTACATTAAGACATGTACCGCCATTTTTACATGGCGATCTGTAACATGCGTCAGCTTAAAAAACAAATAAAACAGTTACACATGTTTGACAATGTTTTTATAACATACCAATACCACAATGCATTCCTCGCCATGAACCTATACATTTACATTCATAAGTCATTTGTCCTTTCGGAATACAGATGCCTCCATTTTCACAAGGATTTAATTCACATGGATTTGATGATAAAAATGAAGGTAACGATGTACTTCTTTGAGTTCCACTTATTGGTTCTATATGAAGATTAAAACAAATATTAAATAAAAGATAATGATTTGAAATATTTTTTCTTACTCCCAGTTGGTGAGAAAGTTGATGAAGGACGAATAAGATTATCAAGAACACTTGGTGTTCGGTCAGTTGAAGCCGTTGCATGTTTATGAAAAAAAACACGTTTTACTAGACGATATTTATTATCATCATCATCATCATCACTGTCATTATCTTCGTCGACTAAATATAAAATCATATAGAATTACAATTTTAAAGATTTTTGATTGTATACTCACAATGAATTTGAGTAGCAGTCAACTGAACAACCGAAACGTACAAGATAAAAGCCAACATGAAAAATTCACGTCGTGACATGTTAATCCTTGTATTTGAAAATATCTAGATAAATATTAATGATCAAAGATAAATTCGTAATTGTTTTTTTCTTTTGTTGCTTTAGTTTATATATATGACGAGATCTGCATATAATAAAATAATGGAGAAGAGAAATATTCTATCTGTATTAAATCATAGAGTGTTCTGGAGAAAAAAAAACTGCACCATTATTGATAATAACGCATAGAGAAAGATTTTTTCATGTTTTTTTTTCTGATTAGATACTATTCATACAAAAAAACTATTCTAGTGTTGATTTTCAAAAGAGAAAAATAATCGTTAAAAAAAATAAAAGAACAGCACTGACATATACAGATTACTATGGGAGATATTGTTTCTCTTGAGATAGGAAAAGGAAATCGAAATACATTATATAAAAAAATTAATCATATTTATTATCAACGTAAATCTCAAATCATATCGATTGTATATTCCGTACACGTACGTCTGACTTAAAAAATATTTCCCAAATCTTATACTACAAGTTAAATTGACAAATTGATTTGGTAGAATATATTCATGACGATCAGATTTTCTATCATTTCAAGTTTTAACTGAAAACTCCCAAGAGATGAGAAGATGAAGAAAACATGCACTATGTGTCGGCATGTTTGCATGCTATGAAGTGTTTAATAAATTGCATAATTTATTATGAATATATACTCTCTAATAAATTAAAATTGCCAATGCGAATAAGTACTTGTCAACAAATAGTTACAATCCATTTTTACACTATATTATTCTTAGCCAGGTTTTTTCTTTAAAGAAAATTATTAATAATTCTGAAAGCGCCTGATTTTTTTCTATTATATTCTATATTTATATTTTATCATGCAATTATTTTCAGAAAATATATCAATTATATTGATGACACATTCATAATTAGATTTATACTTACTAAATTATATTACTAACTGTTCAATTAATTCTTTTAAACTTATCATCATTGTAGAAAAAGCTTTTTCAAACAAGTAATTCTATATTCCGAAAGAGTATGAAATTTTCTATTCATATATATTATATTAATCTATTGTATCGTATAGATTTGTCATAAAACAATTTGTATACATTTGGAATCAGCAAGCATTAAAAATCTATATTTTTTTGCTATACGTTTTTTTATTTCCGTTTCAGAGTCGACATTAATATTGTCATGATTTTGTTTTAAACAAAATTCATTTCCTATTCATATGAAATATAGATTTGCCTATCATTTTGTATTTTGAAAATCTTTAAATTTGAATCGTTTGTTGATAAATATGTCGCATATAGTTTATCTACTTTAAATCTAACATTCCTATGAAATATCATTTTTTTTTTTCTATAAAATTTTATGCATGTTCTACGTTCCGTGATAGGACAATAGTTATTACCAAATTGATGTAAAAGGTAGAAAAGAAAAATATCGAAACACAACAGGAAAATGTCGAAGAGAACAATGTAAAAGACAACAATAGCGATAAGGAAACATTAGATTGAAACTAAAGATCGGAGGTAGATGTGAGATGTGGATGTACGAATAAGTGAACATGTATAAGTAAAGAATAGATCTATACCGACACTGGCATGCGATAATAAATGGAATCAGAATTTATACACTTAGTTTCTCTTTTCATATGATCGAAATCAAATTTTTCTCGTTGTTAATGTAATTTTAAAAATTTCATTTTCGACGTTTTTCTTTTTTCTGTTTTTTCCATTCAATGTCTTCAGTTTTTCTATTTTCTCTCTCGATTTTTATCTTGTTCTATTTTCAATATTTTTCTTGTCTGTGTTTTTCATTAAACCGACTTTCTGACGACTGTTTATCATAGATGAGTTTAAGTAAAAATATATCATTGGTTATGTCCTCAACATCTGAAATATATATACATATTCTAATAGAAAACTTTTAGATCTTCTCAACATATATATTTACTTTTTTTGAAACTCTATTTAGATAAACATGATAAATTTAAACATCTAATTAAACAACTAGTAAGAAAATACAGCCCGTAGAAATCTAGTCAAGAATATGTCAGCATTATACTTGATGCAAAAATTCTTTATTAATTTTATTTTTACTATATCGTGACTACAGCTTGTCGAGGACACTTTTCAGTTTTCTTATTTGAAAGAGCAAAGTCTCTATTACAATGTAGAAATATTTCATTCAGAATATTTACTCAAGGTCGAGAAATCCTAAAAATATGTTTGACTGGGAAAATGTACTAAAACTTAATATAAAAATCAGTGATTAGCAATACATTTGATTAGTTTGTCTTGCATTTGACTTTCGAAATTTATAGCTATATTATGTGCGAATATAATTAACGAGACACGGGCTTTCTAGTGGTATTAAAATATTCGAATCACATAACTAAAATTTTCATATCGAACAATTTTTACTAAAAATTTCCTTTTCCCATTACTACCCATAACGATATTTGTTCAAGAGAACAGAAGCGTCAATTTCGTTGTCAAAAAGTATGCTGAAATTACTCTCTAGAACTTGTTAATTATTTCAAATTTAATATCAACATGTGTCACAAATCTATTAGTTTGAGTTCATTTTGTAAGTCTGCCTGGCAATAAAGTTCTAATATTTCATTTTACTGAAAAATTTTATTATCAATGAAATACAATGATGTATTTGGACTTTATTGCCAGATACACTCATAAAAATGAAGTCGAAGTAATGTTCTCATGACACTTGTTGATAGTAGTTTTGAAATAGCTAAATAATTCTAGAGGATAATGTTGACATACTCTTCCCATGTAAAAAAAAATTTTTTCAAGAATCATAAAGAAAATCACTACGAAGTCAATTATTTGGATTAATTTGGTTATAATCAATTTTAAAATTGAGTAAAAGATCGATTATAATCAAATCAATTAAAATAATCGACTTCGTCATGATTTTCCTTATGATTGTTTCTGATTGAATTATTGATTTTAATCGTATGATAATAATTGATTTTTAATCAATTATTCAGTGATTATTGAAGAAACTTTTTTTCACATGTGTTGCAGTACGGAGTTGTTGCTTTTTCCTTCTTGATTTTTTTCTCGTAATGTCTAATAGAACAACTATTCTATTTCAGTTTATATGCTTTTGTAGTGAATTTACTAAACTCTAATTGAACATATAATATTGAATTTTACTAATTTTGATCACCGGAAAAAATCTTATTTTTCGAAATTACTTATTAGTAGTAAACATTTTTTACCAGCAAACAATGTTAGAAAAATGTCAATTTCAAATTCAACCAATACCTTGAAAACTTGATTTTTATTTATTGCTAATACACTATGGTAGCACTAGAAAACTTGATGAGAGAAGAAAATTAAACTAACTTTCTTAGTGGACGGAGGTTTTGTTCGTTAGGTCAGAAGCGTGTAAACAAATTTTAAGTCGTCGATGAGTATTTTGAATGAAGCTTTGTAGTTGAAATTGTATTCTTTCAAACAAGAACACTGTCAAATTTTCACAATGAGTTGTAGTTACGATATACTGAAAACAAAGTTAATGCAGAGTTTTTTGGACATTTCGCTATTATTCAGCAAATACATGCACGATAAAACATAAATATACGAATTAATAGGGAAGTTCAAGCGCTTTCTAAATGTTTAATTATTTTCTTTAAGAGAGAGTTCTAATAATGACGATATTTTTCAAAGAAAGTGAACTACTACTATTCTTTTTTAGCACTATATAATATGAAGATGTGTGATTTCATGATTGGTTAATCATTAAAAATGTCGAGTGTTTTCTTGTATGTTTGGTTTATTTAAAATTTCATCCAACGTAACTAGCTAAAGTCAAAGATTAAAAACGTTTTAATTGTCTAGAAAAAAAATCGTAATAAATTTTCATTCAATTAACTCCTACATCTATACTTGCTTATTTATTCTTCATTGTCAATATTTCTGATCTTACTTATGATCTAAGAAGTAGACTACTCTAACAATATGATAAGTCTTTATAGTTACTCTCAATAAATCGTTTGTAAACGTATAGAAAAATACATCAACTAAAAACAACAAATTATAAACATTTAATTTTTTTTTGTTTTCATATAGCAATCATATATATTATGAAACAAAGCGCAAAATCAAAAAAAAAGCTCAAAGAAAGCCAATAAACAATTACAACAAGTGATTTTGTGTTACATGATTATACCGATAGAATGTCGAGTCAAACTATCTGCCATACAAGAAAATGATTATTTGATACAAATGAATACATACCGAATGAAATATATTATAAAATGTGAATAAGAATAAACTAGAAAGAAAAACAAAATATTTCAGAAAATTTTTTCTTTAGAACATGATAATAAATGTCAACATGACAATATTCTTCAAATCAGTTTAATTATTAGAAGTGAATTTAAAATAGAAAAATATTAGAAAAAGAAAACTGTCTTAGCTAATATTAGTCGGGACATTTTACAAACAGGACATACTTAATATAGAAAGGTATAATATAAGAAAAATACAATAAAAGTTGAGTAGAAGTCATTTTGTGACTTCAAAATGATGAATATCAGGTTTACATTGAATGATAAAAATATTATGATAAACTCTTTCTGATTCAGGATAGGAAAGTAAATCTTATAGATAAATATTTATTTTAATAAAAACTACACTCAACTGTTTCGAAATGAATTGAAGAATAGAAAATGTATTGAGAAATAACATTTATCTCTACATGAACAGTTTCCTTCAAGCTTACTCAAAAGCACATCTATGTCGTGCAACAAATTATTTAATGATGATTCTTGATGTACATGAATCTACTTATAAATAAACAAGTAGATTCTTCTATGGGAGATGAATGACAGTAATAAAGCAATCATCTGGAATATTAAAACGTCATTTTTCATCAATGCATCAACAATTCATTGATGAAAAGAAATGAGCTTGCAAAAAAGGTTGTTGTTTTATCAAAGCATGAACTTCAAATAAATGTACTATTGTAAGTAAGGTAAAATGAAAACTAAAGAGAGTGTATTTAAAAAATGCTTGAAAACATGAAGACTTAACTATGAATTATTTCATATCAAATGATAAAATTGTCAAACACTTAACAAAACCATAAAACAAGCAGAATTAAAAATCAGCTTAAAACAAATAATTCATAAAAGAAGAACAACAGAAGGAGAGCATCTGAAAATAAAAAAAGAATAAAATAATATAATTGATGTCAAAAACACATTGAGAGAACAAAGCTTAACGTCTTGCCATAAAAACGACTATATTAATGACGAACATGTGCAAATGTACCCATAAAAATTAAATTAAAAAAAGATCATCGTTGACGATTAATGTTTTATTGCAAACTTGAATAATATAGTAGAATGCACTTAAGGAGACTTAAAAATGCAAAAGAAAAAACAAAACTGATAAATGTTTTTATACATTGATGGATCTAACGAAAAGTCCTTTGATGATTTTACAATTTCTCATTATAATTGCAATGCTTAATCGTGCAACTAATAAATCTGAATAAGTATATCATGAATCATTTATTAAAAACTTTTCGACATTCAAGCATACAAATATGTTACTTTTTGCACAAAATTGTGACCTTATTTTCTATATAGTTTGTTCGCTTTGTACTACTTTTTGATATCAAAATTTTTAAAGACGAAAAACGAACCTATTATTATTCAAAAAAATTTCAATAAAATTTAATGCTGTCCAAATGTGTACATTTTTGTATATAATAACTTTACTCTGATATTTTATTCTAATTGCATAGAAATATTCTTTAGTCAGCATATTCTCTGTTTAACTTTTTACGAAATTCTATTATGAGTTCAACTGTATAGAGATAGGAATATTCAAGATTCTTAATCTTTACCATAAATGTTAGGAAGTAAAATAGTATATATTTAGAATAATATAGTCCGGAAACTCTCCAAAGCATATTCTTACGGGTGCAATATTTTTAATTTTCCGTGATGAGCCGTTTCCTGCCATTAAGTTGGTAGATATCACGAGAAGTATTATTGTTTTGTTAAGTTGAGGGGTGAATCTTTCGCGAGTATATATATGAGTTCACGTCGACTTGATGCAAATAAGATGAAACTTTTCGAACTAGTAGAGCTTGATATCCTAATCTAGAAAATCATCATCAGAATGTTTTTAAATGATACTTCTTTGGATTGAAACATTTTCTAGAAAAGTCAAATTTTTCAGTGTTTTGGAAGTTTAATTTGTTTTACAAGAAACAATATTCAATCATCAATTGTATATGCATTAGAGTCGTTTTTCAGTGTTTTATTCAGTTATGAGAGTTGGTAATATCTAAAACAAAAGTCAACCACTAAGTAGAAGGATTCTTACTTTTTTTTCTAAAGTTTTAAACTGTCCATTCAGAAAACTAAGGATTCAGATGAGGAGAACAACACATATTCATAGTCTATTCCAACCGAACTAACAAAATAATGGCATTTAAATATCAGTAGTGCACTTCTAAGATCGTCAGATTTTCAAATTCATTGTCCATTAAAGCACATACGTTTCTGTTCTAAAGAATGCCAAGGATATCTCAAATATAAGGTTTCCACCTAGTTGAAATCCTTAATTTTCTCAAAAGACAATGCAAAACTTTAGGAAAAAATGAAAATTCTTCTACTTAGTAGTTGACTTCTGTTTTAGATATTACCAACTTTCATAATTGGATAATACACTGAACAACGACTCGACCGCATATATAATTGATGATTGAATATTGTTTCTTGTCAGACAAATTAAACTTCCAAAACACTGAACAATTTGACTTTTCTAGAAAATGTTTCAATCTAAAGAAGTATCATTTAAAAAACATTCTGACGATAATGTTTGAGATCAGAATATCAAGTTCTACTAGTGCAGAAAGTTTCAACTTATTCGCATCAAGTCGATGTAAACTCTGATACACTCGCGAAAGAATTATCTAGAGTATTCTGCAGAGAAAATTTAAAGTACTAAACAACTAAGATTATGCTTTGAAGGAATTTTGAAAGACATACTTCTAATAACTGTTATTGTATTTTCTCACATTCATGACAAAGATTAAGAACCCTGAATATTCTGATCTCTATACAATTGAATGTATAATTTGATTTCGTGGGAAGTTAAACAGAGAATACGTTGAATAAAGCGAATCTCTAAGAGTCGAGAGCAAAAAGAAGTCATTAGATAGGAGGAAAACTATTATCAAATTCACAATATAGTTTACTGCACCAATTCTCAAGTCAACACTAAGAAAAAACAGTTCATAAAAAAAAACGATTTTAGAGTCATTTTGAATTGAAGATTTAGTACAATCTAACTCATTTATTATCGATTAAGAAATTTCTCTTTCGACCTTATCGACAAACTACTCATTGAAAACAAAGAATAGACACTTCAATATTACTCGGATATTTCTCTGTACTCATAACTGAATATTATATAATAAGAAAATAGGCTTGTATTAGATAAGAAGTATCCACTGTTCTATCGTTATGAACTAATTATATCATGGAAGAAGAACAATTCATTTATATTAAATATGAAATACCTATCTTCTGTCAAGAATTTAGCACTTAATGAGAAAAAAGTACGTATATATATATAGATATGAGCGCGATCAACCGTCTGGATACCCCATTTTGATGCAGTCCTATTGTAAGGATAAAACATACTATTGTTCGGGTCATATAAGAGAGGATCCTAGATAACCCTGGATTGGCCCGAACAACATCATGTTTTATCCGTACAATAGTTGAGAAAAGCTACGAGCTTATCCTGTGAGTTGGTAGCTTTTCTCTATTATTGTACGGATAAAATATGATGTTGTTCGGGCCAATTCAGAGTTATCTAGGATCCTCTCTTATATGACCCGAACAATAGTATGTTTTATCATTACAATAGGACTGTATCAAAATGAGGTATCCGGACGGTTGATCGCGCCCATATATATATATCCAAAATCAATAATGTCTATCTTATATCACTACAAGAGTTATTATTCCTCGGAGAGTAATACTTCTGTGTAAAAAAATATATCACAGAGAGAAAAGTTAATATATCTATTTTAATATGATGTATATTTTTTCTATTCTTACGAATTAACTGACAGATAAAAAAAAGAACTTTAACCAGCAATAAATCTCTGTCTTCTACTGATAATGAATTACACAATGAATGACAAGAATGACATTTTTTAAAGAAGTGATATTTATCATCTGTGGTCACGAGCTGGCTACATCAAAATGCATATGATTAGTAAATGACAATGTGTTCCTCTATCTTTATGTGTCGACAGTCCGATAACAAAGAATATATACATATATGTTAAACAAATTTGTCGCCATCTTCGAAAATATTACACTAAATGCAGTTGTGATTTATGAAGCGGCGAAGGTGGTCGTCTCACTTCCAAAAGATACTTCTCAATTTTTTCCAGTAAAAAAGACTTAAAAATAAGTTGATGCTACTTTTAATGATCTTCACAACACGATTTATGATCATAATCATCCTCTTCTCTACAGAAGAGCTCTCATCACAAAAATTCTAGATCCTGTACTGATGAAACGGAGAAAGATGAACTTACGTTTAAAAAAGTATGCATTGCCACGAATTGATTATGTGTAAGAAGAAAAAGATAGGCTTTTGTTAATCAAGAAACTTATGTTTTCCACCGTTACAAGACTATTGGAAGTAGTGAAACTAGTGTTGTGTTGATGCTTCTTTTGATCATGCTTGTCAAATTCATCTATCGACTGTTCTATTATCACTCCTGGAGAGTTATTTTATAGATCGAAGCACAACCATTTTTATTAGAAGAAACTGCCGGATTCAAGACTCATCTGAATGTTCTTTTTATATTTTGATCAAATTTTATCCGAAAGTCTATAGCGGTTTGTTTGTGATAAAATGTTTGCTGAAATGAATATTTACATCAATATGTCAATGTTGAAAGATCGTGTGGCGTTCATCTATCGTAGACTTCATACTTTTTTTCTGAGAATCACATCTAGTATAAATTCTAATTTCTGAGATTTAGAATCTTTTTTTTCGTGCATGAATTCTTCATTATCATCTAAATTTAAAGAACTCATATAGGGTAAATAACATTAGCTCAATTGACATAAATCAAAGAAACGAAGGAGAATGCTATCACTCGTGTTAAAGTAAATAGTTAATACGAATGGATTATTAGAAAAAAATTAATTACAATCGAGCATAAAAACAATTTCGACGAAAAATTTTTTAGTCTATAGACACTCAAAAATTCAAATCTTTAATAAGCAATGAACGATTTTTGATTGAAATAATTTTTCAACTACTTTTCTGCATAAATATGCCGAAGTTGGACAAAAAACAAACAAAAAGAGTTGAAAAAAAACAACAACTAACAACTCACTATTTTATGTTCAAAAAAAAATAAAAAGTTGATACATCGATCTTTGTGAATAAGATTGCACAAATCTAGTTTATTTTGATTGATATTTATAGGTTTGAACTTACTTAAGACATCAAAAGCGTTAAAATGTTGAAAGCTGACAAAAAAATAATAAATAGGTGCATATTTATCATAATATATTAAAAGAGACACAGAATATTACTTTTTCCTCTGATAGGTCAGGTTTTTGCTTGAAAATTTGCCGTCGTCCTTTGCTTTCTTCTCATTTCGATAGTACGATCGGCTTAACTCTTTGAGGGCTAAGCCCGTATATATACACTTTGAAAATTCCAGTAGAAATGAAAATTTTTGACTTTGTTCAAGTAGATTCTTTGAGTGTTTTCTTCCTTTTTCTATCTCAAAATTCTCTATTTGTGTCTTTGCAATAAGAACAAGTATAACAATTATGATAGTTAATACGTTTCAGATTAGAACTGATTCTGACACTACGATTTTATTCCTTTTATAAAGAAAAAGTCCGCCTTCAAAGGGTTAAACTTGTTCATTACCTTAAGAGAGATTTTCTGAGCCCATCGAGCATTGCGATTTTATGGTCAAAATTAGCATATACTTTTTGTTTTGCATCATTCAATTCCTCAAAGAAAACTGGAGTTATGAAAAAGTTTTTAGGCTTCTGAGGTTTGTTTTGACGGAGTTATAGGCTTTAGAACAGGAAGGGGGTCTGAAAAATCGAGAAAAAAACTCATCTCTATTGTTCTGCTTATATCTTCGTCATTTTTTTGTCTGCTCAGATCTGGCAACGTCTCATTCGATAAAACATGTGAAGCTGAACAAAAAGCATTTATTCCTCCTTTAAAAAATTGAGTCTTGATATTTGAAAAAAAAACATTTTGAAAAAGTTCGCATTTTTTGAACCAAGTTTTTTCCATTATAAGTAATTTTCTATTATGATAAATATCTAGGTGGCATTTTAATATAGTGTATCTTGCAGAGAATTTCTCGTTCTACAAAATCCTTATAAAGATTATGAGAAAAAAGTTTCACAAAACGCCGAAACAGACAGGGAAACATCATTCTATGATACGAATCTGTGCCCCCCCCTCACGCCGGATATTTAGCAGATTTCTGTCCGAAAAATAACGAATTGATCAAAATTAAAATCATATTCTGAATCAGCATGAAAAATTGAGTCGACTTATGTATATTTCGATTATTTTTGGAACAGTTCTTTTCATCGAAAAATTTACCCTTACTCCCTCTCAAGATCCAGTGAAAAACTGAATTTCATAGAAACGTCATTTTTATTCTTTATACATCTGCCACTTTGTGTTCTGTTATCATTCGTTAACCTTTTAAATTGTTTGCCACTGTCGAAGTAACGTTCTGGTGAAATTCATTTTTCTACTCGATCCTGAGGGGGAGTAGGGATAAATTTTTCGATGAAAAAAACCTATTCCAAAAATAATCGAAATATAGTATATTTCGAGGGTTTAATTTTGATCAATTCGTTATTTTTCGGACAGAAATCTGCTAAATATCGGGCGGGAGAGGGGGGGGGGTACAAATTCATGTCATGGAATGATGTTTCTCTGTCTGTTTCGGCATTTTGTGAAACCTTTTTCTCGCAATCTTTATAAGGATTTTGTAGAACGAGATATTTTCTACAAGATACACTATATTAAAATGCCACCTAGATATTTATCATAATAGAAACTGACTTACAATAGAAAAAACTTGGTTAAAAAAATACGAACTTTTTCAAAAAAATTTTTTTTCAGATATCAAGACTCAATTTTTTAAAGGAGGAGTAATTGATTTTTGTTCAGCTTGACGTGTTCTTTGGAATGAAACGTTACCAGATCTGATCGGACGAAAAATGACGAAGATATAAGCAGAACAATAGAGATGAGCTTTTTCTCGATTTTTCAGACCCCCTTCCTGTTCTAAAGCCTATAACTTCGTCAAATCAAACCACAGAAGGCTAAAAAATTTTTCATAACTTCAGTTTTCTTTGAGGAATTGAATGATGTAAAACAAAAAGTATATGTTAACTTTGACCATAAAATGAGTCTCTGGTCAGATGCTCGAGAATCTGGTGGATCTTCTCTTAAGTTCTTATAGTTATGAACAATTCTCTGTTTAATATCTTTCTAAAGTAGCAAAGCGATGCTAATAATAACTAAGAATGGTGGAAACATACCCGGATCACGTTTTTATAATAAATGACAATTACAAATTTTCATTCCATGGACTTAACTTGCATTCAAATAATGTTTGGTCTATGTTTCGTCTGCTTGAATAGTAGTATAGACTACGATGATAGTTCCTAATTTATTATTAGATAAATACATAGCACAATCTGTAATGTATACTAAAATTAATTAGTCGGATCTGCAAGGTTGTATATGTTGAAGTTTTGGTATTTTGTATACAAAACCTAGAATAGATAAGAGAATTGTTTTCTTTTCTTCTAAACGATTAGAATCATAGTCAGATCAAAGGCGTATGATGGTGCTTTATTAAAGCGCCAAACTGGAATTTCATCATGAATTTCTCTCTTTTTAGAGAAGGATTCATAAGTTCTCTTCATGACGTTCGTTTGAACTAATTCTTAGCTTGAGAAATAGAGTCAATATTGTTCGATCTTTTCATCGACTTTTCGTATTCAAGACTAATTAGACTAGAATGAACAGTAGAAATCACAAATGCAGCTACTCATTATTTATGTCTCTACTCCTTCTTTTCTAATTTGATCGTGCCAAGGTTTTTTGTTTCCTAATTCAATCATTTAAGTAAATTTGCAGGTAAACTTCGAATAAAGAATTTTTTGACGTGATGAATTACGTCATTCGATTCCTGAGAAGAATAGCTATATATATATATATTTACAACTCTAAGGTGTAACTTTGATTAAGTTTTTCTTATTATATTCGAGTGATATTTATGAATGAATTAGTGAACTGATTTTAAAATGATCATTTAAGCTGTTTAATGTCCCCACTTCTGTCATCTAACGTAAAATAGATGGAATTACGATGAAAGATGGAAAAAAAGATCTTCACGCTATCCAAAGTACATAATTCATAGTTGGTACTGATAGAAAACTTGTCAGTTATAGTCAAAAAAAGATTTCATAAATGAAATTCTGAATAATAAATACTTACATCTACGTTTTCGCTAACCCATCTATACAACACAAGTCTATTAGATGTTCTCCACAATAAAGAAACCAGAGATTAAGAACAAAACTACCAACATCAAGGATAACTTAAAGTCCCCAACATTGCTAGGGAGACGATGACCCAGTAGAGCGATTGAAAGATTTCTGCTTAAATCGATCGAATTCACGGGCGAAGCTTAAGCCGTTTGCTGAGAAGAAATGATAAAAATAAAAGAACAAAACGCTAAAACTAAAATTATACTGCTCATACTCTCTACATAGATAGTCTTTGATGTGTACTACAAATTTTGTATCAGTACCAACTATGGATTACGTATTTGCATTGATGCAAACATATTTTTTTTTTTGTTTATCCATTTCAACTTCATCTACTTTAGATTAGATGATCAAATTAGAAACTCAAAATGACTTGAGTGATCGCTTTAAAATCAGCTCCTTAAATCATTCGCAAACATCACTCGAATATAATAAGAAAAACTTAATCAAGATTACATCTCAGAATTATAAAAGATGTATATGAAAATATAGCTCTTCTTATAAGAAACCAAATGACGTAATTCTTCTTGTGGAAGGTTCAAGACATTTTTCATGTCTAAAATATCGTTTTCCGAAGTTTACTGGCAAAGTGACTGAAATTATTGAATTAGGAAACAAGAAATTTTGGTATGATTAAATTAGAAAAGAGAAAGTACAGATATAAATGATGAGTAGCTGTGTTTGTGATTTCCACTGTTCATTCTAGACTGATTAATTTTGAATAAAAAAATCGATGAAAAGATCGAACAATGTTTACTCTATCCCTGACACTAAAAATTAATTTAAAGGAATTTTGTGAATAGAAAGTTATTAATTCTTTTCTAAAAAGATAAAAATTCGTCATCGAATTGAGATTTGTCGTTATATTCTATAATAAATTCTATACTTATCTGATATTTTATACTTCTTCTTATTTGTAATCAAAGATTACTTTCTTCAAACTATACCTCCATTTTGCAACTTTGACAATATGACAGATGTATGCAGGGACTTAAAAAATTAAAAAAATCCATTAAAATGACGAAACAGACATAACACTTGATGTATTTCAAATGTATTGATTAAAATGAACATTTTCATTTCATTAGTTTGATTAAAACGCTCATTTTAATTACTGAAATTGAAATGCATACTATTAATATCAATTTCATCATGCAAAATGTTATTTTTTTCCTGTGTTGTTTTTATATTAAAATTCATGAAGGCCATGAGATTATTTTAATTTTTTTAATGCCAGGGGTGTATTGTCGAATTCAAGAAACTCAAGTATAAAGTAAGTTTGACATCGTGATCAATTTTCACAATTAACAATAATAACTAAATAATTCTAAGAAAGCTTTTGATGATCGCTATTGGTTATTGAATGTATGGCTCAAGAAAAAAAGCTCACCTTATAATCTTTAGGTATTAATTGTAGACTAGATGATAAATTATCTTTCTGACGTGAGTCTGAAATTTCGTATAAAATAGATTAAAGCATTTAATAGAGCGTAAAAGTCTTTCATATAAATAAAGTCTATCAAATATAATGATGTAATTTATATAGTATTGTCTATATGAATACGTAGCGTATGCTTACGGCCATACCACGTTGAATACACCAGTTCTCGTCCGATCACTGAAGTTAAGCAACGTCGGGCTCGGTTAGTACTTGGATGGGTGACCGCCTGGGAATACCGAGTGTCGTAAGCTTTTTTCTTTTTTTTCTGAAATATTTCTTTTGTCAAACTATGCATTTGGTTTAACTAGATACAACTAAACTAGAACTACATAATAATAACATTAAATTGATTGATAAATACCGAACGAATGAAATAAAAAATAGTGACAAACTCAAACAGATTCCTGTTGTCCTAAGTTTAAATATTTTTGCATATTAATCAGAGTCGAATTAACAGTCACCTATGACAATTATGCATAAATTCCAACCAAATATTTCAATTCAATTTATTCATTATAATGAATATATAACTCTTCATTCATCGATTATCTTCAATATTGAATAATAATTATCCTATAGAAAAAAATATTTACACAATCGTCATTATTAAACATATGTCAAGTTCATACTCTAATCAATATGAAAAAAATGTTTCATTATAAAAATAGATTGTAATTATATACACACGATTATTGTTGATTGACATTTGTAATAAAGGATCTATTTTATACGAGTATTAATTAAGATTTTATCAAAATGAAAAAAAATCTTGTTATTGTATATGTATATATATGTAAAATTATGAATGTATATCGACGACATGATAAAATTCATACAAATAGACATACAAAGGAAAAAAAAGCATCTGTACAACAATATTATGAAGGTCAAAAAAGAAAAAGAGCATGTGAAAATTGTCACAGAAAAGACAATTTGAGAGAAATTAAAACCAAAAATCAAAAGAAAAAAGTTTTCAAATATGTAATAAATATAAACTACCACATAGATTTAGATCTTTCACTGAGAAATAGGAAAAAAAAAGCAGACTGTAAACAATAATATTCATTCATACATTATTTGAATTCCTTTTTTTCTTCTTCTTCAATTTCGTCGATATAATGGAAATCTGTCTGAATGAATTGTGGATGAAGAAGGTTGACCTGAATTAAGATATTGAGAATTGGGTGCCATCCATGGTTTATTGGAGCCTAATTCGAGTGAGATTGTGCTCGACTTGTTGCTGGGATACCGGTCGTCTATAAAAACAAAAAACAAAGATATTAATTATATAATATCAAAAAATTTTTAAGCAATGAAATAAGCAAAGCAAAAGTGCAAAGATATAAAATCGTAGCATCAAAACTCAAAGGTCAATAGTAAGGCATCAGAATATAAGAGCACAAATAAAAACTAAGCGTGTCAATGAAGCAAACACCGGCCCATGAAAGAAAAGGACACGGATGTAAAATATTCGACGTACAACATTTGTTGTTCATGTTCTGGTGAATAACCAACATAGTGACCAACATCACCACTTTCTCCTGGTCTATTCCTTTTTCTTGTTGATATTGGATATTCTCTAGTATTATGTCGATTATTTTCTGGAAGACTAGCTGATGCACTAACATCACCAGGTCGAGGTTGTCTTTGGTTAGACACAAGTGGAGCCATATCATCGAGAATATTTCCATTATTACCACCACCATTTCTATATACACTATTATCAAATGTTGACGAATGCGATGATGGAACGTGACCAAAACTACGGCGTGGTGCTGGTATTACAATAGATGATTGTTCTTGAGTTGGTTCTTCTGAATATTTTAATGATGATTGTGATGTACCTTTGGGATCCACACGTATGTCTACATGGAAGACAACAATTAAGAAAACAACATATATTTACATAAATTTTCCAATGATTTTTTTCTTTTTCTTTTTTTGATTTTTCTCATCGTGTAAAATAATAATGAAAAAAAACAAAACAACATATAACTATAATGTCTATTTATAACTAACGACAAAAAAAATATTTTCTAAATATAAACTCACTATTATGATCATAGATCGTATATTCAATCGTTCTCTCTGGATTATATGATATAGATTTTTAAAATAAAGAAATAAAAAATTCTTTTTTTCATTTATTTTCTTACCTTTTGGTTTAAATGAACCTCCACTACCAATATTACGACGACATACAAGCGGAATAATTTCCATGGAGACAAGTATAATCACTAGAACACCCATATAAATATACCAAACAATCCAAACAGGTGATGGTAATACAGCAAGAAAGACACCTAATGATATATTTACTAATCCAAGTGTTAATATAATTGAACCTAATATACGATGAATAATACGCCATGCACCAGCACCACCCCATCTATCTTGAGTAAATCCTTCTTGACTACCTTGATGACTTGATCCACTAAGACGTTGAACATTACTTGGTTGTCTGCTTAAAATAAGGGCACCAAGTCTTTAAAACAATAACAAATAAGTAAATAAATAAATAAATAAAAATCAAAAATTTTAACATACAATCCCATAAGAAATTGAATGATTGTTAATATAAATGTTATTATACCAATAATAGCATGAGCATGTTTAAAATGAAGCCATGATGGTGCACGAACAGAATGTACACCAAAAGAAAAACCACATATGGCTAATGCAACACCAAAAATCTAAATCACATGATTAATATGAATTTTAAAATAATATATTTATTTACTTGTAAAATCATATGTAATGGACGTCGAACAGGTGAATTTACAGCATGTCGACCAACAAAATAACCAATTGGAAAAATAACACCATAAGTAAAAAATTGAAATATACCATGAAGATGATAATATGAAAATGGATAAATACATCCACGTGAATTCGGTGCCGCTAATACATCTTGTGGTGATGCTTGTAAAAACCAAAGATCAGAAAGTAAACGACGATCACTAGATATTCATAGACATATTAAAATGAATAATCAATTTAATATACATACACTGTTGCTCGTCCACCAAAAACAAACATACCAGGTGCACCTTGAAAACATCCAGCAACAAAAGCAGCACCTTCTCTTTGCATCGGATAACTACCATCCTATTCAATAAAAAAAAATACGAAAAAAAAATTAGTTTACATATGTATTACATTATTTCATTGCAAAAACAATAAGGACAAAGAGCATTTTATACGGGAACAATTATGTTTTATCTCAAAAGACATACAAGCAAACAGGATGGAGACTAGCCAATAACTTAATCTAGAAAACTACTCGAACTGACACTCGCCGTTTTAGCTCACATTAGAACGAGAAAGAAGACTTGACGAGACTAGCATGAATTTAAAAAGAGAATGCCCTCATGAATGTTTGGGAGTGAGTATGACAGATTTACTGGGTTTTCATCTCATTTTTAAATACTCCCAGAAAAATCAAATCACAAAATTTCGATCTTAAACTTTACATATAGATAGGTCTAATGAATTGCAGCATATGCTAATAGTTTTAGCTGAAAAAAATGATTTTTCATCAGGATAGAGAATTTCCCAAGATACCCTTTTGCTACAGACATGTCAATAAAATCAAGTTCAATTGAAAATTCGATAATTTGACGAGGAAGCACTATTTTCCACTGAAATTGTCCGAATATTTTGAAGAGTCATTAGACCTATCGATAGACAACACTTTAGACTGAAATTTCGTTATTTGGTTTTTTCGAAAACTATCTATAAATGAGTCGAACAATCAATAAATCGGCCATATCAAGGTGTCAAAGACTCATATAGACGAACAATTTTAGACTTGCGGGTCTCGTCGAGACTATCTTGTGAGCTCGTTACGAGTCCAAATGGTGGCTATCAGCTAGGATAATTCTAGACTCTGTCAGATTAATCATGGACTCAGTCGAATTCCAATAAAAAGTTCAATAAATTGGATCCGACTTCAAAAATTTCAGACCTGATGGGCTCTAGGTAATGCCTTAGTAAGTGAAAAAATTACAGAATTATAGCCAACGAGATTAATCATTATCTAATTCACATTAACTTACTGTTGGAGATGGAGCTGCTCGTTTTAAATGCCATTCTTTTTGACTTAAACTAAATACAGCTACTTCATCACGTGGACTTGGATAAGTCTATTAAATACAATAATAAATAAAAGTTTTAATTTTACTTTTAAATCACTTACACGAATGGATGATGGATTAAATTCACGACCACCCCATAAAACAGCTACTGGTTGTTCAATTCCTAGACTTACACTTGCCGATGCATCTATTGAACCTTGACCCATTCCAGCACATGTACTATATGAAGGAAGCGCAACCATAGCAGCACCTGTTTTTGTTGGCGGACATTCACCTAAACGTTCCCAATGTCCACGATCAATATATAATAACCAAGAATCTTTTGATGGACATGGACCACCTTTTCCATAACCACTAGAGAAAAAGATAATTATCATTTTATTTAAAAATCAATGTGATTTATTGCAAAAATATTACATAGAAATCTTTATCAAATTAATCAATATTAAAATTCTTTTGAAATGATTAATTAAATAAAGAATTTCATTTATTTATTTGCTTAATTATTTCTAAATTTTTTTATCATACCTTAGACATCCACCAAAAAGTAAAAGATGATTATCAGTAAGTAATGCTGTAGAATGTCCATAACGAGCATGTGGATAAGCTGGACTATATGATGGTAAATCATTCATAACTAGTATTTACCAAAAACAAAACTTTATAAGATTCAAATAAAAATATATATTTATAGAAACACTTTACTCATTGCTGCTTGTGTAGTACCCGTTTGACTAAGACCTGCTGAACCTTTTCCAATGATTTCAACAAATGAATGCATCCAATCCCGTGATTTACCCATAGTATAGACAATTTTAGGAATATCATTCGTAACTGTTGAAACAGCTGCTGAACCAAAACCACGAGCATATTGTGATGTTTGTGTTTCTTGCCAAGTTTTTGTACTAATTAAAGAAGAGAAAATTTAACAAAACGATAAAATTCAAATAAAAACATACGCATAACTAAGAAACCAAGCATCTCGAAATGGATAATAATTTTCATCAACACGATCATCATCATCATTATAATTTTTACCATGATTATAACCAGTTCCACTTAATGGATTATAATTTGGATTATTAACAAAATTTGGATTGTTCATTAATATTGGATTTTGAATAAAATTTGGTGGTGTTTCATAATTATAATTTGGAACATCTTGAGCAGCTGCATAAGACAAATATGGATTATAATATGGACTTGAGCCTTGGAAACCAAAACCACCAAATATATATAAACCACTAGTTACTGAACTAGCTGAGGCCATACCATAACGACCTGGTGGTGGAGCTGGAAAACTAAGTGGATCCCATTGACCTAAAAAAAACACCTTTCCTTGATTAACATGTTACGATGACTTTATTAATGATTACCCGTTAGAAGATTGAATGAATAAGTATCTTGTTGAGGTGTTCCTGTTTGAGTTCGACCACCATATAATATAAGAAATGCTTGATCAAAACCAAGTGCAGCATCACGTCGTGCCTCTGGTGTATCTGTACTTGAACCATCACTGAGTAAAATCCATTGAAGCTGTTGAGTATATGTAGTCGAAACAAATATTAGAAAAATAGTAAAATATATCAGTATAATTGAGAACATCTAGAAAAACACAAAATTAAAATTATATTATCAGCTAAAAAACTAAAAAATTAATTTTTATAGATTTTGTCACAAATGCTGGAAATGAAATACTATATTCTTGTTTTATTTTTTGGTATTTTTTCTTCCAATCTCAAAAATTTTACTTGTTCATATCTGTATATTTGAACTTTATTTTATTCACACGTTGTTATCTTCGAAATAGACGAGAGAAAAAAAATAAATTTGTGATTTTGTAAACAATATGAATCATAAATATAATACATGAAAAAAACGACAGAAAAAAAATTCTTCTTGACACAATAATCATGATAGGAGTACTTGTCGTCTTTTTTTGCTGTCTCTTTGCCTTTATAATAATACACTTACTTTTTAATGCTTCTATTACATGTGCTGTACAACGCAGTCTTTGATTATTCAAACAGTTTTTTTCTTCTTTTTTTTTTTTTTGAATAAAGAAACGGAAAAAAAGCCATTGCCAAGCCGCAAAAAAAAAGAAATATATGCGACAATTTTACCTCAGTCAAATTCTTTTCTTTCCTTCTTTCAACAAATGATGTTGACGATGACTTGACTGAGTATGAAGAGAATGGCTCACTTTTTTCCTCGTTCCTCGTTCCTTTTTCATATTTTCTTTTTTACTTCTCTTACTCTATGTTATGGAAGGTAGTGTTATACATAGGCAGATCGAAACATATATATGGCATACACGTTCTATGTTTGTCTATCGTTTGCTAGCTTGCAAGTCGACCAATAGACCATAAGAAGTATAGCTGAGTCGCATGGACTACAGAGAAATAAACGAGCATATGACCTTTTTCCTTTACCTTCGTTCAATCGTGTTGTCTCACGGATGCAAACACAAGAACGGTTCAATTCTTTTTCTCTTATTCATTTGTATTCAAACTTTCGATTACGATACAACTGATGTTTGGTCGACCGTTATCGTACATAAAACGAGGACAAGATCTCTAATAGGTTCAAGATAAAGAACAAACGACGAATGAAAAAAAAAAAATTATTAATAATTTGAAATAAAAGCCTTTTTTTACCTCAACACAACAAAAATAAGCAGAAAAAAGAGCACAGAATATGAGTCATGCAAAGAAATATTGCTATGCTAGCAACAAAAAAAAAAGGAGACAAGGACACACACACATGGTGCACATGAATGTACGGCTGATAATAATGAGAGAAAAATTATTTTCATAATTTATATTTGATGAGCTATTGTAAAACATGTTCTTAAATCAGTGACATCTCTATGCAAATCATAGTAACATATTATCAAAGATTAAATTAAACAAAAAAACATTAAGAAATTTATATAATTATTAATATTTCTTAAATCATCACTTATCGACAATCTTTTCTTTTAACAGTAATAGTGTACAGATAATCTAAATGTTTTATTTTCTACGTCATTTAAGATAAATTGATGATGTCATTTAGTTGTTTATTGCATCAGTAACAACAACTATTGTCTAGAGTATATAAGACACTTATTACGTTCTAATAAACAGAGAAAAAGATAAATAAAATATGTCTTCTGATTCGACTACTGTTGTTCTTATTATTGGTGGTGGTCTAGGAGGTCTAGCTTTAGCTCAATTATTATTACAAAGTGCGTCTTCAATCAAAGTATTAGTATTTGAACGTGATAAAAATGAAAATTCACGTGATCAAGGTTATTGCATTGGCCTTGACTCAATGGGACTGAGTGTGTTACATCAAATTCGAGTGCTTGATAATATTTTATGTGATAAATCGGATGCAGTTTATACTTTATCTTATTTTCGATTGGTTAATAAATATCTTCAAAAATTAATTGATTTCAATGCTAAAGATAATAAATTAATCTATCGAGAAGATCTTCGACAAGCGTTACTAACAAATATTGATATTCAATGGAATAAACGATTTATATCATATAAAATATTTGATGATAGTATTGAAGCTTATTTTGAAGATGGAACAACTGTACGCGGTACAATTCTTATTGGTTGTGATGGAGCCAAATCACTTGTTCGTGCTCAACTTATTCCAGAATTTCAACGAAATGATCTTCATATTATTAATATAGGAGGTACTGTAGAACAAAACGATAATATGAAACAAATTCAACAACTAACAAAACAATCTCTTGTACGAATATTCGGTAAACAAGGCCATTCATTACTTATTTTACCTTTTCGACAATCATGGATCTGGGCTCTGTCATGGCCTGAAAAAGAAAATCATGAAGAAATAAATCTAACATCAGTTCAATTAATTTATAAAGCTCGTCAATATTTTAATAATGAGGAAATTGTTCGTTTAATCGAATCAAGTTCATCATCAACAAATATAGGTCCTTATCGACTTTATTCAGCTTCATGTTTAAAAGAAAATCCATTTCCAAATAATACTCGTGTAATATTACTTGGTGATGCTGCTCATCCAATGACTACACATGCTGGAAAAGGTGCTAATACAGCATTTGCTGATGCATTTGATCTTGCTAATCTAATTATAAATCCTTCATTATTAACTCTTTCTGATTATGAACAAAAAATGTTCAAACGAGGTTTTTCTGCTGTTCAAATGTCTCTTGCTAGTACAAACATGATTCATTTAGCTGGTTGGCGAGCTTCATTACGTAACGGTATATTTTTCATTATTCGTTATACAATGTTATTGATCAATTTCATTTCAATACCGTTTCGTTGGTACAAAAAAAAATCTGATTAAATTTTACCTGTATGAGAGAAGAACAATCATCAATGTAATGGTTGACGATAATGACGAGTGTTAGTTATCTTGGCATAAACAGAAAAAAAAGTGTAATTGAGAGTAAAAGAGGTATAATAAACAGCACGAGATTTTTGACTACTACGCTACTGACGCATTTGCCATAAAAAGAGAGAGAGCAACATAATATCTTCATATTTATTTACTCAAAATTTTGTCGAGATATCAAGTCATAAAAAAATATACTCATGAACATCTTTTAGTTAAAATCAATCCAATAAACTATCATTAATATATCTATTAGAATCCTCTTCATACTATCATTAAATATTTATAGTACTAGACTAAAAGAAAAGAAAAATAAATTAAAAGAGTATCATATAGAAAAGTAGATTTATATCGAAATTTTATCAATGGTATATGTTACATACATCTATGAGCACAATGAAGAAAAAGAAAACGAGAAGTGCTTTAGATCTGTATTAAAGTACAAACGCACGTTACAATAAAGAAGAAGCCCAGAAGACAGGAAAAAAGAAATATGAAGTAACAGTAAGTGATTGAAAGTAATGGAATTTGATCGAAACTGTTCTATAGTTTAAACATACAATGCTTAATAAATTCAATTTTTATGAAAAGTTTTTATTTCATCTATGATTGCAACTTCATTTAATCTTTAAACTTTACTATCAATTATATTTTACATAACAAGATAAAAACGTAAAAAAGAAACTTTTGTTTTAGTATCTATTAAAAAAAAAAACAAAGAATTTTATGTTACAATTATATAAATATCTCAAAATGATTCATCATTGATTAAGAGAACATATATATATGTAGATTGCAATAAATGTATGTAATATATGGAAGAAAAAAATATCCTTGGATTGGCAATGGCGTTAATGTCACTAAAAACATATTGTATGGATTCATCAATAAGACTCTAGTACTAGTCTGATTGTCGTCATTTACAAATATCTAATATTTTTGATAATAATCAATTAAATATATTCGTTGGTTTTTTTTTGTGAAACTTCCAATTATTTCCTCTGTCGAGTTAGATTCTATCGAAAAAAACATAAAAATTTATTTTTTTCTTTAGATTATAAATGACGAAATCAGTTTGAGTAGATACTTTAATATTCTTCGTTTATAATCGCCACTTAACTTATCTAGATTGTTAAAATTATTGATCTTCGCTCATTCATCATATTATTATCTACTCTGTTTTATGATAAAATACGATTCTTGACACTGATGCTTTATAAAAATAGTAAATCAAGATAAAATCTTATTATATTTCTTTTTCTTTTTTAATAAAAAATCTTAATAAATGAATAGAACAGTAATTTATGTTAAACGTTAAGAAGTATTGTTTTGAATATGCATCATGTTCAAATTTCTGTTTTTTATATTTTATTTTATAAATACAAACTTTTACATATTTGAGTCCTAAAAACCTATGTCACAAATAATATCCATCAAAAATAATACAAAATATTCACATTAGTTATGAACAATAACATTGTAGATAAGCTCTTATTATTCAGTGAATCTTATTTTCCAAACTATTTTCGTTAGAATATAGTGATCTAAAATGAGCTTTTAAGTTACTTAAATAAATCAAATTTAGAACCAAAACATAGGCATCAATTAAGATCATTGATTCTGTAAAGCATCAGAAACTGGCTATATCAATAAAATTTGAAAAAAAAAACAAATCTTCAAAACAAACTGAAGCATCCAATGGAATTGAAATTCATTTATCATTATATCATAATGACACTTTTTGACATAATCAATGATGAAATATATTAATTATTAATTATAATTTTGAATACAAAAAAAAAGAAGTAAAATATGATGAGTAAGATGATTATCAAATACAAGATGTAATTAAATAAAAAAATAACTTGAACAAAAGTGCTTATGTAAACATGCAAGAATAAGTCAAACAAACAGTGACAAAACCAGTTCTACAAATAATGCTCTTTCAGCAAAAGATATTAAAAAAGAAAGGCAAACCGGAAAGGATCATTAAAGATTAAGCTAGCCATATTAAATCAAAAGAAAAAAAAAAGCATTGAAAATTATTTGTATTAGAAAAAAAAAAAGAAAACAGTATGCTGATATCATTGTTTAGTTGAGCTGTATAATTGAGTTATTGTTATCGAGGGCCTTTCATTTTCCCAGAAGCAATAGCTGCCTATAATAAATGAAGATAAAAGAAAAAAAAAACAATTGAAAGACTTGAGACCAAAGTGCAAAAATAAAGAATAAAAAAAGGCATATAATTGCAGCAAAAAAAAGGACAAGTGAGTGTTTGAGCCATGCATGAAGAATAAAATGCTATTTCTTTTGATTTAAATCATAATGTAAATTTAGATTTTTCAAAAAGCTAAATCACCCTTGGTATAAATATATATATATACAGCAAAAGAAAAATAATACAAAACAATCAACCAAATGTCAATATAAATCATACCGATTCCTCAAATTCTTTTTGTGCTTGATCTATTGCATGTTGCATATCAAGTTCACCAGTACTTAAACGTAACATTGGTCTTGAACGATTTTCTTCTTCTTTAAGACGATTTAAACGATCTCGTTGAATTTGAACAAGTGTATGTTCATGTTTTTTTGTATTTGCTTGTTGATATTGCACAGATGGGGAATCATTGTCACCAATTGGGATAGCTATATGGCCATCAGATACTGCCGCAACATTAGCTGTTGTTGTAGGAAATAATGGTTCACGTTCAGATGATAAACGCTTCGGTGCTCTACGATTAGTGCTATTATCTGATGAATCTAAATGTTTTGGTAATGAATTTATCTCATCCCAAGCTTTACTACGACAACGTTTCATAAAAAATTTAATTAATAACCCAATTAAACCAATTAGAATAAGTACACCGGGTATACCAACACCAAAACCAATACCCCATTTCGCTGCAGTATTCATATTTGAGTAAAGATAGTATCGTGTTGTTTTTGATTCATCAGAAATTAAAGAATAAATAATAACAAAAAAAACGACACAAAAAAAAGGTGGGACAACAAAATAAATCTGAAAAGATAGATAGATAGATAAATGATAAGAACAATAAAAAAAAAGAAGACCGAAGAAGATTTTTCGTTTTCTTTTTTTTTCTTTCTATCAATTCATTCCTTTATTTATTTTTTATTTAACACCTTGTAAGTATAGTGCTAAAAATTTTTGAAAAACGATGGGATTATATTTTAGTTTTTCCAAAACATATCGTTGTAAATTTCGTTCTGTACCATATAATGGATTATGCATAACCATGGACGGACGATTATCATATAAATAATTATCTTTATCAATCCATACATAATTACATTGTTTATCATTTGTATCATTATAATTTAATGTATTTAATTGAAATACAATAAAATGAAAAAGTTCATCAAGAAGAAATATTGATTGAACAGTAATGGGTTTAGTAAGAATACCATTTGGATAGAGTTGACGTGCTTGAACTAGAGCAGAACCAAATGTAAACATAATCATACGTGCAAGACGTTCATCTGTTGTTGATTCATGAATTAATTCATCATTTGAGACATAAAAAGTTGTATGAACATCTAAATCATGAGAAAATCTTATAGATGTTTATATTATTTCAGATATTAACTTTAATATGAGACTTTTCTCGAGGCAATCTAATTAGAAAACTAGAAGAAAAATAGAAAAACAAAATCAATCAAAATATTAGAACAGATATGTTTTGCTAATATGCCAATTGTAACAAAGACAAATTCATTTGCAAGACTCACATTGTCAAAGACTATTATCATTTAAATGTTTATATTTTTTTTTAGTATCAGGAAATTACAAAATTGTTCGTTGAAATATATGTAAAGAATTCAAAAAAGAAGAAACTATTGATTAGTTCAAAGATGTCATTTGATTAGGTAAAGAGTGATTGAACGAATCAAAATGTAGCTTTCGAACGATGAACTTAAATTGCAATCTCAAAAGATAATAAAGAAAAAAACAATGAAAGTTTTGCTCTACATTACAACGAAAATTATCTATTTCTTTCGTTTTGCTTACAATAAAAAAACAAAATAATGACTGTGAAGGTCTTGATATGACACATCAAAGATGAATCATTTTACTAATTTTAGCTCGTTCTTTTTTCTTTCTTGTCTTTTTTCAAATATATTCGAATAATTACATATTTAAATATTACTTACATTCATTTGATTTCCTTTGTTTCCATCCTTGTTCATCACCATCTTGATAAAGTTGTTCTAATGAAAGATCAATAGTTGGATAAATGGGATACATATCTAAAAATTGATAATCATTTGCTTGTATAAGATAATGTCCATTGGGATCATGACTTGTTATTTGTTCATTAGTATTATCTCCAGCACTAATTTCTAATTTATCTAAACGCTTAACAATGGGTGATAATGGTATATGACTAGTTAAGACATATTCATTTTTTCTTCTTAAATGTATTAATTCACCATAACGTTCATATGTTGTACAAAATGGTATATTATGATATAAATGTCTTTTAAATAAATCTGGATAACGTCCACCTAATGATTCACATAGATAAATAATATTTTCAAGTAATATAGACATTTGTCTTGTACGTGGTATAGAATATTCAATACGAAATGATCGACGTTGTTTTAATGGACTTTTTTTTCTTGGTAAATGTTCTTTTGTTGCATCATAAGCTATTGATTGACGAATATATGATTGAATTAAATCATCTTGATCAGGTAATGTTACTTGTCCAAGTTTTTGTTTTATTGATTGTGGTAATTCATAGAATGGAATTGCTTTTGTTAATAAACATGCTTGATCAACACCTATGTAATAAAAATAAAGATTATAAAAAAATTAATTTAATTGTAATGATTGGTTTTTGTTGAATTTTCAAATATTAACCTGCATGTAATTTTGTTTTTGAATCAAATAAAAATACTGATCGATCATGATGAAATAAAGGATGTTGCTCACGTGCTAATGGTGGTGCAAGATATTCAAACATTGGATGTCGAGTTGGACTTGTCCATGGTGTTGATTCATCAGGTAAAGCATTTGGATCTGGCTCATGCAATGGATCAATAATATTTATTTCACGACCTTCTAATGCTTTGGGTAATGTTAATTTAGGCTCATTAAATTTGCCTTTTTCTTGCCATACCCCTAGAAATTTACATTTGAAATTTATGGAATAAATAGATTTTATTTTATTTACATTTCCATTGTCGATGTAATGGTTTTGTAAATGGTTTAAATAGACCACGAAGTTCAGTTATTTTTGGCATATTATTCTAACTGTTAATATATAAGTGAATAAATAAAGTATATATATATATATATTTCTTGTAAAGAAATAGATAATATGATTCATCAATAAATTTCATTGGTTGTTAAGAACCATTAAAAAACAAGTGAAATTGTAAATTAATATTCATATAAACAAACCCTTGATATATTTATTTTCCGTCTCTTATATCAATAATTTTTTCATAGGTAATTTATCTTTGTATGTTCGTTGCTAAGTGATCATATCTTTATGTTCATTATTAATGGCGTCTTGATGAAAAAAAAGAATTACAGATTATATGAATATCTTATGAAAAAAATATAAGAAAAACTCCATTGTATGGGATAATGATGATGATTAGAATCAATCATTATGTTCTTTTTACAAATTCAACGTTTTAAAAATCTGAAAAAAAATTGAAGATAACGACGTCAAGAAGAAATAAACTTAAGCATAGCGTGGAAAAGATAGATTAATAGCATAGATGATACAAACAAAAACTTATACCGAATATTTCAAAATGTTTGCACTGTAGTTTCTTTTAAATATGTAACTATACACAGAAGAAACAAAATCTAGAATTTTTCTTTCAACAATGTACTATCGAGTTCTCTATAGATTTCTACTTACCTTAGTTTTAAACAATTGAACTGAAAATTTTTATAGGTCACACAGTATAGTTGTAGAAAATATACCTACTGTCTACTCATTTTTATCACGTTTTTTTTTCACAATGTTAACAAACATCTAGAAGGATAGAATTTTATTTCTGATTGAATATCAAATGCTCATTCAGAATTATATATAAATATTTCATCACAATCTACTTGTGATAAATGGATATAGACTGTCTGAATTACTACATTGAAATAGACTTCTTGAATCTATTCTGGTTCTTATACTAACTTAATCATTTACTAACACTTCCGATTTAGACTTCGAGTAAAAAAAGGAAAATCTAGTTTCTAAAAGTACTGCAAAAAAAGAAATTTGCTTCAGTCACCGCTGAAATATTTATTGAATGAGTTTTTTGAAAGGAAATAAGCAAGAAAGAAAATGACGTCATTTTAAAAACAATCGGTTCCAGAATATGTTGTCGCATAGAAAGAATGAGCAATAGAAAGAGCGATATATGTAAAAATTAGGTTCGGATTGAACCGCATTAATCCAATTCGATACATGGTTCGCAATAAAAAATGATGTGAGAATTATGTGCTTTAAGATCCTAAAATTCTAATGTACTACATAATGATTTGTGCATGTTTTTCTGAAAAATATCCTTTCAATTAAAAATGAAATACAGGCCTATTGAGAAAAAAAATTACATTCAATATTTTGCATCTATGCAACAAAAGAATTGTTATTTTGATAGCTAAAGTACATGTACAAAAGCAGTTTGAACTTAGCAAATATATTGCTGCTTTTTTAAATAGTAAAAAGTATTGCTACCAGATCTAGTAAAATATCTGAAACTTTATTTAATTCAGTGTAAAGCAAAGCACAGCATTTATGTAGTCGATCACGTGCACATTCAGTCTCCATATTTGCGTGTTTTTTGCCGTAACTAAATCCGTTCTGTGGGTTGTTATGTTCTAGAAAGCTGCAAGTCACTAGAAATTCGTTCGAACTATGTTAAGGAGATTCATGTCTCGAAAATGATACATAGATTTTTGAGTCTTCAATGTGAGTTTTCGTGTACCTTCAGTATGTTCCATAAAACGATAATTTTGACGTTTTGACCTCCATTTTTTACCCAAAATAATTAAAACTGGTGATCTAGTGTCCACTCAACTGTTGTGAACAGGAGAAATAATGAAAAATTTTGACAGGGCAGGATCGACTGTAGATGAATTTGTTTATCGTCCTTATGTTAATTGAAATTTCTTTGCGGAAAATTGGCATCACTTTGCACTACATTTATGTAGGCTTTTTCGAATGTTTTTCTTTTACTCACTAGATATACGCATCGATAGTTATCATTTTCTAGTGCGATGATCTTGAGAACAAAGGCCTAGAAATTATACCAACAGACGTTCTTGTACTGTCTAATTCACGCATTCAAGAAGGCAATGCATTTGAAGGAATCTTTTTTTATAAAAAAACTCTTATAACTGCTTGATAAAAAAACTCAACCTTCTTCGTTCTTCTTAAAGAATAATATATTCGAAATTAGATTGTGAAAAAACTACAAGTTAGATTTCTCAAAGATGAGAAAATGTTAATAATTCCTTACAAACGTGTACATGTCTTGTGACACGATTTAACATCAGATATACAATATAAAAACTGTTTTATATAAATTAAACTAAGATTTTTTTTCTGTATTGAAAAATCTTTTTTTTTTGCTAATAAAGCTTTTCTTTTATGTCATCCATCATCAAATGATTTACAAGTTGAACATGTTCACATAAATGTTGATCATGTTTTTAAGGTCCAAAGTTAAGCCTAATGTATTGATTATAAAAAATTAATATACTTGTTTTCTTTTTGTATTGTTTCAATTTAACTTGTGCTTTTGTCCTTGTTCTTATACGAAAGACTAGAATCATTTAATTCGTCAGCAATTCATTTTTTTTCTATTTTCTCGTTGAATATGAACTAATTGTTTTAATGCTATAGATCAATTTTTATTCATTCTGAAATATACTAAATTAAAAAAAAAATAATGTTTATGACTTGATAACTTTCGACAGGAACAAGATAGAGACATGGGGTGTTCACCACTAAAAAAAGGTTATGGCTATGTATGATGCGAAGAGAATAAGTACATATTCATCCATATGCACACTTCAAAACATTTTACAGAATATTCTAAAAAAGGGAAAAATATAGACATGAATATCCATGAAAAAGATTGTAGAGTAGCAATGACTTGATCGTCGACGAAAATAGCTATCTCATTATTTATTGAACAGATGAGAATCAATTGTGTTTTCTGTTTGTCTTCGATGATCAATTATTCATTAATTATCATCATTGAGTAACAATTCATGTTTGAAACATCTATAAGGAATGATTCTCTTGTGTGACATCATTCTATGCAATCGATCCATCACATCATCCATAGACTCAGTAAGTACTTTAATAAACTTTTCTTTTTCAGAATATGCAATATATATTCACTTACATGATTATCAAATTGTTTGTAATGAAATTTATACATTCACTTATTACCATATCACTAATTACAATGTATATATCTACTATTAACATTTTAAAATAATCATTCAAATTTTTTACAATGTTTCGAAGTTGAATTAGCGATTACGATGTTATCGTTTCGATTAGATCATAACATTATTAATTAATTCATGCAATGACTTATATAGTTCAATCTCAAATAGGATATGTTGCTTCTTTTTTTATTAAAAAAAGGAAGAATAGAGGATTAGTGAAGTACTGACGTGAGTGTCGTTTGTTTTTCTTATTGACGTAGAACATTTATATATAAGTTGAACAGTCCTGGAGGCTTATAAGAGTTCTCAAATTACTTTTTTGATAAGGTAAACATGTTATCTATTCTGGGTGGAATAATTTTTTTATAATACACACATGTATTTATCGCTATATAAAAAAGAAAATAATTTTTTTTTCTCTCATAGTTATGTTATTGCGTAGAAAAAGACAGGTACCAATTTATATCACAGCCTGTCAGGTGGCTTCGTAACCTGACTCAGGGAGATTCCTTGTGTCTGTTATGGCGCATCAGTGTAGTACTTGAGAAGGCCTATATGTTGATAGATCCCTGTCGTCGTTATTGTAAGTCATATCTACGTTCATACCCTACTAGTATGGTGTAGTCCGCTCTAGATGTACCCATTTCAGGCTTACAGAGGATCACCCTGGTTGCGCACGTACGCAAGAGTGAGCCGAGAAAATTCGGAAAAGAATGTGAAAAGCAATGCGAATCAATTTATTGAGTAAAGTAAACAAAACAACTTCACAGCTTTTGTATATGATTAATTCTATATGGAGTCCAATAAGTAACTGCACAAAGAAAAAGTTGAATATCTCCATTACGGCTCGACCAAACGCGCTCATTTTTTTGCTAAGGATAGAGGCATGTTCACACTCCAAATCCATACGGACAAAGTTAGTGAGAATCTTTGCTAAGCATCACTATTGACTTCACTAAGAAAATTGTACTTTTTCACAGGTAGGGAAAAAACAAATATACAGGATTGTGCAGAAGTCATTTTATCGAAAAAGAAAATTGAATATTTCCATTACGGCTCGAGCAAAAGAGCTGATCTTTTTTTATCAAAGATAGAGGCATGTTAACACTCCAAATCCATATGGATGAGATTAGTGAGAACTTATGGTAAGTATGTTGTTTTCTTTTTCTATCTGTGAACAAGTAAAATTTTCTTGTTGGGGTCAATAGTGATACTTAGCAAAGGTTCTCACTAACCTTGTCCGTATGGATTTGAAGTGTGAACATACCTCTATCCTTGGTAAAACAAATGAGCCCATTTGGTCGAGCCGTAATGGAGATATTCAACTTTTTCTTTGTGAAGTTACTTACTGGAGACTCTATACGTATCGTTTCTTTAATATGTGGATGTGATGGCGGAAGTGTTTTTTGTTGGATAGCAAGCGTTTTTTCTAGAAATGAAAGTGCTTCTGAGTACCCAGGACGAGCATTACGATAGCCGTAAACGATCGTATACGACGTCGTATTCGATCGTGTACGGTCGTATACGGTGTAAATTACGATCGTATACGACCGTATTTCGCCGTATTACTTGACGCCAGATTTACGACCGTATATCGTCGTGTCGTATACGACGAAATACGACCACCGTAAACGATCGTACACAGTCGTATACTATGTGGATTGTCATCGTATTTCATTCAAAATTTTGCTACCTACCCTCCCCCCTCCACCCTCCCCCCTCCACCCTCCCAACTCTGCAAAGATGGAAAAGTTAATCTTTGGTGTGTCCAGTCTGACTGGAGCTCCCAATTCTTATTTCTCATGCAGCTTTGATGATATATCATCAAAGCTGCACGAAAAACAAGAACTTGAACCTCCAGCCAAATTGGACATCCCCATTCCATTACATTGATACTTTATGATTTTATTTGTCCTTTTGATAATCTAAAAAATAAAAAATAAATTTATTTAATCTAAAAAATAAAACTTAAAGTTGATCTAATCTAAAAACAAAAAAATAAAATTCATTTAATCTAAAAAATAAAATTTATTCAATCTAAAAAGTAAAATTTATTCAATCTAAAAAATAAAATTGAAACTTTTTCTAATCTAAAAATAAAAAATAAATTTATTTAATCTAAAAAATAAAAGTTAAAATTTATCCAATCTGAGAATAGAATTCATTTAATCTAAATATAATAAAATAAGATTTATCTAATCTAAAAATAAAAAAAAAAATTTATTTAGTCTAAAAATAAAAAATAAAATTTATTTAATCTAAAGATAACAAAATAAAATTTATCTAGTCTAAAAATAAAAAATAATATTCATCTAATCCAGAAAAAAAAGAAAATTCATCAAATAGTAAATTATTTATACAATCGAAATATTAGTATTAGATATAATCTAATGTATAATTTACTATACTAATGCTGGAGTCAACATTAAAAAATAAATAAATTGATAAAAATAACGATTTCAGACTCATTCAAAACTGAAGATTTAATATCATCTAACTAATTTCTATTGGATAAGGAATATCTCTCTCTACTTCATGAACGAATTACTCATTGACAATAACGACTATACAGTATAGTACTATCTGAGTGTTTCTCTATCTATATAGCTAAATATTAGATGAAATGAAAACAGACTGTAGAAAGTAAGAAGTATTCATCCTTTTACTGCTATAAACTGATTACTTTATGTAAGACAAAGCTCATATATATCAAATACGAGATACCTATCTGATGTTAAGAATTGAGTACTTAATGGAAAAAGAATGCAGATATACATACATGCATACAAAAGTTAGACAGCTTATGTCTGCTGCCGTTACAGATATTATTACTGAAGAGTAATATCTCTGTGTTCAAATCCATACTTGATCGAAGAAAAAAACGTCGAACATAGTTTTAAATAAGAGGTATATTTGTTTTATTCCTTTCAATTGAGTGTCAGAAAAAAAAATTTGTAAAGGAATAAATGTGTCTGATACTAATAAAAATTACATTTTTTTAAACAGGCGACATCTGTTTTCTCTTGGTATGAACAGATATAGAAACAGATATTGTTTGTCTTATTTGTCGATAACAATAATATAGAAAATGCTAACTTCTTACCTCTTATTTTTCTATATTGCTGATATGACAAATCTTAAGTTTTATTTCTTATATTTCTATATTGGATATATAGAAAATCCTATTTTTTATTTTTCTATATTGGTTATATTGAAAATCTTAATTTTTATTTCTTATTCTTCTATATTGATGACATAGAAACAGTTAGTTTTGTGTCTTATTTGTCTTTAGTAGTAATATAAAAATGCTGATTTTTACATCTTATTATTCTACATTGGTGATATGAGAATCTTATTTTTTTTTTATTTTTCTACATTGGTAACAAAGATAACTATTTGTTTTATTTCTCATTTTTGCATATTGCTGATATAGAAAATATTTTTTATTTTTCAATTTTTCTATATTAATAGTATAGAAAATCTTAATTTGTATTTCTTATTTTTCTATATTGATGATATAGAAACAGTTAGTTTTGTGTCTTATTCGTCTATAATAATAATATAGAAAATGCTAATTTTTCTTTCTTATTTTTCTATATTAGTAGTACAAAAAGTCGCATTTTTTTTCTTACTCTTCCATATTAATAATACGGAAGATCATATTCTTTAGTTTTTTTGTTTTTTCTATATTGGTAATGTAGAAAATCTTAACTTTTATTTTTTATTTCTCTTTGTTAACGGTATAGAGAGTAAAAGCTTTTATGCATGAGTTTTTGTGACTATTATGCTATGAATTTTATTATGTAATGATAACTACCAGTGTAGGCACCTATGCATAGGGTTCAGTAAGTAAAAAGATCTGGGCTATGTGAAGTTAAGTTGAACTATAGCTGCCAGGGAAGGTGAAACATGACGAGAATGTATGTTTTTAAAGAAATCAGTTAAAACCTTACTGTACGATTTTTTTATAATCATACAATATTTTAGTGTTGGAGCATCTAAGAAACTTGCTAGAAGAATTGACATCAGATTTCTGAGACGACAATTTTTCATATGATTTTTTGTATCATCTTGTATGAACACATACGATTTTTGAGTAACATCGAATAGGATCATACAAGAATTCATAACTGATCTTACTATGTGATTTTTCGACCTGGGTATAGTCGACACATGTAGCTCAACTTACGACTAACTTACGACCATATACAGTCGTATACTACACTCGTGCACGGCAGTCGTTTATTTCAACGTATACGTTGATTGTATTTGAACGTATGGCACCGTATACGTTCATCGTATACGATCGTCGTGTACGATGACCGTTTCTAGACGTATTTCGTCGTATACGACCGTTTACGATAGTGCTTTTTTGACCTGGGTAGTTACCCATGTTGTCATACACCTTATCGATGTTGCCGTAGGAAATAGCCAAACGGGGATGATTCGGAGGCAGACTTTTTTCATAGGTTTTATGTGCTTTAGAGTAGTGATCCATGGTCTGATATACTCGAGCGACGGTGCTGCTGGTGGAAGCCAATGAAGGATGATCTTCCGGGTGAGTTTTGTGATCGATTTCTAGAGTTTGTTCGAAAAATGAAACTGCTTCTTTGTATTGTTCTTGGTCGGCTTTCACCCATCCAAGCATGCTATTGATATTTGCTTTATCAGTGTCGTTAGATGCCAGTTCGATGAGCGCAAGATACAATTCTTCGGCCTTGTCAAATTGACCTATTCTGAGCAGCAATTTACCCATTCGATACCATCCGGTGCCGTTGACCTCTTTTCGTATGAAGTCTGTTAATCGACAGAGTTGTGGGTCATCATCCAAAGTAAGTTTAAGATGCACTTCGTACAGTGAACTGTCCGTTTCAATTTTTTGAATGTCATCAATTCGATAAACGGTGTGCATAGAAAAGAAAATTTCATCTTCCTCCTTGTAATAACTCTTCTCGCGAATGGAAGCAAATGGAGTCGATGAAACAATGGGATCAATGTTTATTTGAAAAAGAATACCGACCATATGGGCCATTCTTAAGGCTTGCTTGGCGAAATCGAGAGAGCCATATCGAGTTGTACGAGTGGATAAAAAGTTATTGAAAGAAATAAGCCCACCTTTGTTTTTCACGAGTTTTTCGAAGTCTGCTTTGGATAGACCTTGCCCTCGAAAGACTGTAAAAATCTTTCCATGATATTGACTGACCTGATTCTTGTGCAATATTTTGATTTGACGGTACACATCGCATAGGAACAAGCCCATTCGAATCATAATATCACCGTTGAGTGATCTTAATGCTCCATTGAGCATTTTGTACGTGAAGCATTCACATGTATACCACCCGATGGCCTTTGACGCTTTATATATACGATGAAATTCATTGATAATTTTCCTTTCCTTGTTATTATCTTGGTATTGTTCTTGGCCATATCTGACCAAATTTTGGACAGCTTCTTGGCTATGTGCTATATCAAGGAGCATTTCCTTGAATATCTGTGAATACATGAAAGAAGGTTCTAGCTGATCAAGATTTTCATTAGAACCTCCTTCATTTACACCAATAATACTGACGGTTATATTGTCTTGATTACATTGCTTGGTAGCCGTTGTCAATTTATCACATATGTGTTTGATTGACGTATATACGCCTTTGATTTTTGTCCAATTTTGGGCCCATACTTCATGCTGTTGTTTGTTGCCACAAAATATGTAGATAGCATTTAATTTTGGGTTGCCATGGATGTCAGGTACCAGGTGTTGTCCAAGTGTACCCGAGCAGATAACAAATGATATCTTTTCAGGATTTTCATTCAGCAGTTGAATACATTGTTCAACTGTTGTACATTGATTGACTTGGTTTACAATACCGTGCAATTGCGCAAGTGTATTTTGGCAATCTTCATTTGCCATGTCAATATTGCTATCGATCCAGATGACGAAATAATTTTCAGCCATAAGTTGTCTTTGATTTCGACTCATTTTCGACAACTCTGTATTGTGAATACTAAATTATTGTTTAGAAAGGTATTACCTTTTCTATTTATATATTCGATGTCGACTTTTTTTTCGTTGACACTCAAGAAAAAACTTCACCTAATTTCAATTGAAAATATGGTTGTCAACAACAAACGAAAGAGAAAAAACCCAACAAAGTCGTTAATTGCATCGTTATTCTTTCCAACTTTCTTTCGCTTTTCGTCGACGCAACCACTTGAGTGTTAATGCATTTGACATCATAGTTTTTCTTTTCTCTCTTTCTGAAAAGAACGAAAAAAAAATAACGAAGATATTGCCAATGTGACTTGTTTTATTATGGTTACTATGGACATTATGATAATGTGGACAAAATAAGAAGAAAAGTAAATTTTATTTTCATTGAAGCAAAATCGAAGCAACGACTTTTTTTTTACTGTGTGAAATATAGTACACATCATTAACAATTTGTTCAAATAAAAATTATAATTCTGATTGTACCTAATTCCCCAATGATATGTGTTATTTCTCATGGTTACTGAAGTGATTACGAGTTCCTTAATCCAAATTCAGAAATCATCGAACATTGAAGTACCTATTATCAACTCGAAACGGAGTGAAATAAACGAGAGATTTTCGGAATTGATAATATGATTCGAGTCTCTCATATTCTTAAATTTTCTCACTGCGTTAACTAATTTATTTGTAATATCCGGCATTTAAGTTGAGCCTGTCTAGCGGATCCGACGCTTCAAGGAATCCTTTCTGATGTTTTCCCATAAAGAACTGCTCAAGATGTTGATCGACTAAAGTTAACTTTTAATAGAGTGTTTCCATGAATAGTCACTCATACAAACAACATGGTACTTAAAAATTCTTTGTATATTCCATTTTATAGAACTTTCTAAGCTGATCATTTTTGCAAAAAAAGAAATTTATGTTGTTTAACAAATAACGGTGCTAGAGTCTAACTACTTGCAACATTGAATTTCCCCAGATCTTTTTACGAAAATGATTACCAGAACAAGCTCTATAGTATAAAATATGTTAACAAATTTTTAAAAATTTTTCGTGCTTTTCATTGTTGAAGATTTATGAGCGCATCTGGTAAAAACGGCCAACTTCTGTATTGAAGTCAATTGTACTAGATGTCGAATATCTCAATAAGTTCCTGACTTATGAATAAAAACTTTCAACTTGCCTCTATGATGAAAAAAAATCAATTCATTTCGTCTAAATATGATGTAGATATAGAGATTTCTGTTTGATCAATAACGTTTAGACACCCTGTAGATATCACACATAAGCACAAGTTTTATTTTAATCGCCAAAGCGAAAGTGATCGTCGGACACCGTTGTAAATTTGCCATCTCCTTAGATCTAACTTTCAATAGAACAGAAAGCTAGAGTATGATATTCTGCACATTTCTGTCTATTTATTTTGGTTTTTTTCTAAATCGAAAAAGACCTATATCAACATTCACACTTGCCCACATTAATCTAAAATGCCTAACATTGATGTATTTCTTAAGACTACGTAGCGTACGAAAAGTTTTGTTTAGCTTCAGCAAAAAGAAAATAAATGCATAGAAACGCACAAAGTTTCATTCTTTATTTCTCTATTCTATTGAAAATGAGATTTAAGGACGTGACAGTTTTACAATTGTAATCTGGTGGTGTCCTTTGCTATAGAAAATCACGCAAACTTTGACGGATTAGATAATATAATAATTTAAGAGCTGTCTAACTACATCTATGAACTTTAATCGTGCCATGTACTGTAACACAGTTCTAATGCGAATTCGAATCAACATTTAGAATAAAAGTAGTCTTTCGTTTCTTGGCTAGTTCAATAAGACAGTCGTTACTTGAATTAAAACTATAAGTGATAAAGAGTTTATGATTTACTTGTCGTTGTCGGTGCCATAGTTGAAAACAAAAGTGTAATCTACACGCGAACTCGTATTAGAAAAGCACTGCTATATTCAAGTTTTTGTCAATGTGATCAATGTCATCGTGAGAGTATGTGGATAAGATTGGTAGAATGAATATAACATCATCCACAATTTTTCTAAAACGAGTTTCGATTTATTTTACATTCTTTCGAAATATGTGTAGAATAAACAAGAAATTTTGTTTTTTTTTATATTGGGACTCCTGTTCTTGTATTAATTTCAACGATTCCTAAAGAAATAATATTCAAATTATGTGTGTTCATATTTGAGATTCATACAATTTAAATATACGTCATAATGACAGCGAGAAAACTTCTTTCCTGTGCTTTCCTTCCTCACTAGAAGTATATTTATAATCAATGTTTTGCTACAAAGCTTATTAGTTCAAACTGACAGAGATATTCAGGACACCAATCTTTCTTTCTTTCTTTCTTTCTTTCTTTATTGAAAAATAGCAAACACAAAATACTGGCATTGTAGCATGTATCGCATGACTTTGCACAAACATAGAATTTTGTTTCACGAATAAAAATATTGGTCGTCACCTTGATTGCATGATTCTAGTGAGTTTCTTCTTAAAAGGAAACTAAAACAAACAACAAAGATCAACAAAAAAAAAGTACATTAATAGCGAATGAATTAATGAAATAAAAACACAGAAAAAGTAAGTTTGATTATTGTTATCATTGATGTTTTTTCTTCCTCGATTCTTGTTTGTCAGAGATGGGACCGGTTCGGTTTTTAACCGAACCGAACCGACCGACCGTAACCGAAATCGGTTCGGTTGGAGACTTTTAGAGAATTCGGTCGGTTACGTTCGGTTCGGTTAGAGACTTTTTCGGTTACGATCGGTTCGGTTAAAAATTTTAAAAAATTCGGTCGGTTATGTTCGGTTCGGTTAGAAAGAATCAACATAATCGTTTCATTTGAGTTCAATGGACTTTTTCAGTGAAACATAAGAAGAAAAAAGAATATAATCGTACAACAACTAGCTGTTGCTCGCAACGCGGATTATCTCACATATTTTTAAAATTTGCCCTGAGAGGTAAGGAAGTTACAATACAGTAAGAAGATCCAATAAATAATCTTTATTCTTTGCTTTCTCTAAGTGTTCATTATTTTTAGTTGCTATTATTTGATTTGTTGTTGCTAATTTATAAAGCACTAATACCCTAACTAAAATAAGCTAAACTTCGCTTTCTCTAAACTCGGTTCGATTACGAAATTTTTGAAATTCGGTCGGTTACGGTCGGTTCGGTTAGAAATTTTTAAATATTCGGTCGGTTACATTCGATTCGGTTAGAGATTTTTTCGGTTACGGTCGGTTCGGTTAGAAATTTTAAAAAATTCGGTCGGTTACGTTCGGTTCGGTTAGAGATTTTTTCGGTTACGGTCGGTTCGGTTTGGCAAAAATGCCAACCGATCCCACCTCTGTTGTTTGTACAATGAGTGTCCATGTGAATATAAAATATGTAAACAACGAACTGCTGAAAAAAAGTAATATGGAATTTCTTCATTTTTTTCTTTTCATGTGTTGGCATCACATTAAGAGTTTTTTTCACTGTGTTGAAGAGTTTAAAGCAATAGAAATGCACAAAAATCACTTCAGTACTGTTCACCATATTACATTCATTTCTTTTCTACATAGCCATCGATTCACGAGCATGTATTATTGCAGAAATCCATAGACTATGTATGATTAACAGTATATTAAAGAGATCGTTAAAATTGAACGAATGTTTCAGAAGTGGTTTTCTAGGGCTTTCAACTGTTTTTTCTGTGTGACACGAATACTAAACAATTGTTGATGATGTAAATAGAGGCTTTTTAGAAAGTTTTCTTACCTTGTGAAAATATTTACATTGAAAAACGACGACAATGATGGTGGAAAATATATTCGTCAGCCTGAAAGAATGATTTCACCGAAACGTGAACTTGGAGTAAACAAGGTTCAAAACTGTAGTACTTTTTTAAAAGACGATCACACTGACGATGATGTAGCTGACTTCCTGACACCTCTAGATCTGCTTAACAAACAGACTTCACATTTCAGTCGGTGTATGCTGCTGCTTTGGAATGTCAGTAGAACACACAGAAATCAGCAAAAAGAAAGTGATAAAAGGCATATTACTTACCTATCTTGTTGAAAATTTACCGACGATGAAATTGCTCACGTAGGGTATTACGACAGACATTTTCACACTAACCAAGTGTCGTAAAACACCGAAAGTATATAGGAAGAACGTTCTCTACTAACATAGCTGAAACTGTCATATAGCATCATTTTTAAATAAGACATGAATGCTGCATTCTGTACAGAAAATCTTCTTCTATTATTGAAGTTTTTGCAGCTCTACGAACAAACTATTCTAGACAACAAGGTGATCGAGAAGACTATATATGCAATAAAACCAATCTACAAGACACATAAGTATTGAACATCTGTGAGGATTGTACTTTCTCAATAATAGATACTGTTTTGCGTCACAAGGTCATTGACGAGAACATTTGACATAGTGTAAGCAATACAATGTTTCTACGACTACTGATTTGTAACTTAGATCTTTCACAAATGAATGTCTAAAATCAAAAGCCAACGTTTACGCCTTTTAGATAGGAAGGAAAAATAGCTCCCAATGACTTTATAATCATTACAACGTTACTGATTGGGTGTAGGGTGTGAGTATGAGAGAACTGCGCAAATACAAATACCACTCTAAAAAAATTATGATTCATCCAAATTTATAATTTGAAAGTTTGCATTCTCATGTATATGTGGGTGCGGGTGTAGTTTTCTTCTCATCGATACCCACACCCACACCCTCAAGTTAATAGCAATGCAAACCAATTTATTAAGCAAACGAAAAAAAATCTTACATTTTCTTTCGGATTTTTTGTCAAATGTTTCTTTATAATTCAATAGATGAGAATTATTTGAAGGTGCTTTTTCTTGAAATGTGGATAAAAAGTTGTTGAAAGAAATAAGCCCACTTTTTGTTTTCCGCGAGTTTTTCGAAGTCTGCTTTGAATACACGTTGCCCTCGAAAAAGGCTGTAAAAATGTTGTCATAATATCGGCTGAATTGATTTTTGTACAAAACTTCGATTTGCTGGTGTACATCGCACAGAAAAAAAAAACATTCGAATCATAATATCACTGTTGAGTGTTGTTAATACTGCATTGAGTGTTTTGTACGTGAAACATTCACGCGTATACCACCAAATTGCTTTTGATGCTTGATATGTACGCTGAAATTCATCAATAATTTTGAGTTCTTTGGTATTGCCTTGGTATTCTTGTGGCAAAAGTTAGCCAAGTCTGTAATAGTTTCTTTGTCATACTCCATTTCAAGGAGTATTATCTTTAATGTTTGTGAATGTATGAAAGAGAGTTCTAAGTGATAAAGATTTTCACTAGAACCACCTTCACTTACGCCAACAATGCTGATTGCTATATTGTTTTGATTGCATTGCTCGCAAGTCGTTGCCAGTTTTTCACATATGTGTTGGATTGAAGCATGAACATCCTTGATTTTTCCTCAATTTTGAGCCCACACTACATGCCGTTGTTTATAACGACAATATATATATGGCATATAATTTTGATATTTCATGAATGTTTGGTACTTGGTGTTGTCCAAGTGCACTCGAGGAGATAACAAATGATATCTTCTCAGGATTTTCATTCAGCTGTCGTGCACACGTTGACTTTATGAACAACAGGCACTATTGCACAAGTGTATTTTGGCAATCTTCATTAGTCATATTAATGTTTGCATCGCTTCAAATAACCAAGTAATTTTCTGCCATGCATTGTCTTCCTTGTCGAATCATTCTCAATATTATTGGTTATTGTTCGATCGATAATCGTATATTGTTAATAATAAATTGCTGCTTGGACAGAATTTACTTTTTGTATTTATACAGGCGATACATGTTATTGTTTTTTCTAGATTTTTTCTATAAAGTCAAATGTGAGTATTTTTTTTTTCGTTGAGAGTTAAGGACTGACTCTATTTACTTGTAAATGGTAATATGCTTGTCAGCAACAAATTAAAGGAAAAAAAATCAACGATGTCATTCATTTCATGATTATTCTTTCTAACTTTCATTTGCGTTTCATGTGAACCGTGACTTAAGTTTCATTGCATCAGATACCTTGTTTCATACGTTGTACATTTTTCTTTGATTCTTTCAAATCAACCTTCTTTTTCTTTTTCTAACAAGAACGAAAATGACAACAAGGACAGCGTCAGTTTGATTTTTTTTCTCATTATGCATGTGATTTACATGCTGATAATGTGAACGAAACAAGAATAAACATAGTTTTCGTTTTAATTAAGACAATAGTTAAACAACGATTTCTACTTGTCGCATATACTGTTAATCGTTAACCAGTGGTTGAAGTAATACAACTGTTTTCATAGAATTTAACTCTCAGTGGTATTTATCATGCCTCATAATGATTGAAGTAATGATGATTTGAATAATTGAAGTTTGAAAATAATGAAAGATCGAAGTACCTATCACCAATTTAAAAATGAATGAAATACTTTAACGAACACTTTATACATAGATATATCAAACAAGAAAAAGTTTTACATGAGTTATCATCTGAATTTCATCTAGAAACCCACACAAATTGGTACCGAATAGGTATTGCAATAGTTTAAGAGCTGCCTAATTGCAGCTATGTTCTTCAGTATTGTCATGTACAGAAGGAATACATTATCACTCACGGTCTTCCTAAAGTGGTTTTTGATTTGTATTCACTCGTAATATGTGTATAACAAAAAGAGAAATCTTGTTTTCTTGTGGCATATTAACTGCTTTTCTTTCAATGGTTTCTACGATTCATATAGAAATAATATTCAAACTTTGTTTGTTAATATTTAAAATTCATATAATTTACACGTGTGCCACAATGACAAAAAGAAAAAGTCCTGTCCTGCACAAATATGTACCACTGGAACTATGTTGATAATAAATGTATATTAATCGGAAACATATCAGAAAACATGCATTTATTCATAACTATTTTTTGCTTGTATGTATGTGCAAGAGAATTATACATGTTGGCATATAATTGGCCAATAATGATAAGAATTCGTCATAATTTTTCAGCTAAAACTGATAAAAATATCGGAGACACGAATCTTTCTTTCTTAATTCACAAGTAAAAAAAGCAAAACACTATCATTGTATTGTGCTACAAATGATACCAATTTTTAAAATGACTTTCATTGACTTTCCAGGTCGATGGATATAGTTGTCTGTATTTTCTTTAAAATTCTGCATCATGCAGTACGTAAACAGACTGTATTTTCTGGTAATCCTGAGCACAGTAATACGATATCGTGTGTGACGCCCTATTTGCATTGAATACGGCCGTAAATGTGCGGTACTCTCATCACGATACGGTCAGGATAGGGTCCATATCTATGTCTTAAATTAACCGTAAGAGAATGTATACGGATCATATCGTTCAAACTGGGTTTGAGATATTTCCAGATTGGATTAAAAAAAAGTAAAATGTTTATATTCAGCATAATTTTATGTATTCGTCTATACGTCTGATCTGATATTACTATTTCACAACACTATATATACCAGTTAGCAAGTTTACAATAACTAAGGCAACATAAGTAAAAACAGATCATTTTTCCACCATTAATCTAGAAATGACAGAAATAATCTATTTCAATCTTACTTTGTTAAGCATTAAAATTGAACAATACTTGAATAAATAATAAATAAAACCTTTTTCTTCTTTTCTTAGTCTAGGCTCTGGCTCGAAATACTAGCTTTTCAACCGTGTTTGGCTACAAATGTTATCCGGATTCACTCTACAATTTGTGTTGGCTCATAAATTGATCTGATCAAATGCAAAATTGCATTCTCTTTCGAATGGTACCAATTTTAATGTAAGTCATCGGGCAAATGACCGAATTTTGGGTTGATAGATGAAGAGAAGATTCATGTCAACATCCACATCTATTCAAAACACTTGATTAATAATCATATTGGTCAACAGATTCTAATATGATCACATAATATTTTATGAGAAACTTAAAATAATTTTTATTAGACTTATTTATAAACAAATAGTCAACACATGTAAATAGCATTAGTATTTCATGAATAACTAGTATATTTGATTAATCGCAGTATTTATTATTTTTTGATATATACAAATAAAATATTACATGTAATTGAAAAACAATAATTCTATCATATCAATCAAGTGATTCTGGTACAATTATAAGAACATTAGCACTAGATAATACAAAGAGCATCATTAGGTTTGTTGCTAATCTTCCTCATCATGAATATAATCATCGGCATCACTGTTAATTCTTTTCTTTTTTTGATAACCAATATATTTTTCCTAACCAGCTCTTCTTTTTAATTGTAATTAATTATTAGGTTCTGTTAATAAATAATGACCACTAATTATAACAAAACTAATCAAAACTAAAATTATATCTAAGACATTAAGAATTAGTCCATCATTTGAGCAGTTAGTATTGAATAAGAAATCCGACGCTATTCTCATTATAGTAGCTGATAATAGAGCTAAATCGAATAATATATAGAATAAATAGATATTATACAATGCTGATAAAGTTATCGCTAACTTCATTAATTTCAATGATAAATTATAACCGCTACACAGATCGATCTGAGAATCCATATAAAATTCAGGATACCCGACGATTAGTTGAGAACAATTTGATTTGATATATTCTAATATTGTTGAGCGATACTGTTTAAATGAATCTAAACGTAACATAATGTTGTCGAGGATTTCAAATTTTCGCAAAAAGAAATCCTAGAGAAAAACTAGTTATTAGTGATATGAACACATTCGTCATCATTAGGATCATATATGAATCACCAAACAATTGTGTAGACATGAATCTACAACGAGAAAAAAGTATGACATAAAGAAAAGTAATAATATAGAAGAACTTATATATTTTGAATGTTAAGTTTTATATTGATCAATGAAAAAGATCCAATGTAACAAAAAATAAGTCAGAAATTCGACAAAATTAAAAAAAGCTTTAGATTATGATAAAGATATAACCATTCTTCATGTTCATTTTCGTTGAGAGGTATATTATCATTGTTATACTCTGATAACCGTCTTTGAATTTTTAGATATCGGTTTTTCAAATAATTCTATTATCTATTGATCAATGGTGACGTGTGCATAAAATAAAAATAATAATGCAACGGTCATGATGGTTCATGGTAAAATAGTAAACCATATGCTAGCGCACTATCGTATAATGTTAACGGCATAAATATGCGTATGAATCTACTGTTCATTCACACCTAATGTCCAATTTTTCGCGCGACAGCCTACATTGAAAATAGTATCATTCAAAAAAGAATGCAAGTCTGCATAAAATGTGATCAATGCACGAGCTAATACAAATCATAGAGTGAATTCGAACAACATTCATAGCTAAAATTGGGTTGAAAAGCTATTATTTCGAGACAAAACTCTATTGTTTTGCCTGATGACACAATTTGAAAATGGTACCATTCGATAGAAAATGAAATTCTGTTTAATATGTAATTTATTAGAGAGTCAGCAGAAGCGACAAAATAAGCTGCACAAGAAAAGGTCGAATATGGTGCTAGCTTTACATACCTCAGTTCAACAAGATTATACATTCTGGTTAGAATTTTTAGATTGTACTCAAAATACTAAATAAAAGTAAAATATAGAGAAAGAAACCATACAGTCAGAGATGTGGAATCAACACGTCAACATCTCTCGTATTTTTCTGTCATTTAACTCAGTGTGCACAGTCAAAAAAGTGTGAAAACTTGCGTCTTAACGGTGCCTTTTTTCTTATACTTCAATCTCATTATAATTCGTAATTTCTGTCATCTTTGATTGTGTACAATCCGTTTAAATGAAGAACAGCTTCATGCATTATACATATGGGGTGTTAACTGCGTTGATACAGTCAATGCATTAGAACTGGTAGTGAAGAATAACTAGAATTCGCAAACTTTCATATTCAAATCAATAGAAAAATGCAGTGTTTACTAATAAATAACAGATTTCAGGTAACATCGAATCATAAAAAGTCAGGAGTTATAGAGCATAGAATAGTAGTGTAGTTTGGGTTCCTTCCAGAGAATCTATTTATTGTCATGTGAATGTAAATAATCGGATAACAGCATTTGAGTGAAGTTCTTTCAATATTTCATTTTATCTTCGAAATAGCGAAAAAATCATTTAAGACAAAAAGAAAGAATTAATTCCTGTGTTGAGTCTCTCATCCATTCTGAATTTAAGGTGACATCTTTTCCTTCTTCACTGTTTGGAAGATAAAATAATACATTCAAAAAATTTCACTCGAAAACTGTTACTCGACTATTTGAATTCAAACTGAAATAATTCCATGGTTCAAAATGAAATAAAACTACATTACTATTTTATGCTCTTGAATCTCTAACTTTCCATGAATTGTAATATTAAGATGTGCGAGTCATAGCCATCCTTCGCTACTCCTAACCACAGTTCTTACTAATTGGTTTATTTTTAAAAAATTCTTTGAAAACAAATATTGAAGTAAATAAAGCAAAGCGCAGATCGCAGAATGTTCTGCTATAGAAGAACTATTCACCAACATATCTGGCACCAAGAATTAAGAGCCTAAGCATAGGAATTTCTTTCTTGGCTATCCGATATCCTTGTTTATTGCCTATCCATATCTAAACAGTTCATATATCATTTCGATGACAAAAATTATTCAGAAATCAAAATATTTCTACGAAAACAAAAACAAATAAAGAAACGACTGAACAAGCTCTTAATATTTTTTAATCATACGACCAACTATTGTGTTCTTTAATGTTTTTCAGTAGCAATTCAATACTCTTTCGGTAGAAACTTAACAGATTTGTAAGATTTCTCATAAATATTATTTCCTTTTTCTTTATTATAGTTTGAATTAACTTTTAGTCTGTGGATGCTTTTTGTTGTTGAAATTATATATAAGTATTTGAACAGCAATAGGAATTTAACTGAAAGCGATCGGAAGAAAAATATGTGAACCTTCTTCAGTGATTTTTTTTTGATCTAGATAATAATGTGTGGGGAAAAGTTTTCGGAAATTTTATTTTCTTTCAGTATGATTTATTTCAAAATGAGATTTTCTGACTTAATTGACTCACTTATGATTGAGAAGATCATCGCACGAAAACATGAATCTGAGCAAAGAGAGCACACAATAAAGAAAAATATCTAACATGTATGATAGAATACCTACGTAGGGTATTTTTATAAAGCTATGCACTTTATCATAAATATTGTATTGGTTAACACGATCGCTAACAGGAATAGATTAATCGATATCTTGTGAAAACTGTTCGTTCTATCTATTGTATCGAAAACCACACAAAAATCAGTATTCTACCTAATCTTCGTTATAAAGGTGGGGAGAAAGAGCAGGAATAAGTGCAACGTAAGGGGTAAGATCAGATTTGGAGCCTTCAGCACCATGTAGTAAAATTTGATGCTTAGGTGATGCACTTACCTTGACAGTAACATAAGCATCAAACTTTACCGCAAGGTGATAAAGTACTGGCAGTTCAAAACCTACACTTTTCCCCTTGATGCATTGATGTAACGGGCAAAAAGTTGGTTTTTAATCTTTTTTTTATCGAGTTCAAATAAACGAAATGTAATAATATAAATCAGTTTTTCAACAAGCTATCTTTTCAGCTTTTGGTGCTTTGGCTTTAAATGTTTCCTAATAATTTAAGTCTCGAGATGGAACCTGATTGCTGAAAAGAAGATGATTCATATATATTTATAGAATGAGGTTCACTTTAATAGTTGCAAAAAGTAACGTTTTTTCGATTTTTCTTAGGGTTTTACTTATACTGATTTTTTTTATTGGAAGTTGATGAAAAAAAAACTAAAAAAAAAACAAAATAATAGCAACATTCTCGCTTAACCACCTTCCTAGCAGATACTTTGTTGATAAATGATCGTAGTTATTCATACTTAGATGTGCTCTCTGGAACATCACGTGAGTCATCACTTGAAGTTATTCAGTATAAATCTTAGATTCAAAACATTTACTACAAAATATGGAACAAATTTAAACTTATCTCCTCTTCTTAAAAAAATGTTTTTTTGAACTCCTTTATCTGCGATCTAATACACAAAAGTATTTGGTCTTTCTATTTTAACAAGATTTCTCATACTCTTATTCCAGTGATATTCCAGTATATAAGGTCTCATTAAAACGCGTTGTTACCCAAAATAATAATACTAATAGAGTTTAAACGATAAATAATCTGATGTTCATTCTAATTGATATAGAACAATGCATGAAAACCTGTTTATAAAAGAGCAAACTCATTTGTTTATCTGAACCCGTCGAAAGATCATTTAAGCATTTACTCTCCTGCATGAATAGTTATGATCACACATATAAATATTATCTCAGTTCAAAGTCTATTAATCTTTCTAAATATACTTTCATACATCAAAACCGATGTGTTTGCAAAAGATCTCCTTTTTCCTCCGTTCTTTATTAATAGAAGATCATTCCCCTAGGATAAACTTTTACAAAAAAAGAAAAGAAAAACAATGTTCAAAAGAATTTCAATTAATGATTGAATGAATGTACTATAATACTTTTGTCTTGTGACATCGATACGAATTGTGTACCCGAATAATTAAATCTAACACACCATACTTGATCGGAATGTTCAGCAGATGTATAAACACATCGTTTTGCTTTTGTATCCCAAATTTTAACCGATTTATCTGATGAACTATATATAAAAGCCATTTAATTTAGTATTTCTCATTATGAAAAAAATCAATACATACGATGATATTAAATATTGATTATCTGAACTGAATGCTACACTAAGCACCCATGAACTATGACCAGATAATGTACTTACAGTTGTTGGCTGAGCAGTATGTCTAGCGGAAACAACATAATTATTAAAAAAGAATAAACAGATTAAATTTACATGTCATGAAGTCGAATATGACAATCATCAGATGCCGAAGCTAACACTTGAGAGTCCGGTGAAAAACATAATGCACGTATAGGCATAGCATGACCTAGTTTTTTTTTTGAACTATAATTTAAAAACAAAATTAAAATAATAAATTGTGTACCTTCAACTGTATGTAATAATTTTCCAGTTGCTACATCAAAAATATTTACGAAACCATTTTGTGAACCACATGCAAGTAATTTTCCATCAGGACTCTAAAAATAAAAAAAAATCGTATTTAATAATCGTTTTCCTAAAACAAACAATAAAAAAAGAATAATTTTCTTTACATAAATAGCACTTAATACAAATTTTGTTTGTGTATCTAATGTCATTTCTTTTTGACCACTTTCAGAATTATATAAATCAACTTTACCACCAAAACTTCCCGTAGCAATATATTGTCCATCGGGTGAAAATGCTAAACTCCAAGCATTTACTAAAATTATATACATAGAAAACATTTTTATTAACTAATTTCATATTTTACCTGGAGTTGCATCAATATCACGAATAAGTTTTCCACTTTCAATATCCCATAATTTAATTTGTGCATCAAGTGCACATGTTGCTACGACTATATGAATTTGTATGAAAAAAAAAATGGAAATACAATAAGAGGATGATTTTTCTTGTGACAAACCTGTTCCTTGAGGATTAACATCAACCGAAACAATACCAAGACGATGACCTGTACATGTATATTTCAATTCGAGTTTTTCTTTATACCATGACCAAATTTTAACTTTATCATCGATTGAACCACTAATTATATGTTCAGAACCATCTTTTAAACTTTTTGTCCAAGCACCTGCCCAAATCCCATCTTCATGAGCTTAACAAAAAGAAGCAATAAAGTTTTGAAAATTTTTTTAGTTTTATTTAATAGAAGAAAAGAGATTTTTGTATACCATTGTCTTGACGACATAAACATTTAGCAGTCTAAAGAAAATAAATTAGAGAATATTTATTACTAAACAAAAAATTCTTTTCCTACCACTTCTGGCATGAATGATTATTATCAATTTATTTCAATCTAGAGAAATGTATATTTCAAGCATAATATGTTCAAAATTGAAAAAAAAAACAAAACATAACAAAGCAAATGTTGCAAAAAGGTTTTTCACTTTTCTGTATTGTACTACTGGTATATCGAAGACGGAATGGGAATGAGCAAGAGATAGAGGGCGTATAGTACACGCTCAAAATATAGACAGAGCTGCAAATATTCATAAGTGGTATTGAAAAAAAGTGTAATATTTGTAAAATAACATAATAAAACTATGCTATAATTTGAATCTTTTTTTTTTGTTAATATATTGAAGTAATAAACTTCAGTGTTCTGAATATGCTGAAATTAAATCCTTTTGTGATTTTTATATTATTATAGAAGATTCTGAGAAGTAGAGGTGCAAATAGTATCGATCGTCAAAATTCCAGTTTGGTTTTTATCTCTGCTGAGATGTTTCAAATAGTAAAGAATGAGCGGTTATATTTATTGAAAAGTTTGTTTTTGTAAATTAATGTTAACGATTGAATTAATACACACAAAACAGAATGCTTCAAAATTCAAATTCTTTTGTACAGTATGTATTTTTTTATATCTATGACAATTATAAGTTAAACTTTAACTACCACGAAAAAAAATATATTTCATCATCTAATAAAATTCAAAATGAGTAATCTGTAGATTAATTAAAGTTAGCACAAAAAAAAAGCAACGCATCAATAATTTTCTTGTCTTGTCATTTTCTTATCTAGATAAACTATTAATGTCAAACAGTTGGTACGATTATATAATCAACTTGTTGATCAAAATAATTTTTTTCTTTTTCATATTGATCCATACTAATGATGCTTTCTTTTCCATTTGCACGATCATCTATAAATGGTTTATCAATATTAAGTATACCATTAAGATGATCCATTTCATGTTGTAATAATTCACTAATTGATACATCAAGTTCATTCCATTTTTGTTCATTCCCATTATCATCTGTATATACAATTGATATTGATTTTGCACGTTGTTTTTTAACAAGAATACGTGGAATACTCATACAATCATCCCACATGGTTATTGTATCTGATGATGACCAGATTATTTTTGGGTTGATTAATGTCAATGATCCATAACCAAGATTAAGTGCAATCATACGTAAATTAATACCTATTTGACAAGCACTGATACCACGACCAAAACCATTTTTACGACGAAAATCAGCTAGAGCATAATGAAGTCGAAGTTTTGCGGCTTGAACAAAATCATGTTGAAGATTGAGAACTAATTCATTACTACGACGTAGATGAGGATCACCAATTAAACAGATCGAAATTGGTAGTGGATTTGATGAGGAAAATTTTTCAAGATCTTTTTGTAATAATGGTGAAACCCATTTCGATGAATAGGCATTTGTTGATTGCGATCGACAAAATTGCTGAATAGAACGTAGAGAAAAAAGACAACGATGTAATTTTAACATTCTACTTTTGCGTTGTTGGTTGATAATGTTTTGTATGGTATATAAAAACGTGTACTTATCACTATCGATCCGATCTTCATCTGTGTATAGGTAAAAAAAAATGAAGAACGAAAAAGAAAAAAAAAAGTATATAAGCTTTATTGACGGCAAATGATGACACCGGAGAAGGCACAAAAAAGGGTTGAAAAATATTTGAAGAAGAATATTTAGTAAATAAGAAACATGCTCAAAAATAAATTATATTGATGTTTATGATTATATTAAAGAATGTTCGAAGCTTTTCAAAAAATACACATTCGTGATACTCAAAATTAGTTGTGTTTTCATGTTTGATAAGATAGCAAAAGAAAATTTACTAGTAATTTTATTTGCATTGTTTACCCTATCTAAGAGGAGATAACAGAGAACCTCACTCTATGATAAAACAAAAAACAAAAATAAAATATTTTGTGTCTTTTTTAAAATCTCATATTCACATTAATCATGCAACCACAATCATTTGTGCCTTACGATAAAGGATTGGGTATAGGTGATAATTGTCATAAATGGAATTTATTACGAGAAGATATTAGTTTACCAGCGGCAAGTCTTTCATCTGAAAATGTTGAACATAATCTTCGTTGGATGCAAAATTTCATAGAAAAATATAATGTGAAATTCGCACCACATGGTAAAACAACAATGTGCCCTAAACTTTTTCATCAACAACTTAATTATGGTGCTTGGGCAATAACATTAGCTACTGTACAACAAGTTCAATTAGCTTATTCAGCTGGTGTACGACGTATATTAATGGCAAATCAATTAGTTGGTAAAACAAATATGTCTATAATTAAACAATTGCTTGATAATGATCCTAATTTTGATTTTTATTGTTTAATTGATTCATCAACAAATATTGAACAACTCGGAAAATTTTTTAATAATGAAAAACAAAAACGATTACAAGTTCTTCTAGAAATAGGTGTTCATAATGGTCGAACAGGAATACGAACTGATGAAGATGAAAGAAATATTTTAAATACTCTTGGACAATATCAAAATTCTTTAGCTCTTGTTGGTGTTGAATTATTCGAAGGTGTATTAAATGAAGAACAACCTATTCGACTTATGTTACAACGTGCAGTTGCTTGTTTACAACGTTTAATAAATTCAAATCAATTAGCTCGTTCACCACCCATATTATCAGGTGCTGGTTCAGCTTGGTATGATATTGTTGCCGAAGAATTTTCTAAAATAGGTTCTACAGTTGATATTATTCTTCGACCTGGATGTTATTTAACACATGATAGAGGTATTTATCAACGGGCACAAACACGTATTCTTGAACAAAATTCAATCGTTCGAGATATTAGCAAGAATGATGCACTTCGACCTGCTCTTCAAATTTGGGCTTATGTTCAATCAATACCTGAAATAAATCGAGCAATTATTGGTTTTGGTAAACGTGATGCACCATTTGATGCTGGTTATCCCATACCTGCTCTTCATTATCGATCCGAATGGTCTAAACCTATTGAAATAGATCATAATAAGTATCAAATAACAAATATGATGGATCAACATGCATTTATGTCTTGTCCATCTGATCATAATCTTATTGTTGGTGATATAATTGCATTTGATATATCACATCCATGTTTAACATTTGATAAATGGAGAAAAATATTACTTATTGATAATAGTTATACAGTTATTGATATTCTTGATACATATTTTTAATAATGACTCATTTTTTTTATTCTCTTTTTTTAAAATATATAAACACAGTAGAAAGAAAAAAACATATTTATAGATTTTTCTTTTTTTTTTTTTTTGATAAACTAATTATTGTCCAATTCGATTAATAACCCAATCTGTTTGACAAAGTGGACATTGTGCTCGTTGTTTAACCCATTGACTCATACAACAATTATGAAATGAATGATTGCAAGTACCCCAGACAATAATACATTCTTGAAGATTACTTGCTGCTTGACAACGTAGACAAGATTCAGATAAAGCCGTTCGACATATAGCACATACATCATGAGCTACATCCCAACTCCAAATGCCTAATGATAATTCTTGTTATTTTTTTTTAAGAAAAGAAAAACTTTGTTACTCACCAACAAGATTCCAACGTTTGAGTGTAAATGGAACGGATGATGATAACGTATCTGATGTTGGATTGCTGTTATTATTGTTGACATTTGTTGATTGTGTAGATGTTTGACTATTTTCTGACATCTCAAAGAAAAAAAAGCAAGAAAAAAGAAGGCAATTAATTCAAAATAGATAAATCATAAATATAGATAAGATTGTTTTAGATGATACATGAAAAATTTTTTAAAATTTTGACATCTAGAAAATTTTGTGAAGATTTAACAAAAAAAAAAATTATAATAACTACCTAAGTGAACAAGAAAAATGATTAGGTCTCATATACGATTACAATTAATAGAACAAAAACAAACTGATATAATAATTGATTTTTCGAGTATGTGTAAAAAGAAACAGATCAAGTAGTAATAAGACATTGTACATAGAATGTGAGTTCAAACATCACTGGTCATTGATCCATCCGTAGTGAGTGATACCTATATATATAAAAGAAAATAATCAATGTTTGACATTGTTTTTCTTTGAGATTATTCGTCAATATCTAATTTTTTAATCCATGCAATAATCACGACAAGACTATTTGAAATGTTAATATGTCAATTAAGTTAATAAATAAAAGTCAATGTGAATAGTTAGTAACAAATGTATTTGATTATATAGAATAGAAGCCAGGATGACCATAAGCATTGAACACTATTTCATCGTCTACCTGTGTATTCATCACTTAAAAGAAGAGAAAAAAGAAAAACAAAAGTAAAATTTTCTAATATTCTTTCAAAATTTATCAATATAAACTAAAGTAGTAATCATTCTTTAATAAGATTGTAAATCACATTCAATGATTTAAAGCATTGATTATATAGATTAGTATGAGCTGTAATCATGTAGGTTTTTATAGCATTTAATTACGTTTCTGGGAGAAGAAAAAGTATTAATGATTGGCGTTTGTGGTTCATCAGGTGTTATACTTGAACGAGGACTATTAATAATTAATGATTCTCGTCGATAATTTCCTTTCGATTGACTAATACTATTGCTTGTGTCATCAACTATTTTAATGCAAAAGAAAATTTTTTTTTTCGTTCTTTTGTTTTTCTTATTTCATTTGGTTATTAAAAAAATAATTAGTAAAGTAAAAATCATATGACTATAAACATACATGATTCTTCAGGATCTAAACGACGTCGTTCCGGTAATTTAATACGTTCACCACCCATAACTTTTAAACCATCCATCAGATGTTCAAGATAATCACACATATGAGCTTGCTAAATAACAATTTTTATATGAAATAAATGCAAGAAAAAAGAAATAGTCAAAATATATTATTACTTGATTACTCATAACTTGCATACGATTTTCAAGTGTTCGAATTTTATTTAATATATTCTCTTGGGGTGATTGACTAAAAATACACAGTACTAGTCAAAAATATAAGATCAATGTATTTTTTGACTTTTGTTCTTACGATAACAAAGATTTAACTTCAATCTAAATAGTCGTATGAATAACCATTGAAGTTCTCGCCATGAAATTCTTTTCATACCGAAATTTCTTAGATCGACTATGACAACAAGATTTCTAAGAAAGCAAACACGGTAATTTTCAAGTCTTTGAAGACTGTGTGAATATCAGTTTGAAAGAGTATCATATTAAAAAGCATAGAAACCTGAATAAAACGAGAGATTATTGTATTTCTTGCGACTTTCTCGTTCAAAAACATAAGCATCACAAATCGAAATTTATCATAACATTGCTAAAAAAGCGCATTGCCTTGTTTTTTATGATGAATATAAGTTTTGAACAGAGAGTCGCAGGAAATGTTTCAACTCTTCATTTTCTTCAGAGTTTTGTGCTTTCTAAGATGGTGTCCGTTAGAATTAATTTTTACACAGTCTTCTCAAACCTGAAAACTATCGTGTTTGATGCTTTCAGAAATCTTCTTCTGATAGTTCATTTATAAAATTTCAGTATGCAATACATTTGATAGAGAACTTCATTAACTATTGAAACTATTATTTAGATTTAAGTGAAATATTTGGTATTGTAGAAAAACAAGTTAAAAATATGTTGACTTCATATTTTTCATCGATGTTTTATAAGAAACATATTACTAGTAGTACTTGATTTAACTTTATTACTTACACTCGTTCTTCATCTAGATCAGTTTCATCAATTAATTTTCTTCCTATTTTTAAAAAGTTATAGTAAACTTCATCACCATATGCATCTTCAGCTGCTTCAATTTTTGTTACGCTTTTGTCATCAAGTGAAATTTCTAAAAAAATTTATTACAAGAAATAAAAGAAAATAAAAATTATGCGTTTACTATATTTTGTTCTATTCAAATGTTCCTCATATTTAGTTTGAATAAATTTTAATTTAGGACATTTTGCCAATGTAAATAATGTTACTCGCCAAAGATGCGAGAAGAATATGAAAGGTGCTGGAATTGACGGGCGCGATAAATATTCACACACTAATGAATATCGTTGAAATTTCCAGATACGATCTGTATTGCTTTGAAGACGATCGAAAGTATTACTACATTAAAATAAAACAAGCAATTTAAGTTAAATATTATTTAGATCAATCAAAATGGTTTCAGTACATAAAGATCATCGATAGTTTCTCTTTTCATAATTATTTTATGAACTTATTTTAATTCAAATTGAGCAGTTATTCTAACAGCAAATAGACAAGTAAAGTGTTAAATTTTCTAGAGAATAACTTCTTTTCGAAGATAATCGAAAACAAAATATCCTTTATTCTTGAAAATAAATCCAAAGATTAAAAATAAAATCCTAATAAAATCACATGAAACTCATTCTATTCAGAATAATTCATAATTTTAAATACAATAATTGCAAACAACTTATAGAAAATATCTAATTATTTGAAATTTTTACAATCAATATCTTTGTCTATTATTTGCTTTAAATACCTGAACATAGCAATAAGTAGATTAACCAAGAGTATACTAACAATTGCCATATAAGAAATCAATAAAATAAATGCTGCATAACCATTTGCTTTATAATTATCTGGATATAGACGAATGATATTAAAAAAAAAATAAACATAATATAATTCAAGTAAAAAACTTTTTTTTCTCTGATTTTCATACCTCCAAATGTATCTAAAGCCTCTAATTCGCCAAATATTTGCCAATAAGCAAGATTCATAATTTCACGTGGCAAATGCCAAGAAAATTTGTTTACACCATGTACTAAACCATGAAATGGTACGCCAAATGCCAAAATAAATACAAATAACATTAACATGAAAAACTTCAAATCATGCACCTTGAAAAAAAAAACATAACAAAACAATATTTAATAGAAGATTAAAAAAAGCTGTTGGTGAAATCTCTGCGGGAATGAAAAGTGAAATACGATAGAGTTGCTGTTGTTAGTCATATGACGGTCACGATCTCTTGTAGGAAACTGCGGGTCCGAGTCTGAAACTAAATTTTTTTGCCAGGTTTGGACCTAATATTTTACTTTTCTATCGAGCCCTTTTACACATTTTTGTGGATCCGTAACTTCCCAGATAAGAAATACAGCAACAAGAATTAACTATACATTGAGTTTTTTCTAAGAGCAACGAATAAATAGCTAAAACCTTCATCCTTCACTGATTCATGTGTACAGAAGGTGCCAGATATTAATGAAAAAAATCTCGGGTTTCAACACAGTCAGGTTGAGGTCTAAAATTTTAAGTTTTTTAGGTGCAGATCCACGAAAACGTAAACCTGCAGCTTCATAATCTCTGGCCGACGTCTGTATCATGGTCGCTAATGATGTTTGATCAGTACCTGTTACGATCTATGATAATTTTTGACAAGCGACTATCACAACCTGTGATAGTCTCTAGCTATTGTATGTCACAGCTTATGAAGGTTGAGGATGGGTGTAAATTGCTACCCTAAATACTTCGATACTCTTTTTTAGATCGTGCTTCACAAAATCGATTAGATTATTTACCATTTCACCAATCATAACAAGTTTCGGTCCAAGTCGTCTTACAGCAGCAAACATATCCAATGTACGTATAAACCAAAGTGATAAATCAAATGATAAAATAATACGTGCTGCACAAAAACATTCTGATGCTGGCAAATATCGAAGTGTAATACCAATAATAAATAAAATTATAGCCAAAACGTCTAATCTATTCCAAAAGGTTTTAAAATAAGCTATTACAGCATTTCGTGTTGATTGTGCTTCTATTGCTACTAGCTATAGTATGAACAGTACATGAAAATTATAAAATAATAGATTATATATATATATGCATATGTATAGATATATTCAAACACATTACCTGTCGAATTTCTTCACAAACTAATGTAAAAACCCATATGACAAGTATAATTTCGGTAATAGACTGGTGTTTATGTCGTTGAAATCCATATGAAACTGATTTGGTAACATTATAAGAGTGTTTAGTCGAAGTATAACTTTGAAGTGGTTCATTATCATCGTTGTCAGTAGTTGGGTCTTTACGATGTACCGAATCAGCAGATGGTCCACATACATCCACTGGAAAATTATAGAGTGGAAAAAAATCACATAAAATCACATAGGAGAAAAGCATTAAAAAAATCAGATGTGAGTACTAAAATAGAAGAAAAAAAAAACAAAAAAAAAATAAATAATAATGCTAAATGAGAGATTATAAGAAAACTAATTTTCAAAATTAAACATTATTTTCAAACAAAGCATATAGATGACTTTCATCTAGTTGAATACTTACTAAATTATAAAGATATTTAACATATGGAGCACGTAGAAACGTAGTAATATTGAGAAAATATTGAGAAAATGTAAATGGTTTCCTAAGAGAATAAAATAAAACGAAGTATTATTATCATTTTTTGTCTAATTCTAGTTATATAAATCAATAAATTATAAGTTAAATAATATTCATTTATAAAAAGCAATAATTGCTAATGTAAGCACTTGTTAGTATTATTTTTTTTTTTTTTATCTCTGACTCATCTTTCTTTTCCTATGAAAACAGTCGAAATCGACAAACCTGTTATTAGAAGAATCCACATCCTTATATTGTGTTAATAAACTCATTTGAGTTCCTTCCGTGGACCTAGAAAAATGACAAAAAAAAGAAATATAATTGAATATAATGAACTCAAGTGAAGATGAAAATGAAAATTTATAGTCAAATAATAGATGCATTATTTCAGTAGTTATATAATATAAGAGTTTTACAATGAATATAGGTATTCAATATTGACTTAAATGAATATAAATGCATCAAATCAGTTCGAGATGTAATATATCAAAAGTTGTGCATCAGTTGACTCAACGTATGATAGCTTTTTGTTTATTATGGATCGAGAGATTCGAATGAAGAAAAATAGTTTATCAACCGTCTTTTTGCGAACTGGATCGAATATCTATTTGAAAATATAATGTACCTCATTGATTTTTGAAAAGCTTTTGATGGAAACATCGTATAGACCTGCGGTTTTCACTATTTCAGACAAAAAAGTCAGAACGATCAAAGTATAAACGAAATTCGATTGATGAACAATTCATAAATCAGATGAGTTATTGGTGGAGATTTTTCGAAAACAGTATTCTGAAGTTCATTTTCTTTTGATTCATATTTTGAATAGGACTAGTCTATAGAAGAAAATTTTCTCTTTCGGTCTTTCATCTGGTTTGTGTCAAAAATGTTAAGACTTTTCCCGACAGCACTGGATTCAGACAACTGAAACTCTGATCATCTAGAAAAGTAGTTAGAGAGATGATTCACTGTGCTGAGTTGAATGATGAGATTTGTTTTTACGTTCGAAATGATCTGATACTGTCATCTCAGTATTTCTGCAGCTTTACCATCAGTCTCTCTATGTAATGAAGATGCCGACATTTCGGACTTTAGCTACTTTTTCAAATGATCACAGGTCACTTAACTGAAGTCGGAGCTCTCGGAAGAAGTGTTATAACTCTCGAAAAGAGTAACCTAGGAGTATTGGTCCTACATAGATCGAAAGAAAAGAATTTTTCTTATCGATTGGTGTGTATCATAAGTCTAAAGCGAAAGAAAGATGACTTCAGAATATCGTTTTCAAAATCTCCATCAATAACTCATCTAGTTGGTCGATGACTGACCAACCAAATGACAATATTCTTTGATGGCTACATATTTTATATGTTGAAATGAATATTAGTTCTTGTGAATGAAGCTGTCACATGTCTACAGTCGATCATTCTATATTATAATCAAAAATTGACGAAAACAGGGAATAAATAAAGAAAAACAATAAGAGTTTATTCTATCATTTCCGAAAAATCATCAATTCGATCATGTATGATGGTATATGTGTCATGAATACAAGTCTCTAAGTGATAAAAAATAAATTAATGCATAATCTTTTTTTCATTTTCAAATGTTTCGTAAACGAAACAGAACTTTTACGAATAGAATCTTATATTCAATACCTATCTCCCATTCGCTTTTGTTTTGATGATTGTCTTTCGAGGGAAGGTTTAGTAATTGAACTCTAGAAATCAATAAAAAAACAAAGGTCATGATTTATAAACACATAGAATTTATTTATGATACATACATGAATTATTGTGTTATCATCTTCTGTAACTAAATTCTCATTATAACGAAGAAAACCACTAAACCAAAGCATAAATGTGGAAAAAACGATTGTTACATGAGTTGTGCGTTCATTAACATATCCAAACCTATATGAAATATTAAATTTTTATTACTTCTCAAATATTCATTGCTAACAAACCAAATATCATTGAATAGATCTTGTACAGCTCGTTGAGAAATAAAATCTTTAGCATCAGCTGCAACAGCTAATTCTAACCAAGTTGCATTACCATAACCTGGAATTTGTCGTATAATTGCTTTTAAACATGCTTTTGGACTTGCTTGATAAAATTTTTCAAGTATTTCTACAGCTAAATTTTCAAACTCATCAGCCCATTGTGTGTAACTATTATCATTTTCTGTACGAGCATGGTTTTTGTATATTAATGTGGCAATTAATGCAGTAGCTAAGAAATATAGATGTTTCTGTCTATGTAATTAAGAAGAAAATTTTTATTTACCAATTTTATTTTTGCCACGAGACCAAAATAATAATGCTAAATCTCGTCGACCTGCTATTACCGACCAAAGAAAAAGTTCCCTATCAACGTCCATATAATGAGAGGGAGTAAGTATTGATGCTTTAAATAGAAAATAAACATTTTTGAATAATAATAATACATAAATAATCCATATGAAGATCACAAAGAATATATATAAATATATTGATATTTTATTATATAATGTGTTATTTAAATCATATTCAAAATCATCCTTTTTGGTTACGTGAATTTTGTCGTGATGCAAAATTTCAATAACTTCTCGGCTCACGAAAGCATCTCTCCAGCTGCCAAATTGCTTCGTGACCGAGACAATGCTCATTGAATAAGTATTAGGAAGTAATACAAAAAAAAGCCCAAAATGCTTTAGCTTCGCGAGCCTTCGTTCTTTAGATATCGAAATTTTATTGGATTTTTCAATAAAAAGCTGTTATCTACTTCAGGTCTCATGAAAATGTCGACTTCCAACTTTATACGAACAAAATCCTCGACAAGACTAGTTCATTGGACAAGTGGTAACTTTTCTAGTATTTTCTAGTTTGAAATATTGAATATTCAAAATTCTCTTATCTATAATAGCAAATTTTGTTCATATATTTACGTCTTCAGAAAGGGAATAATAGACAAACCATTCTAGACATTTTCCTATTATTCTTTAGTAATCATCAAATGAACATCGTCTCGGTCGAAAAACGATTTGATTCTTGAAGATTTGTTCTCATCAGGCTGCAAGTCATACAGGACTTCTGATCCGGATTCAAACTCTTCTCATTAATTTTCCCAAAAACTTAGAACTCTTATAAAAAGTTGGCACACTTCGTTTTACTTAGCGGCATGCATTTTCAATAAAACATAACGCTAAGTACAGCGACGGTGCTTACTAGTGTCGTTATCATCCAGGAAGGATATGGATGTGGAATGGGTATACGTGTGAGTATTCTTCGTTTCTTCATGCACATCCTTTACTATTAGAGGAGAGGAACAAAATAAGCCCATTGAAACTACATTGCTTCATCTAGAACAGTGATCGTACGCCATGTATGATATCCTACGAAACTGTGGTGAGTATCATATTCGAAAAAGTTTTCTATAACAGTATTTTGTGGAAACTATTGGATATTTATGTATTTTCGAACACCTAATCAGCTATTTAGTCGAAACACGTTTAGTAAAACAAAGCTTGAAGCTACTGTCTAAATATTGAGCTTGACTTTTCAATAATATTCTGCAATATCTATTAAATGGATTTTAGATATGTTGATGATCGAACCATACTTTTGACATTTGTTTTATCATTTGTCTTTTTAACATATTATTCTTCAAAAACTGATCCGATTTAGTTGCAGCTTGTGTTTTATTTATTTCCTTTTTGACGTGATTCAAGTCAAAGAGAAAACAAATAAAACTCCAAGAGAAACTAAATGGAGTTACAAATAAACTTAATGTAATGTAAAGAAAAACTTAATCAAGTTCCTTAGAAGCGAGGAATCATCATGTTTCTTCCTCATAATCGTATACTAGGGTTATGTCGTCTACTCGCGTACTATATCATCCTATAAGACACAACGTTTTGATGAAAATACATAGCATCCAGCAATGCGGAAAGTGCACGAAGTATTCATAAAAATACGGCTTTTTCAGAGTATTAATCAGAAGAATTTCGAACCGGACCATAGCTGTGATTTTTTGGTCTTTTTTAAAATGATTTCTACAGAATTTCTTTCGAAAAATTCTTTATTAACGAACTTTAAATAACTACGTATTCTTTAAAAGTTTTCTTTTCAATAAAGTTTGTGAAATAGAATTATTCATATACTTTCTTATTCACTACTTATTTCCATTGAATATTCATAAATTCATTCGTATTTCGTGCAAATTGAAACACTTAAATTCAATCAAACTCATGCAAAAAAAATTATCATTGCAACATGCACAATGAATATTTCGCCTACACAATTTGATCATGTAGAACTTCATGAATAGAAATTTCAATAAACTGAGAAAATTGAAAAAAATTATGTTTCATAAAAATTTTGAAGGTATACTTTTTAACAAATGCGTATAAAACTTACCTTGTGATCTTCTACGATCACCATGATTATTTCCTGAAACATCATTATAACGTCTTCGTCCACAACAACCACCCCTTTCATTATCATCTTCACTTTTAGAGTCAGCATTTGGTTTTAAATCTTTTTGAGATAGTGCAGCGCGAACATCAAAAAAATCTCCTATTAATGGTTGAATTCTTGCTTCATATAATGCTCGCAATGGATCTAAGTCAGTTTTAATAGAATCATTATTCTATAAAGTAAAAACAACGAAGATATATTATTATATATCATATTCAAATGAAAAATTAATTTACGTGATTGACGACATGATCATAAAGGTCAACAAGTCGGTCAATATTACGAAATAAAACAGTTAATGAAAAATCATGATCAAGAAATAATTTAACAAATGCTACTTGATCACGCTTAAGTGCCGATAAAAATAAATCATTTAAATCAATACGCTAATATAAATAATAATAGCACAAAAAGAAATTTTCAAAAGAAATTTATTTCATATTGTTTTTTTTTCTTACCCAATCTGCTTCATTTTTCATAATCACATTTCTAGCTATATCCACACGATTCCATTCTAATGCTAAACGAAGTTGTTCACGTTTTCGTTTTTCACTTGTTTTAAAATCTTCACTATTAGAAGTAGCTAAATAAAAAAATATTTTGATTAAAATATATAATTAATTAATTTAATATTTTTTTTCTCCAACCATTTAATAGAGCTTGTAAAATAGCTAAATCAATATCAGGTTCAACTGGATAACGTGAATTAAGACTGATAACATTTAAAAAATGTCTTCGTTTATGAAAACATTCATAAACCAATTCAAAATAATCGTCTTTATCATCAGGATGTGGTTTCGTATCCGCTGCAATTGGGGTATCTGCCGAACCACTAATTACACGAAGGTCATCTTTAAGTTCTTCACGAAGTCTTATTTTTAATTCATCATCATCATAATAATGTTTTATTGAAGTAGTTGAATCACGACTAAAATGAAAAACTTGCTTTTCAATAAAAATTCATCATAGTATTCATACTCTTTTTTTTTAATACTATCAGTATCATCTGTTTGGAAAGAAATGGAAAAAATGCAATAAAGAAAGTGTATGTTTGGAATCCACGGTACCTTTTTGTACAGAGGTGCTAACATATATTTGGAATTAGATTGGAAATTAATGTGAGGGATATGAATGCGAATGATACCATTTTAATCCAAATTTTCTCAATTAAGACAAGACTGTTTTCCGAAAATAATAATTATTTTTATAAAACTTAACTAAAGGTTTTGGAGTCGAAGAATCCGAATCTCTAATCCGGTTTTCGGTCAGTGGAAACCTTTTTCCTTCTGTTCACTAATGTTTCATAAAGTTGAGCTACTAGTTTGAAATAGGCTTCTGTTGACTAGATAAATCGATTAGTCATTCGACTTCTTGATCTCAGAAACTTTTAATCCAATTATATTAAAAAATCATTATTTTCGAAAAATAGCCTTGCCTTGTTTGAAAAATCGAGTTAACGTAATATAACTCTCATTCATGGTTATCACCTTAATTTCCAGTGTATTTTCAAATTTGTATGAGCTATTCAGCAGCTTGTGGTAAGATTTGGTGCTCAGATGCTGCACTTGTCTCCTTGAAACAAATATTAAAATTACTGAGTCATATTGCCGACTTCTAAATTAATCACATATGTTTTGTTCGAAAAAGCAATGTCTGAACTATAAATTTTATATCAGATATATTTCTTCAGAATAAATTTAAGGAGTAGGAAAAATCGAAAACTAAATACACTTTTAGAAAGAAGCTCTTGTGATTATTTTCAATTATAGACTATACATAATAGATGTCAAGGTAAAAATCACGAACTTTTTGATCGCTCTTGTTCTCATGTTCAGTTTCGATTGACTCATTTTTCCCTTTGTACTGAACATCCTTCACATATAGCTCTTCGCTATTGATATAAAAAAGAATTATTCAATGAATTTTTAAAATCTCAAACTAATTTTCTAAGTTAGTATGATTATACGAATAGTTCTATTTTTACATTTACTTTGTTAATGTTTCATTATCAGCTTCATTTTGCGGACGATGTTTATTATAAAAACGAAATGCTTTAGCAAATAAATCACAACAACGACCCGTTCCTTCGAAGAAAACAGCTGGAATATTGTTTTCAACAACAGCTTCCTTAACTATAAACAAATGAAAAATATATACATTTTTATATTGTTTTAAATTAATAAAATTTCTTTACCTGTTCGAACTGTATTTGGACCACCTTCGACAACAAGAAGAACAACAGGTACTGGTTCTACATTAAAAGAAAAATTATTATTATTAACAAACAAGATAAAACTTTTCATATGAACCTGAATTTTCTGATCGGAAAGATTGAGTTGCACATAAACTAGCATTTTGACTTGAAGAATTTGTTGTAGTCTTTGATGAAAAAAATCCACCAGAAATAGCATGTTCAAGTTTAGCACGAAAAGCTATTTCTCGACCATATTTATTGTTACTTCCATCATCAACAAAAATAAATTTTGTATGATTTGGTTCAAGTGGTGCTTCACCTTTAGTATTACTACGAGGTTTAGTGTAAGATACACTTGAACCACGTATAGGATCAAGATCATCACGACCAGATACACAACCCCAAGTAGCAATACCCTAAATATTATTTTATTATTAAAAAAAAAAATAGAAAATCATATTTTAAATTTCTTTAAATTATATGAAACTTACAATTAAAGGAATTGGTCGAGAACGATCAGGATTTATCTGAACAATCTCACCAACAAGTTTCATAATACCGGTATTCATACCACCAGTAATAATCCATGCACCTATAATTGAACAATAGAAGAAAATATTCTTTTTAATAATATCAATCAAAAATTAACAATATTATGATCACTAATAGTAAATGAAAGTTGTAGCGAATAATTTATGCACTGTTATTTATCTTATTATGACACATCATAGAATCATCGTATATAATAACTCACGCAATGAAAAAAATTTAACTAAAAAATAGCAGCTCTTTCGCATATCAATTTTGCTAATAATTTCTAAAAATCAGTAAGAATAATTTTTACATACAATATTTGACATCCTAGGTATTTTTGTCACAAAAACTATTTCATTTTTCAATACCTGTTGTTCGAGCAACTTTAAGAAGACCACGTCGAAATGCTCTTAATAATCTTGGTTTCATATTATATTCTTTTGCACCACCAGTAATAGATATGACAAGTGATGGATGCTAAATATATGTATATATATATTCTTTTCAAAACAAAAAATTTAAGTAACCTACTCCCTCACTCCAGTGTCGATTCAGGAATTCGTGAACTTGCATAACAGGTGCATTATGTGGTATACGAATAAAATCTGCTTGATGAGATTTATTATCAGAAACTTCAAAAGAGAGAAAAAACAAATAAGTTTTTTTAAGGTAAATTTCTTTTTTTCATACAAGTTATTGTTCCATATGATTTGATATTTATAGACGCCAACAATTTATTATAACTATCACGACTCAAGTTTGGTACATACACTGATAAAATTTTCTGCACATTATCAACAAGTGCAGTTGAAGTTTGTCCAGTTGAAGTTTGTCCAGTTGAAGTTTGTCTAGTTGTCATTCTAAATCGATTTATACTAGAAAAACAACGGACAAATCTGAAATAGATAGAAATAAAACAGAAGAAAAAATATTTATTTTATTTTATTCTTCTTTCAATCTATGTATAACGTTTATTTACTGATAATTGGATTGAATTGTCATTCATGTGATATTTCAAATAGATCTTGATTTAATGCATCAGTTTATATAATAAAAATGTGTGATATGAACTTCGTCATATATATGAGCTAGAGAATAGGAGGAAAAGGGGAACGACTTTTCCCAGCAATGATATACGGAGAGAATATAGTAATTAAATAAAAAGTACCGTTATAATTGTAGCATCTAGTTTATATGCCTCATTATATTAGTAACTTTTTTTTTGTTGTTTTCATTGAATGATTCATCGATCGATGTAAGGTCAGATGAAGTAGATGAAGCATCAGCCAATAAATTTAAAGAGAGATTCAGCCAATGAGAAATTTTCTGAATGAATCATCAATTATATGTGGTTGACACAAGCACAGACAGAAGAAAAAAAAAAGATCATTTTTCACAAACACTGATTCATTGGTATCAGAAATTTCTTAACGATGAGTTCTTCAACAACAAAAAAATTTCGTGAATTTATGGCTGAACCACTTGGTGATAAAGGTATTCGAGATGTTCCTGGTATAGGTGATGTTCTCGGAGCAAAATTATCTGAAGCTGGTTATGAAAAAGTTTGTTGTTTTTTTTTGGATGCATCAATTATTATTTTTTTTTGTTTATTTGATTTATGAAATTTCTTTCTTTTAGGCATATACTTTATTTGGTAAATATTTGTTATGTAATAAAGATATTGAACAATTTCAAGATTGGATTCAAACACAATGTGGTGCAAATAGTCATCAAGCTAAAACAGCAGCACAAGCATTATCCGAATGGGCTGAAGCATTTATTTAAAAAATTCTATTTTTTTTTTTGTGTTTTTTCTGTATATTCAATAAAGAAACTTAATGATGTTGCTCTTCTTTTTTTTTTTTATTCTGTTGAATAAAATCTATTATTTCATTTAGTTCTAGATTATTAAACCATGTCATCGACAACATCACAAAAGTTTCGTGATTTTACAAGTGAACCATTGAAAGATAAAAATCTTAGTGAAATACCTGGTCTTGGACCAAAATTAGCAAGTAATTTGGAACAATCTGGTATTACAAAAGTAGGATTTATTCGAGTTTCTTTTTTTTTGTGTTAATTGTCTTATTTTTTCTTGATTTTTAAGGCTTATGAACTATTGGGCATTTATTTAACATTATTAAAAAATAAAGAATATTTTGAACTTTGGATACGGGATAATGCTGGTGCAAATCGTCATCAAGCTAAACAATGTGCTGATGCTATTGATGCTTTTTGTTCACAATTTCTTTAAATTAACATTTTGTTTTTTGTCTATATGTCATATATAAGTGCAAAGAAATAAAAATAACACTTGTATTTTTTTTTGTCTGTCTTTTATGATAATCCTTCTTGTCTACAATGAATTTTTGTAGATATAATCATGAAATATTTGATTTGTTTGATTTTAATTTTTGGAATATTTATTAATAGTAAGAGAATTTTACAATGAATATTTTTGAAAGAATATTTGTATTTTATTATAGTTTCAAATTCATTAAATTGTTTTGTATGTGATTCAAAAGAAGATGAACATTGTCCAGAAACATGGACACGTAAAGATATACTACCTATCGAATGTGGTGGACCTGATGGAGTACAAGATGCTCGATTTTGTATTAAGACAATTGCTGTTTTCGGAGGTTTGATAGTATTTTCTTTTTTTCTTATAGCAAGTTTTTTTCAGAATATCATCTCTTTTACAGAGTTTCTGGAGAATAGCTTATCATAAAAACTTGAAATTCTCAGAGCCAGTAAATCTTCATGAGTAGAAGCATAGTTGTTATAGACTCAAAGTTCTCGAATGCTGTCTTCTATGATATAATGGAAGCACAATGACGAAAAATTGCCTCAATAGTTGCCTCTGTTACCTTGAGACACTGTGATAGAGCTCTGTATGTTTTTAACAGCACTAAACACTGTTTAGCATGGGTATCGTTTCATTTTTTATCCTTAAATAAATCAGTCAAAATATTGAAGATATCCTGATAAACGTATTCTTTTTTGAAGAGAGTTACTAAAAATCAGCAGAACGATATTTTTTGAAATAAACCTACCCATCCCAAACAATGTATAACATTTGTGATATACATTTTCGATCGATTCGACGTAGTAGGTCGAAGAAACGAGGATGTTTCTGCACTTTCTTTCATGAAAAATTTAGTTTAAGAATAATCCCAGGAAACAATGAACAGTGTTCGCTATTTTTATTTCTTCTTGGATTTTTTTAACGTTGAAAGATAATTTTTGCATCTTAAAAGGTATTGATTAGATAGATAATATTTTAAACTATACATTAGTAACAGAAAAAAACCAAAAAGTTTGGGTCAGAAAACCAAGAGAAACCAGAAGACAGATGTTTATATTAATAAAAATATTTCATAATGAGATTTCTTTTATGAAAACAAATTTCGTTGAGTTTTATAGAATTACAATAAGACTTGTTCTTACCGATTGAAGTTTGGATTATTTTATTCCATTTTTTTTTTGTATTTTCATTATACGTCAAAAAACTTTATACATTAGAGTAGGTTTCTCTTCTTTATTTCATAGTCTTCTTCGAAAATTACTCATAGCTAACGAGAAAAAGTCCTCAAATGTGACTTGCCAATCGAACTGGTTTGTCATGGACACTATATTGCCCTGAAGATTTTAGCCTAAAAGAATGTGTTCTTCTTGAGATATTGAATATCTAAAAATAGTCATGTGTCATAAGGAAAAGGAAGAAAGCTTAGTGTTGTCAATATTCGATATCTCAACAACAACATATTTTTTTGAGCTGCAATTTTCATGGCATTCGAATGTTCATGAGACTTATCTATGGGCGAAATTGCAAGTTGAAATTCCAAAATTTAACTTTGTTATAAATACTTTGCCAGAGATAATAAGTTGAGTATAATTGTAATTATGTGGGACGAACGCATAGGTTCACAAGAAATGAAGGTTATTCTCGTCTAACTTTCATGTAAAGTTATAAACAGTCTTTATCTCTTTACTTTCTTTAGTTCCTTTTTCCAATAATTTCCTTGTTCCTATTTGGTTTGTCCTGTTTAAGTTTTTTTTACCAACTCTTTCACTTCTAACAAGTTTAAACGATAATATTTACAGGTACAATTTTGAATTGTGAAACACACGAATTCACAATAAAATAAATGAAACAAAATGGATAATAAATAACATCTTATTGACTGAAATTCCAAACCGATTAGGAAAAAGTGATATTCTATAATCGATATCTTTCAAGATAAAATGAATATTTTCTGAAAAAAACAAAATACTTACATTTTGAAAGATAACTACAACAATGATACTAATAGAAAAATGATAGAAGTAAAAACACTAAAGGGACTAAAGAGATTTAAGGAACTGAAGAGAATCAAATGAAAGTGAAAGGATTAAAAGCTATTTATAACTTTAAACGAAAGTAAGATAAAAATAGCTTTAATTTTTTGTGAACTCCTTCAGTGCGATTGATGAGTCATACTTGTGAAGGTTTTGTCGTAAGTTAAAAGTCTTCTTTCATGAATATTAATATCATTTATTATTATTCATAGGTGCTGTGGCTACAAAACGGTTTTGTAGTTCTCGTGATATGGATAATCAATGTCTTGAGGTAAAATATCCTCAAGATGAAAAAATGTACTATTCATGTACATATACATGTTCACGTGATGGATGTAATGGAACATCCCGTTTATATATATCATCAATTTTTGTATTTTTTTTTATATTAATACAATTTTTTTGTGTTTAATTATTTCTTTTTTCTGATATTTCATTTGACATTCCATTTTGATATATTCAATTTTTTTTTTATGTATATTTGTAAACATTTAGTTTAGTAGTTTTCATAATTATTCAAACTGTTGCTAGTAATAGAATGAATAATATTTCTATGATTAAATTATTTCGTTAAATGGACAATACTTGACTGTTAATTCTAATTACATTTCAATAATTATGAAAAAGAAAAGGAAGGCATCTATCTAATGATTGATATTTAGAAAAAAAAGAATAAAGAACTACTAATTACAAACGATCATAATATTTATAAAAATGTTTCATGCTAAAAGAGAAAATATTAGTGATTGAAATAGTGTTGCTAGTTTTCTTTTTTATTCAAATGATGAGTTTGAAACCGATTCATGTAGATTTAGAAGTAGCAATACCATGTTACGTTTCATTTGTTTTTCAATCATATGAATATGGAAGAACAGTGATTGCTGAATATCATAGTTTAATGTATACATTTGATAATGAACTATATATTAACGATATGTGAATCATTATAAGTGTTATATGATATTGCACATATATTCAAGTTAATTGATAATAAATCAATATGACGAATATTTATTGTTCAACTAGCACTTGATTTTATAAATGTTCATCAAAATATGTTTGAAATATGTGTTACATTTTTGAATGGCAAAACAGAGCTTATTGATTTGAAAAATATCGTGGTTTAGATATTAGAAATGAAAATAAATGATGAATATTCGAGAGCAGTAACATTTATACTTATGAAAAATAAATAAATGCAATGGAACTGAATCTATTAACTACTATTGATCATGATACAGAATAATCTGTTGAAATATCTTAATTTATATGAAATTTAGAAGCAGAAGAAAACATTCTTGTCGTTCTTGATGGTAAATTTGAAACAGTTACATCAATTATTGACATATTATCAAATTCAAAGTTTTCTTGTTTTAGAAATTCTTCATTGACTTTTTTCTGAACATCACAATGAATCTTACTGTAAAATAACAAAATATCTCTGTCAAATATCTGTTCGAGAAACGTGTGAGTAGTACACAGTTTGAACTTATTGTAATTGTATTGCATGAAGAATATTTGACCTTACAGAAAGTGTTTCTACTTAATTGATTTTGAGTACTGTATGGATACCGCTTTCGTACTTGCATTCGACTGATGCAAAAATTTTTATCTGTATTCTATCCATACTCATACTACTCATACAATCATTCAGACCGTATCTGACTCTATCTGTATGATTCGAACTCACATTCCATCCATACGCATAACATTCATACTCATACTCGATTAGTATTGATAGTTTGCAATGTAAATTCCTCATTCGTTGTATTTTGATGTAGAAAAAATGAAACACACTAGTGAACAAAAGTCTCCCTTCCCAGATTTTACGGCAAAACGTCCCCAATCATCAAATTGGCTTTTGCTCGACTTTATGCTTGAATGATAGACTGTAGTGATTTATTTAACATCCTAGAAAAGTTTAGTTTTTCAGATCGTTTTTGGTATACAAAGATGGCTACAACTGTTTATACACGATTTGTATTGTTTCATAAGTAGACTGAACAATCGATTCGTAGCTTAAATCTTCAAATAAACTGTTTTCGAGATTCTTCGAACTACTCTCTTTATCATGCTATTCTTCATGTAATAAAGAATCAGTACATGTCACTATTACTTTTCAAAATAAAAAAAGGATTGAGAACAAAACAACAAAAATAATATTAGAAAAATTTGGTCGGTGTTCTTTTGATACATACATGTAGTGAATCGTTTACGAGCATCACTCGATTGCACATAGAATTCATAAGGACAGAATTAGTTTGAAAAAAGTGATTTATCGTTGTATGGCTGCAGAATTTTGTTAGTTATTGTCTGGTTTGTGTTAGTAATAATCAGCGGAAGTTTCAGGTGCATATTCGTGAAAAAGCCAGCAAGGACAGCAGAGATATGGAGTTCGTAGCGTATGATGAGCAATGTTCGATTAGGAGAGAACGGAAACTGATAAGAACATGTAGGAGGTGTCGTGTGAAGCACATGTAATTGAAATTGTTTGTGAAAATGTTCCCCTGAAAAATCATCAATTTCGTCCAAATCCATGTTAGGTAGATAAATGTCTCTTGGGCCGTGATAGTGTACTTTCCATTCTTGAACAAGAGTTACAGACATTGATTGTATGAGTATATGGTACGGATTGTACACGTCAACCTCAAGTGTGAAATTACTTCCAGCAACGATAACATTGTTTGGAATAATGGCATGAATACGAACACCTTTTCGATTTTCGTCATGATCTTCAACTCGCGTTACATTTGTAGATGACAATGGATAATGTTGAATAACCAGAGGAAACTCTCTTTCAATGTCTTTCGTATACCATTCGGCCGTAACTATTGTGACGCGAACAAAGTAGTGCACAAATGGAGTGTCAGGACGAATCTGTTTGATCGAAGACGGCAATGGATCATTAAGATGAATACTAAACGGCCAAGTATAGTTGCCAGGCGGTAGGAGAAATTCATCCTCACCACTGTTCGAGTATAGAAAGAGCTGTTCTCCAAAGAATACTACTCGATGAGTATCTATCGTTTTTCCTTTGCCGCTTTGCGTTCGAACAGCGAAAACAATCTCACCGACCAATGTAACATTGATGCTTATCAAATTCAATGCCGGATGACCACTATTGTCAAATCTAATCGTGCCTGAAACGAGCTCACCAGCCAAATATCGAATCTTGCCTTGTTGATCAAACTGACATGTGATATTCTGTTTCAATGCACTGATTTTTGTACCTGCCACATGGCAAAATTAAAAATGTTTTACTTCATTCAAAAAGTTGGAAATTTAGACACTGAACTCTTTTAATATGATTTGAAATCTGGCAACGCAAAGAATATAACTTTCTAATATATTTTTCAGAAAAATGACCCAATCACTGGTAAAGATCTATGAAAAACTAATAAAGATAGCTGAAAAATGAATTTCAATGTTTCATCGTCAAATTATAGTCAGAAATCACGAACATTGATTCAAGATTGCTCAGTAAATATGAGCTTACTATCAAATATCCCCCTGCAAATATTAACGTCACAAAACTCAATGGATCGAAATTTCATTCTTTAGAACGTATACATTCTGTAAAATTGATCTGAAAATTTGAGTGTAAGATTTCAATGACTGATAGAAATCTTAAATCTGATGTCGTTCGCGTACATTAAAGACGTTATCTAATGTCTATTACAATAGTTAGACAGTTAACAGAACTATTGTCATGTATTCTACTAGCAATACGTACAAAAGAAGATTTGTGGATATATGTTGGAATTAGTATGTAAAAGATTCTTGATTCATACCTGTTATTTTTTCCCATAATTGATTGACGAAACTGCATTGGATGAGAGCAATAATGACGATGAGAACAGCAACAAACGTGACAGATAGAATTAGATTTTTTGTAATATTTCGTTGAGAAGCAACAACATCATGATTCGTTGGTCGGTAAGTGAGTATGCCAATAGGATCTCTGCTTTGATGCCAACGCATTTTAGACAATGGTTTTTTTTCACGTTGTGCGTATTTATTTTATAAGATGTTCTTTAGATGTTACTTTAATGGAAGGTTATCAGCTGTATCAGTAATTTCGTCAAAACTAAGCACAGATGAAAAAAAAATTTGCAGTAATCAACTTATTGCTTAGGCTGAAAGGGTAGGATCAATAACGTGACTTTGAGTTCAACCAATATCAAATTTCGTATTCTAAAACAATTGGCTACCCTGTTTTTTCAATGAAAATTTACTTTTTTTTTACGAAAAATACAATCAATTAAGACCTGCTCAATCAGCAAACTGCGAAGGATAAAAAACAAAAAAAAAACAAATAATAACAGTTCTACTGAAACTTTAACTATGCTACAATATTTTCCGTGAAATTTTACATTGTTTTATATGTATTTCGAAATGTCGGAGAAAAATATTTCTGAGAAAAATCATTGAATTAACAAATATGAAAACACGAAGAAATCTGTTTTTTGATCAACTGTTGTCCTTCCACTTTTTATTCATATAAATTATACAACCGTTTTTACAATTCAAATTAAAATTCATAACCATTTGCTGATAATCCAATTCTACATTAGGCGGAAAGTTTTAGTCTGAAGCCTTTACTTCTGATGGATAAGCGTTAGAATACTGAAAATATAATAGGAACAACAAGCACAAAATTCTCTATCTAGTTACATGATATATTTTAGTGTTAACATCGGACTTGGTGAGCCTAGAGCTACATAAATTTATTTCTGTGTGCAAAGAAAAAACATGAGATTTCAGTTAGACAATTGAGTTGTACTAAATTGTTACATAGGATATATTTAACACTCATGTCTAGGCACACATACAGACAACATGAATGAATTGCGATTTTGTAGACGTTAGAGAACAGAATAATATACGCTAATCAAAATGCACACCAAGTATTTTCTTTACACTTCTGATATGTTATTTAGGCGCCGTAGTGGTGTGCAAGTACCAATGTAGAATAGAAATAAAAGCAATTCAATTTTTATTGCTTGTAGACTAAATCTATATGCATCAGAACTGCCCTAATAGTCATTAGAATCCTCATACTCACGAAATAAAAAAATTGTGAGTTATGAGCACGTGACCAGAGGCGAGTACTGGAAGACGATCTAAACAACGAGAATTACTAATTGTTTATTATCTGAAGTAGAAAATCAGTAAATAAAATATAATGGATTGACTGACATGTAATTTTCCATCGTAATCAAATTCATACGGTCAGTGCATTTCTTTTCAATATGAATACTAAAAATGAAGAAAATTGATGATAAACAGAAAGCTTTATCCACTACGATCTTGTCTTTATCAAACTAATAACAAAAAAGATAAAAAATTTCCTTCTATTCAGCCATCATCTCCTTCTAATACTGATTTGCTTTTATTTTGATTCTCCGTTTTCTGACCAACTCTTGCAATGGACATTTATCATTATGGATACAAGAAAGAGAGAAAAACACTCGAAAGATTATAATACATCACACAAGAAAGGGCACACGCTGAACGAAATGCGTTAGATTGAAAGAGACTTAATAACAGTAATTGTTTACCTGTTATCACGACTTGAATATTTGAGATAGAAATGAAGTTATCCGAACAAAAGATGAAAAAAAGAAAAACTGCAGTAGTTACGCAGAGCAGTGAATGATTTGTACTATCACATGAAATGAAAACAAAAAACAACAGAGAAAGAAACCACGTGAAAAGAGATACAGGAAGCTACTAACTCATCAATTAATACAGAATGGAGAAAAAGAAAAATAATTGCACTAAGACTTGCGATGCAAGAAAAATACGCATGATAATTGTGGAAAGGAAAGAAAAAAATCTAGATGCGAGTTGCGATGCAAGAAAAGAAAGACATAGCTAGGAAGTTTAAGATAAGGAGCAAATAGAGCAAAAACAGTCATGGGAATGACAAAACAAGAAAAACATACACATGATCAGACTGAAAGAGCCACAACAAAAAAGAAACAAGCACAAAAATGGCCATATCAGAGTGTAATAGAAGATCTCTAATGTCAGATTGTTTTTGAGTACAACGAAAACTATGCATTCATATGATTTTCGATAGGGGACACTGGGATGTCTTTTCATCGATAAAAGGTCAAACCCATAAAAAAGTGAACTTTTGAGTCTAGGAAAAGGTCCATGTTGCGAAAATCGTGATGATTTTAGTGATTTAAAAAGACAGTGGGAAATTGAAATGAATCGGATTCTTTAAGAAATCAGCAATACAATCAGATTTTATCACGGTCATTTGTAAGACAAAGAGATTTTTTCAAATCATCACAATGAATCGCAATTTAATCAACCTGTTCACTGACTAATTAGCAATAGATAATTAGTTATGAAGAAAAAAATTCTCAGAATTCAAGAAATCAATATGAAAACATCTTACGCAAAGTTTCATGCATTGAAATACAAATGTTTCAAGCCAAAACAATTTTAGTTGTCATAATGGCTGTCACTATTGTATCATGCAGGGGATTGGATAATGATAGAATAAGAGAACTTTACAGTTCATTTCAGTTTTATTCTATCTATAGTATAATCACAAGAAGTTCTATGTTTTACTGTTGTGATTACGCGATTCATCGTACTAGTATCCAGTTTCGTCTTACCTAGATTCGAAATTCTTTCTTTACTTTGCAGCGAAGACACTTAGGATTTGCCACCTCAATTTTTCCTTGTCAAATACTCTTTCTCAGCTCTCTTTTGTTGTAGATGTTACAATTTTCACGATTGATGATTCTGTATAGAGCGTTTACAAACACAGCAATGGTTTAGTGATTTGCACCCATGAATAGTGTTCTGTTATTTCTAATCTTTTTATATTTTAAGTGAATTAAGATGCACACGTCTGTATAATAATGTTTTGTTTTCATGCTGTTCGTTAATAAAATAATACAGTATATATATACTTAGTACTATAAATGTATGTCAAATTAATAGCCACTAGTTGGTTTGATCAATGTTCATATTTGGAATAAATAGCACTTTGATGAGAGAACTCACCAATATCGATGAGTTTTCCTGGAGTAAAATCTGTGAGCGAATGACTATTTATGAACAAAATCTTTTGAACTAGAGGGAAAATCGTTGATTTATCGCATTTTACTGCACGAGTACCGTTTCGATGCATCGCAATTAATGGACAATTTCATACAGAATTAGAAAATATGGCGAAGATCGACTCAAACGAAAAAGACATTAGAGGATCTCTTCTGTACAAATTAATGTAACTAGAAAAATACGTCCGATTCATATAAAATTTGTTGACCGAGTCGTCTGATTCTTGTTGATGCAAGAGTAGTCTCCACATTAGAATAGGTGGAATTCTATGGTCTGAACTTGTATGCAAAAATTCGTTTTGTTGGTCTATGCAAGTAATTACTGCACTAAATTCTCAAAAATGATTCGGCTCATAGAATTGAAAGCTATCGTAGATTCGTTTACAAATTGCATTAATCTTAGCTAATATTTTTTCTACGGTATTTATATCAATACTATCTGATAAACAAAGTACAATATTCAATACAACTTTTCGAGAAAACTAGCTAATTACATCAAGGCTGTAATGAAATTACTTTTAAGATTGTATGTTTATTTCGTTGTATTGATGAAGTGTATGACAAAAGAGGCTCGATTAAAAAACCAAAATGTCACTTTCATTATTACAAATTTGTTTAAGTTTCAATATTTGAGTCTTATCAAAATAAAATATATTGAGTTGATATGTAATAATGCACTGTTCAAAAGCCAAAAAAAAGTAAACTCGAAACTGCTTAAATTCAAAACTTCCAGCTCATTTCACCTGAGTCCATATTTTATAACATATCAAGTCTTTATTGTTGAATCTACTATTGTAATCTTTTTGAGTTTATATTATTGAGTTGTTGAAATCAAAGATACTACATATTTCAGTATTTCAGCAAAATAGCATTGAAATGTTTGTTTTCAACAAAGAAAAAAGTGAAGATTCCTTGACAGATTCACGAATTTTTGTATCAGTCTTGATGATTTAACTGTTTCAATTTGATCCTCGGCTTCAGCTTTGTACAGCCGCGAAATTCGCTCTTTCAAGTCCCATAGCAACATAATATCTGTAACTTTTTACAGTTATCTTGAGTGTGCTAGCGCTGATTCTCGAGACTTTTCCTGTGTTGTTAAGAGCTTTTCAAATTGTGGTCTAACTTCATATTGTTAATTTTTTTCTTACCGCAAGAGTAAAATGCATAATAAATGCTCTAAAAACTTTCACTACTCTTGATTTAATGATGTCTTAAACGTTTTATTTATTTGCCATTGTTCACCTTTTATCAGTGTGCGGAAAAAATCTGCTAAAAGAAATCTAGCAAATATAAAGACAATAGAAAGAAAATGTATGAAATATTCTTTAAGAACAAGTTTCATGTGCTTTTAAGATATAAAAACAATTTAGGAACAATCTGAAACAACATTTACATGAGTAGAATTGGCTTTGAACTATAGAATGATAAACTACCCAAGATATCTTAAGATAATACTTAAAGTTTATTAAATAATGCAGATAATATATGCAAAAGGTTGGCAGACGACGAATCCTGATTAAGCTAAACAACAAAAATATTATGCATGTAACCTTTCAAAAGGTTTGTTTAACATGTTCAAATATATCTCAAAAATTTATTGGCCTTATATTCGAAAATAATATCGAACAATTTTAGTCAATTGTTACTATCGACTAGGCATCGAAAATTTATTGGTAACATGTAGATGAAAGAATAAACTCGAAATTTCGACTTTACGTGCCGAGCTTATTTTCCTTGACGATTTTTTCTTTCGTTGATCAAATTCATGCTTGTATTAAATAATGTAAAAGATTTTCCTTTGTTATAAAAAATAAATGGATTCTCATATATGATTTTCGTTTAGATATAGTATCTTATGCATACTAACTTTCTAGTATAACTTTAAGTAAAAAAAATGATTCATAACATAATCGAACTTTTTTTTTTTTTTTTATTTCGATAAATAAATAAGATAGAAGTCAGATGAGCTAAAACGAAGAAGAAAATAACAATGAGAAAATAAGAATGTTCATTAATTTTTGCACAAATTTCATCCTTTTGACTGATTATGTGACAAATATAATCAGAAAAAAAATAATAACAACTAGCAATACATATATATAAATTCAAGACCCAACGATCAAAAAAAAATAAAGAAAAACAAAAACAAACAAAAAACAAAAAACTTTTTTTTATTGCAGAATAATTCGAATTTCACGATGTAAATGATAAAGAAAATCAACATAAGACGCACCGCCTGTGAAACCTTTATCTTCAACAAGATAATTCTTGAAAAATGGTTCTATTGTATCACGTTGTCGAATAACAAAAAGCTATAAAGAAAAAATTTATAGAAAAACAGGAAATCGTTTTTTTTTTCTTATTTAACATACTTTCATATGGGAATTTCGTTCATTACGAATTATTTTTAACAATTTTCGAACATTCTTTGATATTGGATTATCAAGCTCAACAATACGACACTAAAAATAAATGGATCTTTAATATATATATACGTATGTACATAGATTAAAGTTTCTACTCTTTCTGGTTGAATATTTGCTGCAGATTGAAGATCAAATAAAGATTGCACAAATGTGGGATCGATTTGACTACCAAGCCAAATATACATAAAAAGACCATTCTCTAAAAAATATTTATATAAAAAAAACAACAAGTTTATATTGTTTGTCATAAAGTTTAATTCAAAATGTACTGCGTTATATTTTCTAAACTATGACCAACACTTATTCATTTTGGTATGGCCTTATTGATGGTCATGTAAAACTGACGTTGAATATCATATTGTCACCACTCATGTATTCTAGATAGATAAAGGGAAGATGATGTTGTTTCCGGTAGAAACAAGATCAGTTTCTTTTAGATCAAGACTAGAACAAAGACTAAAAACAACTACCTTCTTTTTCCGTTCACACATACACAATAAAAGATCCGAATGTTCTAATATAAACTTCTATCTTTAAATAATCAACTATCACTATTGCATTTCAGTTAGTTCATTATGATTATGTTTCAAATACAAAAGAAAAAGAACTACAGTTAAATGTCACTTGTTCATAAATTGTTTTAAAATGAGCTATTCCATTTTGTTACTATTGATGATGTTTCACATATGTGAGGTTTTCTTTTGTTTACATTATTTTGTTATTGTCTTTGAATTCCGATCGAGGCTGTATCAATAAATGTACTAATTTGTTTTCACATTTATCAATAGTTGAAACGATTTCAATACTTGAATCATTGTTAGAATGATCATAATTATCAAAATTTGAATTTTGATCGTCACAATGAAGTGCACAAGGTTGTTCCTTGATATTTTATATATTCACTTAATGTATATTATTGCTGACACAAATGCAATTTAATATTAAGCATCGTCTACTCTTTGCACCATCGACAGTTCCCTTTTTTTACTATTGTTGTGACTCTAGCTGATAATAGCTTTTTTCTTCCTCCAAACATTATATAGTCCCTTTAAGCATACATAAGCTATTACTTTCTTTTCTATTCTTTCGTAACTTTTATTCTCCAATAAACACAACTCAGCAATATTTCAACAAAAAAAAAAGGTAAAAAAGATTTAAACGAAGGCTTTATTCACAAGACTCGGGTCTCCTATTATGTGTGGAATTAGTCCCATGCATATCTATTTACAATTATCAATTGCTGCTCTCTATGCATATTCTAAAGAAGATAATATAAAATTTATTATCTTACCAATAACATAAGCTCCTGAATCAGATAAATGTTCATATAAGCATCGAACCATTGATGGTGGAATATTATTTTCGTCCAAATTATGCTAAAGTAAAATAAAATAAATAAAATGAAAAATTTCTTTCTTTTTTCAATAATCTACAAACCAATGGATAAATTCTTGGATATAAATATGCTGATGTTCCTTTTATATTCATTGACATTAATCGATGCATTAACCAACTTCGATCGTCTGTTGTTAGTGTTTGAGCTATATATAAATAAAATTAATATTAATAAATAAATGAAAAATAAAAAACAAAAATTTTTTAACATACTGCCAGTTAAAACATCAGATTTAACTAATGATGCTACATAAATAGGTAATAATTTTAATGTATCAGGTAAAATTAATTGTCCAGCTGATGTTGTTTGTGCACAATGTTTTCGATAACAAGCTAACATATTAGCAGCTTGTATTATTATATTTTCTCGTATACTTTTTGGAGTTGACATTGATATTGAACGAATAGCTAAAATAATTATTCAAACAAAAAAGAAAAAGATCTTGAAATTTTTTATTTTTATATTTCTACTAACCAATTTTTATTATGTAATTCATAATTGTATCAAGATCACATGATGGATAAAGTGATGTATATGATGATGTTACTGTTAATGCTAATGTTAATATTCTTAAACGACGTTGACCAGATATACTAGTATAAAGTAAAGCGGCCTATTTGAAAAAAAAAACGAAAGAATGAAACAATAAATAAATAAAAAATAACTTAACTTACTTGAATGCAAATATTATTTTCAACAGGTAATTTATCATCATGTTTTAATTCAACGGATACTGTTTTATCTGAATCAATTGTACCAAATATCATTTCAGTTGCATTTGTCATATGAAAATTACCAAGAAAATCAACTGGTCGAATGCCTGAAAATTAGATCAAAAAATTTTTCTTTTTATTGATGAATAATATTATTTTCTTTTTAAATACCTGCACTAGTTCGTATACGCATTAATGCATCAAAAACAGTAGTTCGTTGAAAATTACGTTTAAGTTCATCTAATAAACGTTCACCATCATTCTCAATCTTAAAAATCAAAAAAAAAAAAAAAATTAAATATTTTTATACATGGAAAAAAAAATCTTACTGAAAAGTAATTAAATTTATAAATTTGTCCACCAGATACACGACAAACTTCACCAATTGTAGCAAGATCAACATAATTATTTGGAAATACAAATAAATCAACAGCACAACCATTTTGAACACATTCTTCACCAAGTTTTGTATAAAAATTATCAACTGGTGAAAGAAGTATCTGAAGATATTTTTTTTTTTTTTATAAATTTAATTCAACACAAGAAAAACGAAATAAAAACAAACCAACCTTTTCTTTATCAGTACCAAGTAATTTTTTATCATCACGATTTGATAATTTTCCAGGAGCAACAGCAATTGGTAATGTTGTTGAAAATATATAAATTTTACCACAACAATTGGCTCCCTATTGTATATTAAATTTACTTATGAATAAATCTATTTTATTGTACTGTCTTCGAATAAATGATGTAATTATTGTTTTTTTACAGAAATATTGTCAATGATGAAAAATTTCAAAATTGCCTTAGTCGTAACTATGATTACAATCATTGAAGATTTAAAATACATATGATGATCAGATTATTAGATCAATAATTATATACAATGTGATAATGTTTATTGATAATCTTATGTTAAAACTTGATGTCAGATGAGACCTGATAGTTTGATTATGTTAATTGGACTCTATCACGAACCAAGGAATCGTCCGACTTGATTTCTATTGTTTGAGCTCGTATTGGGGCTACAAGGATTCGTCCCCATCCGTCTTTGGAGTCAAGTTACAATCGTTTTCTGTGAATGTTCGACCTTTCTTTAGATATATACCGAAATCGAAAGGCAAAATTACGGTGTGAAACTTGACACATAGATAGATCTAATAATTCATAGAATATTCTGAAACCTTGCGCCGGCAATGATGATTCTTTTGAAATTCGATATCTCGACAAACGAACATTCTTTTCGGTTGAAACTTTAAAGATATTCTACGGACCATTCGACCTATAGATAGGTAAAATGTAACGTGGAAGTTCTTTTTTTTTATGATTTTCCAGTGTACCTCTATCTTGTCTTACTGAGACCTCATTACGAGATCAATATGAGCTCAAGTAGTGGGTATCAATACGGATTGTTGCATTGTAAATACGATAAACCCTCAACTTTGATAAGAACTATTATATTTCAATGTTATGTCTACAAAGCTTGGATCTATTTCACACAGATCGATTCTTATCGATAAAACTGTTAGACAGATCTAACATTTAGTACAAGAACTTTTCTAGAGATCTTACGATTTGCCTTGACGTGAAACAGTTTTAATCTAACGAGAGAACTCTACTAAATGATTAAAAGCTTTAAGGCTCATATTTTGGCCATAAGTAGGACTTGATAGAATTAGAAGAACTCCAAAAGGATTTGTTTTCATAGGTCTCTTTAGTTAAATTATGAATGTTCCAAGTTTAAATCCAACAGCGTAAATAAACTACTTCTAATGCTTGAATTACAACATTCTAACATTTCTATAGAAGGCTCTCTTTATTCTTTTGTTTATACTCGTTCTGATGTGAGTTGCGACTTCAAATGAAATAAAAAACCAGATCAGTCAAATGAAAATGAAAGATAAACTATGAATGAGGAGATATATTCAAACAAAGCAACAGATACAAGTAATTGAGAAATGCATATGACGGTTTTTAAAGCACATACATGAAACAATTCTATTGTATTAAAGTACTAATACTTCATGCTTCTTTTCTATAGCACTTAACTCATCTGACCAACGCAACAATATGATTTTTTTTACAATAGCTTGATGTCTTAGCTATGAGTATTTCAAAAAGAAATTTTTCTTTTGAAATGTTACAGTATTGTAATTCAAGAAAAAGAAGCAGTTTATGTATGCTTCTGGTCCGAAACTTAAAACGTCCGTATCTCAACCACATATGTCTATGGGGGCAAATTCTTTTGGAGTTCCTCTAGTGCTACTAAGTCCTACTTATAACCAGAATATGAGCCCAAAAGCTTTTAATCAGTTGGTGAGGTTCCCTTGTAAGTCATGATTCTATTATTTTATTTGAACAAGAGTTTATATACTTGTTATAAAGATGTCAAATATTCGATAGGTTCAATTTTTTTTTCTCTATCTGTCATTGTGTCTCGTCCTCATATACTATCAAGTCGTTTTTATATGCTTCTATTAGTCTAGTAGTCGTTTAAAACATATAAGATTCTGTTTAACTGTCTATACTAATAGTAATCTATTTAAAAATCTTCTTGTCGAGTCTTACTTTTAACGCTTGAATGCCTGCTTCAATAACTGGTGCTAATACAGTTTCTGTTTCTTGCGTATTTGCAAATGTTTGTGGAATATTATCAAGTAAACTATAAATAAGAAAAAAGAAGTACACGAAAAAAAGAATATTTCTTTTAATAAATTTGTATTTAATTACGTGTTAATCACATTGCGTGAAGTTTGTGGTGAACAAAGAAAACCATCAAGTAATGGTACAAATATATCTTCAAGTTCGGAGACAACCATCATTTGGGGCTGTCCAAGTGTATTCTAATAAAAAATAAAAATAAAATTCATGTGAAAAGAAAATTAAACATTTTTTCATTTCGTGTAAGAATATGTGATATGCAAATGCAACCATAAAACGAAAATATGTTTAGAGCTGTACGATGTGTGATAATTAGACGAACAAAATAGTAGACAAAAATGAATACACTACCAAAAACAAATATAAAAATAAGCTACTCTCTTTCGCTCTCTCTTTCTAGATAATTTACTTGCCCCCTGAAAGAGAGACGATAAATTCAATGATGATACTGACAATAAATAAAAATCTATCAAGTATCTTACTTTAATATTATAAAAATGTATTTGTTTATCAAATGTTGCAAAACCAACTCGTACTGTCGATGTTTCAGCATTTTTATCTCTATACATATATGCATATGAAATAATTATAATTATCAAAAAACATAAAATAATTAACCAACTTTGGTAAATAATCAAGAAGTTCTGTTTTTAATATATGACAAATATATTCAACAAGACCACTACGAACACTATTATAAGATACATCAATCATAAATAGAAATGCTGGTGGTTCGGGCCATTTTTCATCCTACAGAGAAGATAACAAAAAAATACCATAAAAAATAAACTAAAACTAACATACTTTACAATATTGTTGTGTTGCTAAAATTTCATACGAACCAAGACAAAGCTCAGGTCGTTGATACCAATCTACACGACGACCACTATGATCAAGATGATTAAAATATTCAGTGGCCACTAGAAAAAAAAAGTCAAAAAATAAAACTAATCATATAGAGAAAAAAACACTATTTGTTTTTTTTTGTTAATCTAACCATCTGTTGCTGCTTCACAAAAACAGCAAATAAAACGTTTTCCACCATCAATAAATTGCATAAATGAACACATATATGCTTTACAACGATGACATCGTACTGGACCTATTTCACCAAAATTAGTTATTGGTGGTTCAAGCTAAAAGAAAATTTAGTTTTCCGTTTTTAATTGCATGAATAAAATATATATGAAAATCACCTCATCTGATCTAAGATCCGCCAATGGAGAAATGGATAGAGCAATAGGTATATGGGATTGTTTAACCAAATCAGTTGCATTTGGTATTGAATATGCAGTTGAACGCATGAAACATGGATTACAACTACCTTGATCTTGACAAATAAAATTTGTTCCGACTAATGGTGGTAATAAACCTGGAGCATTTGTTATAAATGGTTCTTGAATTTTTTCTTGACTTTGTTCAAGTACTTCAATCTAAATTAGGATTATCATGAATGAAATTTTCTCTGTCTATTTCAAGACTAAATATACGTACAACATTAGGTACCATATTTGGATCAATACGTGATTGTGGCATTGGTTGTTGTGCTGGTCCACTTGATGGTGGTTGACCAGGATATGTATTTGGTGCATTCAATTGACTACCGAGCATGGTTGGCGGACCAGATAGATTAGGATAATGAGATTGTGGCGGATAGCCTATTGTGGGTGGTGGTGATGGTCGATTATTTGGTGGAAATGAAGGTGGTGGTCCATTGTATGAAGGTTGACCATGAGGATATTGATTTGGTTGATATGATGGTGCACCACTCATATTTGATGGAGATTGATTAGGAGGAGGATGTGTTAAATTTTGAAATTGAGTATTAGCTATTGTTGGTGAAGCACTATATTGAATAGATGTAACAGATGTAGATTGCATTTGAGTAGACGATGGTGGTAATCCAGAGTTAAAATACGGATGTTGTACCAGCGGTTGATCTGAAGTAAATAAATAAATATCTTCTTATTTGAAATGAGAGTTTTAGACATCATACTCATTCCATTTGTCATTTGTGCTGAATAATGTTGATTGCTTGAAAAATTGGGTGATGAAACTGGAGGTTGAATTGAAATTGGTGGCTGAGTTTGATATTGTGGATTTCCTTGAAAATTAGGTGGTAAAACAGGCGGTTGATATTGCTTTGGAAATCTTTGCGATGATGATTGTGATTGCTGTTGCATTGTTGGCGGAAAAGAACTTGTGTTCAAAGGTGGTGGTGCTCTAGCAAGCATTGCTGTGTTTTAAAAGAATTCTACAAAATAAAAGCGAATTTATATCAAAAGTTCATATATAGTATTAATGTGATGATTTGGCATTTCGTAAACATAATCGACAACGAGAGACTGACTCGTGGCATAGTCTACCACAAAAAAGTGTATGCGTGGACGTTTTTCTATTGGTTAGTAGTCACCATGCTGTCATATAAAATTCAACATTTTTATTAGGATTTATCTGAATATATACCGTCATGAACATGAGATTGAATGAAAAAACGAAAGTGGTTAAAAAAAAGTAAAGAAAAATGATGTAAAAGTTCAGTTTTATTTAAGATACTAACGTTGGTATGCAACGACATCTTTCATACCGTATATATAAGGAGAAAATTGATTGTATACTAAGTATGTCAAGTTAAAAGCGGGAAATATGTAAAGAGTTCCAAATGCAACACAGAAAAGAAGAAGATAATCAACAAATTGTACACTGAATGAATCATGAACAGTGATGCATTTTCAATGTTGTTGAAAGATCGTTGTCATATAGTTAAATAGGAAAGATTATCTTCTATCGAAATGTATCTTCAGCTTTTTTTCGAACAAATGCCTTAGAATCGCAAACATTTTGTCAGAGATGACTTTTGCTCTTAAAATAGTAGCATACTCTGTTTCACTTCTGTACAAGTTGACTTTGAAATTTTATCTATGCTATACTTCTCTTGAAATTGATGTCAATTAACTCAATGCGATCGATGGTACAACTTTCACGAACGTTTTCATATGACATATATACATATATTTAAAATCTATAGATCACATGATTATATACATTATGAGTTGTCTTGTTGAATAACAGTACAATTTATGTGAATAAATCACAAATTATTTATAATTTGTTCTCATTATTTGTCAGAGATTCATGAATAATTGAGAAAAAAATGACTTTCTGATGATGAATATTGTGTAATATAAAGAACACACTCGAAAAAATACGGACGGCATAGAATAAATCGAAAATTGAATAAAATAAAAATTTTCAAGTGTAGAATGTAGGTGAGGATAGGAATGTGGGTGTGAGTGTGGTGACCTGGTATATATGTGGTGTGTGACTGTGCCTTTGGATCTCAGTGTTTTTGTGACTGCGTGAAGTTGTTTGTGTGTATATGTAATGTGGTGTTTCTCTTCATCTGTTCAACCACTCACAGAAATATCCAAACATCCACAACTAGAACTGAATTTTTTGACCACCAGACTCATACATCACAGCAATCTACCCATACCTCATCTAAACAAAACTAACACCTCTACACCGCCGTGCAATAGCATGTACCCTATTGCCATGTCCACCAGTATACTAATAGACACATAGGTACATTCACACTCTTCAGAATAATAATTAACATTTTTATTTTTGAGTCAGTTTTTGATGGATTTTATTTAATAGAATAAGTTTATTTAGTAAAAGTTATGTCTCTCGTATGTATCGATAAACTAGAAGACTAGTTTGGTTTATTAATTGATTTTTGAGCTAATCATAATGCACATTTGATTCAATCAAATGCATCTATATGCGACATAAAAGTATAGAGCTTTGCCATATTTAATAAATACTGAACAAATTTCAAGTTTTATAGGGTCCAGCAATCGTAGGGGTAATGTATGTAATATTAATTGTATTAATGGATGAATATTCATTCACATATCAGATTACCTATACTGTTGGATATATCCTATACTGTAAAGTGGGAAATGACTTATAGAGAACAGAAAATAATACTATACAAATCCTCATACAAACTCAACGATAAATTTCTACTTTTTCGAAAATATGATTTTTTTTTATTAAGGTACAAATTACAAGTACGTTTCTCTAATTGAACAAGTAACAATGAATTTGTACAGACATTTCTAGAAATTTGAAATTCAGCTTTTATATTTATATCTTATTTTCTTTTATTTATTTTAGTATGTGTATCAATTATGCATAATTAACCAGAAAAGAAAATAGTTACAATCAATAAAAAAATGTCCAAAAAAGCTATGGATAACAGAAAAAAAAACAAACTAGTATTAACAACATTTAAAACTGTATATAAAAATAGAACATATACATTGATTACTACAATTTAACAAATTTTAATTTGCATACGATTGCATTGAGAAAAACATACCTTGATAATCTTTGATTATTCAATATTGATTAATTTAAAAATTGTTTGGCAGTTTATAACAGGGAAAATGATCTTTTCTTCTGAATAATTAGTTTTAGAGATAAGATCGATTCATATCACTTTGGAACTGAACCATTCTATCTCTGATAGTTTCAGCTTGTGAATTCGTATTAGCAAGCATGTTGCATTTAATAACGATGATGTGGCTTTTAATATTGTTAAATATTTGCATTTGTATCGTTAAACAGGTATCAATAACTTTTGAAAATAAACAATCATGAGATTAAGTAGCGAAAGCTACACAATTATTTTAAACTTAATAAAAAATGCTTTTATCGTTAGATTACAATTATTTGGTATGCTTGTAATGTTTCATAATCAGGTAATTTAATATTAATAGTGGTTGTTTTCTAATATTAAAGAAAGAACTATGAAAACAAAATATAAGTGAAATTTAAGAAAATGTATTATCTTCATCAATATATTCTTTTCGCTATTGATCCAAATATTTGAATAATTGTTTAAGACTTAATTTTAATGTTCGAACAATTTCTCCATAATATAAAAGCGAAGAAGTTCAGATCACGAACAAATACTTTCCTCGAACTACAGTCGGTTCATTAATGAAATGGACAGTCTTCAACAAGGCTTTCTAAATATCAAATATGTTTCATAGGTACTTAACTGTTCGCTCTTATACACTATCGATAGCATATAGTAAAATTTCTGAACAATCGAGGATAGAAATCAATGTTCTACATCCCCGTATGTGATGATCTCTAAAAGATGCTTTCAAAAGTACTTTTTACGACTTTTTCACAATTGCTCAACAGCGAAAACGACCATGTGTAGCATTGCATCAAGTAAATATGAATTGTTAGTTGCCAGTAAAGTCATTTTAGCAAATCGTCTATAACATTCTCACCTAACTCATTCAACATTCTATGAAGTCACACAATCAACAGACAACATTTTAAAATATAACAGGAATTTCATCACGTAAAACGAAAAACAATATTCCGAAAAACAGGCCTTGACCAGAAAACATGCGAACACAAACGTCTGAAACCAACATGACGACTTATCACCAGAGCACTTTCACTGTATCGTTGGCCTTCAGTATTTCCATCGCACCATTTATTCCTTGTTTTTCGATTTGATTAAGCTCAAGGGCAAGTGTGGCGAGCGTCTATGGGAAAATTTGACATAATAAAGAGCGAGATAAGTAAACAACGATGTGTTACTATGTTCAAAACAGGAGCATTGGCAAGATTGTTTGCACTATCAGCACCAATTTCATTGTCCATGAGGTTGAGTATTGTGAGTGTCTATGCGAAAAGTAGAGGTAATGAACAACGAGAAGAGTAAAGAATCGTGCTCTACCGTGTTTTTAATCAGTGCATTAGCAAGATATTGTGCCCCTTCTTTTCGGATTTGATTACACTCAAGGTCGAGTGTGGCAAATGTCTGTGTGAAAACCGGCGATAGTGAAGAGAGAGATAAGTAGAGAATGGTGGCTTACCATGTTGTTGATGAGAACCTTGGCATGGCAAAATGTTTTGTCCCTTCGTCTCCGATTTCATTGCCCATGAGATCGAGTGCTGTGAGGGTCTGTATGAAAAGTAAATATAGTGTAAAAGGAGATGAGTAGAGAATGACATTTTACTCTGTTTTTGATGAGAGCATTGGCTAGATGTTTTGCCCCTTCTTGTTCGATTTGATTCCATCGAAGCGAGAGCATAGCGACTGTCTTTGCGAAAAGTGGAAATAGTGAAGAGTAGGACGACTAGAATATGCTGTTTTATAGTGTTGTTGGCGAGGGAATCGGCAAGATGTTGTGCACCATGGATTGCGATCCCATTACTCCTGAGGTCGAGTACTATGAGTGCGTGTGTGAAAAGGAAAGATATTGAAGAAAGAGATGAGTAGAGAATGGTGTTTTAGCGTGTTTTTCATTAAATCACTGGCCAGATATTGTGTCCCTTGGTTAAAAATTAAGTTTTGTGCAAGTTTGAGTGTGGAAAATGTCTGCATCAAAAGTCAGAATATCGCAAGTCTATGTGGTTTTGGATTTTCAACTGAATGTTGCAAAACAAATGACGCTCGAATTTTTCTGGACACGATAGTTTAGAAGGTCTAAGAAAATAAGCCTTTTGTGGATAGAACAAGCGAGAAGAGAATCTTTCGTTGAACGAAAACATACCACGCATATCATTAGTCATAGGTCAACCAAACTCCTACTCTTGTTATAGTGACTTTCGATTAAGTGTTTAACATCCAATCACATACAGATTCTTCAGCTCTCAATTTTTAAGGTATACCACTTACTAAATCTAGAGCATTATCAATTGCTATATATAGCCATGAACACCCTTCTTTTTTTTTAGATAGAGAGAATAAAGAGCGCTTAGGATTATGTTATAGTTACACATGTACATTCAAAGATTCAAGAAAAAAATCTGGATATATTGCAGCGATTTCGTTCATGTTAGTCAGGTGAGAAAAAAAAATCAAGAAAGAATTCATCGAAGTAGTATGAATTCATTCAAGTACAGGGGTCTATTTTGATCACTGATCGATCATCTCAAGAAGTAGAATGTTTCGTTCATGATTTTCTCTATAAACAGAACGTCGGATAGAGTCTGTAAATTAAACAGACTTCTCGTTACTGTGTTTGATGTTTGTTTTACATTCACGAGTCGAAATATACCATTATAACATTTATCTGGAGACCTTTATTCTATATCACGAGTCTAAGCATTGTTCAAAGAAATGATGTACTGTAATGCTAATAAATTACATATCTTCTCTTAAGTAAGCTTCTATTCGGAAAACATCGATTTCGAAAAAGTTACATTTCATGCACTCTATCTAAAGAATACCATAAGAATCACAGTAAAAATGCACTAAAGACGCTGTTTATTTATTTGATTATAAAGGTCTACTAGTATTCATTGAACGATTGTGTAACTATTATGATTTCAGAGTATTGTTAGAGTTGCTAAAGTTCTGACAGTTCTTCGAGTTTCTTAAGTTCAGCGACTTCTTCGAATATGTTTATTATCTTTGGATGACTTCTTTTCTTTGATAAATGTTTAGGTTTCCCATATTCAAGACGTATAGAATTTATGAAATTCAACTAGATTTGTAGAGATAACCATGCACGTACCACTTTTTTCACGTGGATCTCATACAAGATTCCTCGTGTATGTGTTGTTGATTATTTGTACGAGTTTTCAATCCTCATTAATATGCTTGAAAACTTCATCGAACTTTTTTCTCGTTCCGTTTCGTTTTTATGTTCAAGGTAAAAGCACATAAAAGTAGAAAACGGAAAATTTTTGGAGCACAAAAAGACAAAATAGACGAGTAGAAACATTGTAAAAAATGTCAACATTATTATAAGGATATTCATTATTAAGCTTGTCATTGTAACATTTGAAAGTGCTGACATGATAATATAAAGAGAAATCATGAAATTTAAGCATTAAACAACAACATCCATACGATGAGTTTAATAGTTGCCCACAATATTTTTATATCAACTATTGACTCCCCTTGTGTAAGCATTATAGAGTAAATACAGAGACAAAAAGAAAAAAGCAAAAAAAAACACCAAAAAATCCAAAAATTCGAAAAGAAGCTAGTAAAAGAAAAAGGAATCAACGAGGATGCTCGTAACCATTTCAAGGACAGAAAAAAAGAACACGAAGAGAAAAGAAAAATGGAGACATGAGGGAAGAAGTATTCTGTATACTCTTTTCTTTGTATAAAACTACTTTATTTCAATAACTAATACCTATTTCAGGAGCAGCGATCCATACTTACTATAAAAAAACCTGGCCAAGATGATCACTCTTTCTTTTTTGAAAAGTATCCCAAAGAAAAATAGCATTATAGAAAAGTGGACAACCAAGATTAGGTGTTTGCAGATATTTGAATTTTCTTGGAATGCACTGTCTAACATAAGCTTCTAAGGAGAGTTCATTAGTCACTTTGTATAGATTGCGAGCTGAAACAAAAGAATAGTGACGCTCTAGTCGAAGGCTGAATCCGAGTTTCTTCTGTAATAGGTGTTGTTGTTGTGACTCGAAAATTAATAGGAATAAGAAGAAATATAAAGATGCAAAATGAGGAAACATATATACCAAAAAAAAAACATCGTGTAAACGCTTTTTTTCTTACTTATATACAAAACGACTATGCCACTGTTTTTAAGACATGCATAGGTTATTTTCATTTTTTTTTGAGTTGTGCAAATATGCAATCATAGATGGTAGCTTTATTGAGATAGACGGTCTTATAATAACATAAAAACCATCTGCAAAATGATGACTTGAATGAGCTTCAATGTATTGAACTAAATCACGATCGAACATAATAAATAGGTAACGGGTAAGACTACCACATTGAGGCAGTTCTATGTTTATATAAAAACTTTCTGAACTATGCTCCTAACATCACGTGTGCTCTCCCATATTCAATTAAAACAGATGCTTTTTTTTGAGACATTCCAATTTCACAAAGATGCCCTATTATAACAAACTGATTACAGTAATGGAGTTGTCCTGAAAATTGAATATCTCTAGAAAGAAGCATCCGTCTTGGTTAAAAGTTTTGTTACATGTTAAGAATCATTGAAGCTGTTTATAAATAGGATATCAGATTGAAAAACATTCATTTGACTTTGTTGTGGATACCGTGCCTTAGACCGAAAATTCAATTAAACGGTCATAACTTTGCTAGTAAATAAATGAAAATTGGGTTCCTTCTTCAAAATATATTATAGTCATTTCAATTTCTATCGAGTACTTCTGAAGAATACAAGTTAGAACTTAACTTCTAGATATGAGACGATGTGATTTTTTTAGTATGTATATAAACTGAAATATTTCACTTTATATTATCTGTTTGATTTTCTTTTATTCGACAATAAAATTAATATATAATATAAACAAACAATGATAATTTCAAGGAATAATATAAATGTATACATACATCAAAAACAGTTCTATATAAATTAAATTATGAATATAAAGTACATAGCCACGGTTCATATGGTTGTATATCAAATTTTACAATACTAGCAATTAGCCATTCTGGTTCAATACAAAAAATATTCAATTTTTGACAAGCTTGTTGTAATGCTAGTTTATTTTGAAGATATTTTTTTGAACATAAAATTATAATTTGTCTACCAATATTATCAATATGTTGATTAAGTGTTTTAAGTATAAGACCACCAGATAAATGTATAAGTTCAATTAATGGTCGATTATCCATAAATAATTGACAACCATGACATTTTAAATGAAATGCATAATTTGCTAATAGACGATAATTATTTGAATTATTTAATCGAGAACGAGACATACCATGATGTTCATTATATATTGTATCACCAATGATTTCATATATTGGAATTTCATCGACATAACGTTGTTCATTTAAACATGCTGTTAACCATCGATAAGAAACGATTGTAAGATGTCGTGCAACAGCAAATAATACTTTACCAGTTAATGGACATTTTAATGAATTTTCATCATCTTCATCAGTTATTAAATGTGTTGTTGTTTCATCAATTGATGTTGATGAACGAACAGAAAAATGTTCAATAAAACGATTGAATACAATCTGCAAACATAAACAAAATATAAATCTCATATATTCGATATATAAAAAAATAAATTTATACTTTTTGATCATCTTTTAAAGCTGTCATGGCTAATACTAATGACTTAAATTTTTGTTGATCATTAGAAAATTTTAATGATGCATTGTTTTCAAGTGATTTTTTATTTAATTCTTCTTTTGAATTAATATTAACTTGTATAGATGATCCATCAGATTTTTTTGAATTATCATTACGAGTTTCATTAATTACTGTCGATGTATCGAGTGCAATATGTGATGATACTTGTTGAGGTTCCGGTTCGATCAAAGAACTAATATCGTTGTTATTGGTAGTGACATATGTTTGATTAATTTGAACATTATCCTATTGAAGAAAGTTTAAACAACTTTTCAAAATTATTGATCTATTTATCTTACATGTTTTTCCATATGTTTATCGATTTGAATTGGAATTTCAATATCATTAATTAAAGGAACTGATTGAGGAGGATACATAACAGAATGATTTATTTGTTGCCGTTTATCATTCTTTTTCTTTCTATTATTAATTGTTGTTAATGATGGTTCTGGAGGTGCTATTGTTATTGAATTGCGAAAAAATATTGACATACTAGTCATAAACAATTGCTCCGAGCGTGTATAGATCTGAACACATGGACATAAACTAACATCATTACATGGATGATGAGTTGGATAATAATTATAATCATCATCACTAGTTTGTGTTGATACGGAACATGTTATTGTTTGAACATCTGTTGGTGTCATTGATGTTTCTTGATCTTGTCGTTTAGAAATTGTTTTAATTGGTGCTAATAAAGATGAATGATCAGATTTGTTTTGTTCAACATATGAAGGTCCAACAATCGATGATGTTAATCGTGATGATGTATTATCTGCAATAGTTGTTGTATTTCGAGGTAGTGCCGTTGATAAAGTAAGTAATGCTGATGGTATTTGTGTTATTATTGGAATCGATCGATGAGCAATGTAGGTTGAATTAAGAGGCATTGCTGGTGAGAGAGGAGCAGCCATAAGAGATGATACATGTAATTGATTTTCTTCTTCTTCATTATGTTCTTCTTGTTGATTTATTGATACTGATTGAACAGGTGGAAAAATAAATGTTGAAGTTGAAGGTGGCATTAAAATTGAAGATGGAAGAAGAAGAGGAAGTGGAGAATGATTAACAGAATTTAAAATTGGCTCTCCTAAATGAGACTTTTCTTGTAGTTGCTCCTCCTCGTTTTTTTGCTCTTGTGTTTGTGATGGAGCATTATCTGAAGCAAATTCAAGTTCATCTAATTGTCTTTCTAAATCACAATAAAATAGAAAGTTGAATTAAAGTTCATGTGCAAAAATTTTACTTGAACAAAGACATGCACGACGTCGTTTGTTTGCCAAAACTAGATAATGATCTAGATTAGATAGATGATTGAATAATTTGATAGAAATTTATACGTTTGATACCTTTTGATTCACAAGGAAGTGGATTTGTTATTTTTGTTGTACCTGCATTGACATGCTCGTCGGTCGTGCTCGATGGAAGTTTATTACCTGTTGGATCTAATTAAAAATTGAAATTACTAAAAGTCATTTCAATGATTTATAAAATACCTAGTTCAGTTGATGCGGGAATTTCATTAGAACTATCTTCAATCTCTAATAAAAATAAATAAATAAACAAACAAATAGAATTGATTGAAAGCAAAATTTTATATTTGAGTTTACCTGATCGTTGTCGTTTTTTCATTATTGATGGAGAATGATTATCATCTGTTATTATCTTAACTTTTTTATTCGTACGTTTGCCTTGTCGTTTTTTGACTTCCATCATTTTTGTTTGAATTAATTGAGTAAAACCATTATTAGAATTATTTTCTTTTTCGTGAATATCATTTAAATGATCTGTATCATGTATATTCGATCTTGTAGGTATACGAAATTTACTATTTGTTTGTCGAATTGATACTCGTCGTGGTTTTTCATTTGATTTTCTTTTTTTAGAAGTTTTTATTATTGATTTTCTACGTGTTTGTTTAGATTTAATAGTTGAAGGTGACGCTACAAAATCATAAGGATCAACCATTGTTCTACAAAAAAAAAAAGAAGAACGATACTCGAACAATCATCATATCATCTCTGTGACATGTATATATATTTTCATTGTGGTTATTGTTTTCCATTGATTCAAATATTTGAATTTTCATGTTTGTTTTTTTTTTTATACAAGTACAAACAAAAGAAAAAAAAAACCAGGCAATCTGAATAAATCATATCATATAAGTGTCAACAAAAAACTAATCAACAATAGGAAACAAAGAAATACAATAAAAAAAACCCTTACAAATGCGTATACCAATGACAATAACAAGTGTACTTTTGTATTTTATCTCAATACTGTATTCAGCTGGTACAAGCGAATAATACCAATCGATACACATATATAATATGTACAAAAAAAAAAGAAAGAAAAGAAAACACAACAAAATGTTTTCAACATTCAGTACCACGAACAATAGGTGATGTTAATGTTTCACATTTTGTTTGTTGCTGAAAAAATGGTGAATGAGCATAATGTTTTTGTAAACTATTTTGTCTTGATTTAACAAGACCTGAACGTATTGTATCACCATTAGGTAAACAAACAACATCTGATGGACCTATACCAGAATCTGATGATGATACAGGACGTTCTTCATATAAATATGATGAATTATCTGAACTACCATTATTTAAACGTGTACGTGAATTTGAACGTGAACGTGGTTTAGGTAATGGTAATGGAATTTTATCAGAATTTTCAAGTGGTAAACGAACAGAACTTAATGTTGAATAACGTGGTTTAGGTGGTGGTGGTGCACGACGTTTTGTTGATGATGTTGGAACAAGAAATGAACCACTTTCAGACATAACATCTGTTGTTGTTGAATAAACTGGTGATTCATCTTCTTCTTCTTCTTCATCATTTTCAATAATTCCATCATTATTAGAATTTTGTTTTTTTGTTGGAACAATCATACTTGACGGTGATAATGGTCCATATTTATTATCCATTAACGGATTACCATAAAATTTATTATTAAATGTACGTGTTCGTGTTGGTATTGAATTAAGACTACTTGTTATTGAATCTTGATCAATATAATGAAGATTAGTTGATTGTTGAGACTTTTTTTGATGATAAACAGATGTTGGAGTAGACGTTGGATGAGAATATTTACCATTTAAATGAATAGGAATATCATAAACAGCTCCATTCTAAGAAAAGACAAAAAAGTAATTAACAATCAAATTAGATTTTAAAATCCCACATTGAATAGTAGCCTACTGAGATTTTACTGCGGTCAACTCTATTTTTGTATTGTAGCTAGAATCTGATTCACTTAGAAGCATAAAAGTGTACAAAATTCGATAGACTAAAATTTTCAAATTGTCTTAGAACTTTGATAGTTACTAACTAGCCAAAAATTGACTTCTATACTTTTTCTGTACCTTGTTATTAGATAGCCGAATTAATGCGTTCGTTATACTATTTTCTCATCTACATGTATATCTGTCATCAACACTTTTCTTTGAGAAACTATCAAACTTTGGCCGAGTTTTAAACAGAAAAATTGTATACGACTCTGTCAAGTGACGTCGTCTTTGAAGTTTATGAAAAGTTCAGAAACGCAACGAGATATTTTTCAATAATCTTGAAAGAAGTAAAAAGACTCAGAAAAAAAAACTAGTTTGTTCGTTAATTAAAAAAAAACATGTAGAATAACAGAGATTAGATGCACCAAAACGTTACAACTAAACAACGACAAGCAATGAATTAAACTATTCGAGGATTAACATTGTTATTTTGTATTCATTCGTGTAGGATGAGCTTTTATTCAGTAGGGTGAGAAAAGTTTTATAAAACTTGTAAACTAACCTGATGATGATGTTTGTCAACACCATTTGGAACTAAATGTGAAACTGTATCGTCTTAAAACAGATTAAAATCATTAAATATGAAATATTTTTTGTTACAAAAAAGAAAATTTACCATTTATGGGTTTTAATGCTTCGCTCTCGGTCGACGAGCGAGGATATTCTATAAAAAAACAATAAAGTTTTTTTTTTCTTTGTCTTTAATATTTATCTAATTTCTTTTTGGTCAAAAAAAATATATATAATAGCGCAAAATAAAGAAAAACATGCATAAAAACATGCACTTGACGTCGATTTTTTTTAAAATGCCTAATTTGAAAACCTACGTCGTAGAAATAATAGAACGAGGAGAAGAAGACGATTGAATCTGATTTACAGAAACAATACGATGACGTTCTCTTGCCACTGGTAATGCTGAATATCAGTGCACAATAATTTATTGTGAAATAAAGATTTCCAACAAAGAAACAAAAACACATAGTACTTACTATCTTTTTGATAAAGATTATTTCGATTTTCAAGTTTTGTTCGATCATAATGACATGTTCCACAAAGACAACAAAGAAGAAAGAATGAAAGTGCACCACCAAATATACAACCAATAATAACAAGAATTTTTTTATTAAAAAATGATGTTTCTTTTTGTACTTGAAAGAAAAAAAAATAAGATAACGAATTAAATATACTCAATAAGAACAAATCTTTTTTTTTTTTTTTCTTCTTATTTTCGTTATTTACCTGTTGGTTGATTTAATCGAATAACATAACCATATGTATTTGGTGACAATGAACCATAATGATTAAATGCAACAACACGAAATTCGACAGGTTCATGAAAATTTTCTAATGCAAATATGCAAGATTTTGTTCGAGCAATTTCTTCAAATAGTTTTTGTTTGTTCATATGATTATATTTATATAATATACATGCATAATTTTCATTATCACCTTGAGCATAACTCTTCGTACAACTTATTGTTACAGTCACATTTGATGTATATGCATCGACTGTACAATGATTTATAGCATCAGGTATACCTAAAAATAGAGATAAATAATTATTAAATTCCATAATTTGATTTAAAGAAAAATTATTTGAATTCTTTAACTTCAAAGTAAAATTTTATATGCATATATATTTTTTAGCAGAATTTATTTCAATAGTTGACTTAAGTATTATTTGCCGCAGATATTAAATTATATGATTGTTTTAAATCAGTTTACTGAACTATAACTAAACAGTTAATAGTCTCATAAATTTGAGTCTAAACTATCACACACCTAAAAATAATGTTCCATATGCTCTCTAAACTCCTAATCGATGTATAGTATCAATGGACAAAAAAAATAAATTCTTCTTTGTTCAATTAGTTTTATTGGCTGAAAATGACATTCTTGTTATCATTATAGTAGGAATTTGGAAGATATGATCTGTTTATCGGATAAGAATATTGTGTATAACAGTATGCACGGTGATTCATCAATAACTAGACGATAAAAACTGTCAATGTCTTTAACTTGTTCTTATAAATTGGCCTGATTTTTTTTCTCGGTAATTGAGAAGTCTTCATTGTTTTTATTCACCAACAAGCTGTCAATGAATACTACTTTGAACTAGCATTAATGACCTCATTAAAGAAACACAACATTGCCCGAAGGTATCCCTCTGTGATCTCAACCGTTCTTAAGACTAAACATCTGAAATTTTTTACATATGTACTACAATAGAAATGTAGATCAATCAGGAACAGCCCGATTTCAATTACTACAATTGAACAGGAGTTACAATGTATGATAGTTCTCTTCACAATAAGTTCTATAAATCAAGAATGGAACGAGTTTACGATCTAATCAACCTATCAGTATGTAAAATGTCGGCATCTTTTGAATGCTTTGATGAAACTTGATAAAATTTAGACCGTAAATAGCCGTATTAAATGTTTTTTTACATACAGATAAGTTCACTAAATCATAAGCTTCTTTCCTTCTTGAGCCATAAGTCTTACAATAAGAATGATTGTCATAAATCATAACTCTTCTTCCACTCAAGTGAACAAGTTCAAGTTTGTCTCACTAATCTACATTACTGCGATAGTATATATATATATATATGTTCAAAATTTCACATATCTAGTTCTACATAGGATCAATTTTGTGGTTTTTCTTATGAATAAAAACCTTGAAGAGTCCTTCATCATCGCAACAAACAATTCGTTCAATTGATTAAAACAGACTGGAGATATTTCTTTTAATTGATGGCCTAATTATTTATAAACTATTCTCTTTATATACACGTCATATATTCAAATTGCATAAAAATAATGTCGTATGATGTATTTAAGAAAGAGACCGTGCGCTACATAAAATAATCGACCATAGAAAAGTTTAATTAACGAATAAGTATCATTGAAATTCAAAAAATCGTTCTTTCATAAATAATTCAAAAAAAAAATAACTTGAGAACTTTTATAAATAAGTTTTTTTTTTTCCATTAAAAAATCATCAGTTTTTATATCGCATTTCATAAGAGACTTCAAAAAAAAAAAAAGAAAAAAAAATAATATCTACCTCCATGAATTAATTCATAAGTGCATGTATCAGAACCAATACTATTATTAGCCGTTATATTAAATGAACGAAAATGCTCAAGTGATGTTGGTGTTATATCAAATGTATATTGCAAATTATTTTGATCACCATTTGTTCGATGTACAATTGATGGTGATAAACCATTGATTGTATATTGTATATATGTTGGATTAGCACGTATAACTGTACAATTAATTGTACGTGTATGATTAATACCAGAATAAATTTTTTTAAATTTTTCAGTAACAGTTGGTCGAACTAAATATTTCAAAAAGCAAAATAAAAAAAAAAAAAACTTCAAATAAAGAAAAAAAATTTTACATTCAATATAAAGTTGTTTTGTTATTGATATAATAAGATTTTTATCAATTTGTTTCATATCAACACGACATGTTAAATTTCGTCCATTATCATATGATGTTAAACCAGGTATACGATAAGCTTCATAAACACTTGGTTTAAATTGATTATCAATAAATGTTGGTGGTTGTATACCACTAGCTAAAGCCATTATTGTTGGTGTTGTACCATTTTTATTTAATGATATATCAAGTGCTGGACGTGGATAACCATCAGCAGCACAAACAATATCTAATGGTTCACCTTCAATCATAACTAAACAATTTCTATTATCAATACCACATAAATCATTATTATGAATTCGAAATGATGCATGAAGATTACTTAAATATACATGTTGAACAGGAACTAGTTAAACAAAACAAAATAACAATATAATTTCATTTTTTCAATAAACTTAATCAAAATTTTCATTAATCATTGATATAGATGTCTGTTTCTTTTTTCTTTTATTTTAATAACAATATACAAAAGTAGTTTATCTTGTTCTAATCATCTCTACCGTCTGAATACAATCGGTTGATTGAGAACAAATCGAGTGTCGAACAAGATATGCTTTGTTTTTATATATATAAAAGAAGAAAAAAGATATGTTATCAAATTTATGATGTAACAATATCAAATCAACACAATTACAATTTAACATTCTTTTTTTTTTTGTCTTCCTTTGATTTATTTGTAAAACTTACTATAAACTTGAAGTTTTTGCCATTCAATATCATCTTGTGGACATTTATATAATCCACTATCATCTTCATTAGCATTATTTATTCGTAGTAAACTTGTACGATATGGATTTGAATATCGATCATCTTTTGATGGTTCAATAATAAAACTTTTTTTTCCATCAAAACTTCGATATTCATAAGCATATATTAATGTTGAACGATTGTCACATAATTCAGCTACATCACCGCGTTTAACATAAGTTATTGTTTGTTGTCCAAATATAATTCTTATTATTATTGATAAGAAAAATAAAGAATAGAATAACATCAGATCATTATGCATAATTCATCTTAAATTAGAATAAAAAAAGAAAATGAAATCAAAATCTCTGTTTCAAGAAGTATAAATAAATCTATGATTAATATTCGTTTGTTCAACAACAAAAAAAAAACAACAAAGAAAAAAGATCGAGGGATGTTTGTTCAAAGCAAGAAGAAAAAGAAAAAAAAAAGAGATTGATTATATATGAAAGATAGTCTACTATTATCATCGTCCTTTAAATACTAGAGGAAGTACTAGGTAATCATACTCCGTTATTATTGAAGAAAAGATGAAAATGAAACTAATTATCCAAAGCAAATCATCGAGTAACAACCTTGGAAATACGAGAATGGAAAAAAAAAAGAAACTGAATCAGCTCGTTCTTTTATATGATCTACGATGATCATTTTTTTTTATCGATTTGTATCTTGACCATGTAAGTAACACGCAAAAAAAGACGAGAGAGAAAAGACCCGTTGGCTTAGAGACAACACTTAATGGCTCTCTTGCGCTCAACCACCAGTAATTGGTATCGACGATTACAAACCTTACGCGCGAGCGCAAGCGCGCTTAACATTATAATTTTACTGATGAGTCCCGTATGTTATTTGTTTGAAGGAACAGAGAAAGAATTACAGAAATAAGAAAATGATGATGACAAACTGTTGACCGTTCATATTGCACAATAGTGAACGTCACTGACATTACATACATGCAAGTTAAAAAAGAAAAAAAGAAAAAGTATTGTAATGATGATGACTGACACGATAACATGATTATGTGCGTGTATGAAAAGTGCCAAAAATGTTAATAACATCCGCGAGATGAAATAGATAACAACGAACAAGATTAAAAAACTATATAATGTATTTCGACAGTAAGAGAAGAGAAAAAATTTGAAAATTTTTTGTAAAAAAAATGAAAAAATTACGTTTTCTCACGTACCTGAAACTACTGGAAGAGACGCACATTTACCATAGCTGGCATACTCAAATCGTCAATTCATATCTCATATCTTATTTTTGGGGTGCATCGTTTATTGACAAGAACGATAAAAGAATGTATAATAATATTGTAGATGATGTATATAAAGAATATCTGATCACAGTTCGTGCACACACATGCAATGAAGATCGGACAGTATTTTCTCAATGCTATTTATATTATTTTTCTCTCTCGCTGTCATTCTTTTCTCTAGTACTGTTATGAGATGCAAACGAGTATGCATGCATACGTCGGGTAAGATGTAGACGGCATGAACATTTCTTCTGCGATTTTTTCCTTTTCTATGCTCATTCTACTTGAAAAAAAAAGATGACCATCATCACCCTTACGAGGGTAAAAGAAGAGAACAAGCATTGAATGAATAGCGTTCTTTCTTCTGTCTCGATTTTTTTTTGTCGTCTCTACATGTATATGCGTTTACTTCCATTCCTCATTGCAACGAAACCACATACACTCACACATAAAGAGAGAGAAAGAAAGACAAAAGAACAAGATGAAAAAAAAAAACGAGCACACACAGTTGATGGATGGATCTGGATAATGAAACAAGTCAACCTACTGATGTTGATACTGACCGGTTAAAATACGCCCCAGTTGTACTTAATACAAAGAGAAAAAAAAGAATACGCGCGTTATGAAAGTATAAAACGCAGTAAAAAAAAAAAGAGGAAGGAAGATGTATGTTCTTGTAACACGAGGCCAACTAATTCTCATTTTGACGAGTTCGTACTAGATTTGACACTATCATCTAATGTCCGTGTTCACGTTGTGCTACACTTCAATGTGCCCTTTTAGAGAGTTACGGACCTGGATGGAGAGAATATTGCGCTTTCAATTCAAGGTCTCAACCTTTTATTGAGATCTAACTTCACTTTTATTCTGTTGTTCAGTATTTAATCACATTTATATCGAATGAATAATGTTCATTGAATAGAATAGGATTAATGAAGTTCGACAAGATTCAGTTCAGAGCTCGAACTAATTCAAGAAGTCACTTACAAATAACTTGCAAGACTGTTGATTGCAAAATTGTATGTAAACGGACATAAATTGATGACAAGCTGTTGATGATAGTTAACGAAAAAAAAAAAGAAACATCCGATTTGATTAGTTGTATGTCATCATCATCAGCGTCCTCAATCGAAAAGCACATACTCACACACATCTATTCTGAACCATTAACGTTTTTCTGGTTATGTTGCATAAGTTTATATGTGCATCGTATACAGACAATAAACGATCGAATTACACGCTCGATATACGTACTAAAAAAGGACACACGTAGAACGCCTGTGTCCAATCGATATCTTCCTATCAAGTAAAAGAAAAAAAAAAGGAAGACAGAAACAATCAAGAGTGACTTTAACATTTTTCTAATTATATCGTTCTTGTTCATATCAACATCCTTCATGAAATTTGTCTTTTTCTTCCGCTCATTTTACATACATAAAAATGTGACAATACAAGGTTTCATCTAAATGCGGAAGAATAATAAAAAAAACGAAGAAATAAAACTGTTTTACTAGCCGTTTCTTTAAACACATATATGTATAAAATATGCATTTTGTTGAATTCTTATGTAAATTGATCTAGTCTTTAAATCAACAGTATCATATAGAACAAGGCAAAGGAGACGAAAGAATGAAAAAAAAAAAGAAAGAAAAGTTAAAAACCCAATCCATTATTCTTTTGTCTACAGATAAAATATCTATTCGATTGGTTTTAAATTGAACCAATCAAGACATATCAATATTTCACTTTAATAATTCAATTTTAATTAAACTGCATTAACGATTAAATCTCTGTTTTTTTTTTCGATAGATTATCTTATTTCAACTTAACAATCAAAGTCAAAGAACGTATGTCTTATGAATAAGTTAACAAATCTTGTTTCTTTTCCAGATCTATTGACTTTGTTAACTATAGATTTTCTTGAAATAATATTATTAGTTACAGTAATTAGGTCTCGTCATTAATTGTGTGTATTAAACCAACAAATCCAAGAACTTTTGTACAAAAAAAAAAAAAATATTCCATTCAAGAAAAACAAAAGAAAAGAATAGAACAAATATTAAACAAGTGAATCACGCGTTTGTTTGATTGATAATGCCAATCATGTTTCATACTTGGTAAATATATATGATATGTCATTTTCGACATCGATCAATTTGATTGAATACTAAAAACTACTATTCATTTTTATTCCAGATGGATATTAAATATACGAATAATTATTGCCGTGATGAAACGCAGTGCTCACACGGTAAATTCTTCTTTAACTGAAACTACTAATAATCATTCCCCAAAACGTTCTTGTATTCAACGAAATAAACTTTATGTTGCCAGGTATATTCATATTTTAAATGTTTCTTAGTTGGTTTTCTTTTCTAATTAAGTAATACAACAAGTGCTTGTTCATCATCATCATCAAATGATATGTTAACTATGGAAGATCATATTCAATCATTAATATCTATGGGGTTCATTGATAGAGATATAAATCGTAAAGCATTAATTAAAGCTAATAATGATATAAGTGAAGCTGTAACTATTCTAACTAGTTCAAATTATTATGATGATGATATTCTTATACCAACTGAAACAATGGCATCAACTTTCATCGGTCCACTTACTAAAGAACAACTCGAACAACAACAGCAACAAACAGTAAGAAAAAAAAAAAAGAAATGTGACAAAGAAAAGGAAGATAAGAAAAGAAAAAAGAAAAAAAATAAAAAGGTTTTTTTTTTTTTTTTTGGAGTTGTTTTATATATTTTTGTCGTCTGACAAGTTATGGTGCGTTTGAGAAAAAAAATTTTCAATAAAATATTCAAAGCAAAACAAACGGTTATTATTTTAGAAATTAAAATTAAAATTTTTTGATTTATTTTATTTCATTATTTATTTATTTTTGTAAAGGTTCCTTCAAACAATAATAATAATAATTCAAATGGTTCACAGTCTGTAACATCGGATGAATATTCAATAAATAATTTTAATTCATTTACAACTAATGCTTTTCTTGATCTTGAAATAAAAGTTTATGGTGAGAATTGGTCAATACCTTATAAACGTACGTATGGTTTTATTTTGTTGTATAAGAACGAAAAATCATATTATATGAATCACAGATGTTTACGATAAATCTTTTCATTGACTCAGAAAGTAAATTTTCACGTCATGAGCTGCCAACTTAATAGAACAAAATAAATTTCTATGTAATATATATTTTTTTTCTTTTCTATTAAATCAATAGGAAGCGTGTTTCTGTTGGTTAATAGTATGTTTTAGACATATGCAAATGTATAAATAATAGAAAAAAAAGAATTATATTTGTAAAATAGGGTGGCAACGACGATAGGTATTGAAAGTATACATATGTCTAAATGAATATACGAGTTATTGAATTAGAATATAATTTATACAATACAGTTGTTCTTAGAAAATGAAAGCGCTTTGCAATCTTTTATTTTGCCAGTGAAACAAAACACACACAGAACTCATAAAGATATATTTACTATACATTTGCAATCGATTTCACTAACAAGTGTCTTAATAAACTATGTTTGATGTGCAGAGGCATTCAGAACAGAAGAGTATATGTGATGCTTCCAATCATAAAAAATTTCTGTTTTTCTCTAGCCAAGTTCCAGCCTTTTATAGTTTTCTTGTGCTCATGAATTCCAGAAAAAAACGTTCATCTTCCTCTTCTCTCACTAAATCCGGTCAACTTTAGTAAAAATTTGCCAATCGAACTCCTGATCCACCAATCTACCTCCCTCTCAATCATGGTGGCCTCGAAACTAGGGTCTGTTGAGTACAAAAATTTTCGACCTAGGTCAAGTCGGATTGTAGTTGAATGCTTTCAATTAAACGTTCTCATTGAAATAAGATAACTGCCAAGAAGATACGAGAAACTTTTTTTCTGTGTTTTATATTCGATGACTAGTGTACTATACTCATTTCTGAGATCACTTGTTTAAGAAATGTGCAGAGTAGAACTCATCAAGTTCAAAGTTTACGGGACCGACCCAACAGGCTCTACTCTGGATACGCCTGTTGAAGTTTAACATTGTCAAGTATTCCAGTTTTATAAGTTCGTTAAATAATTTTTCATTAAAACACAATACAAATAGTATTAAGTAAACGAATTTGATACTTACCTGGATACAAAAGTGATTAAGAAAAATAATTTATTATTAGTTCAGCTATGTTATAGTACAGAAAAAGAGACTTTTTACTGTAAAGTCTTGTACGTAATTATTCATATCTTAATGATCTCGAGTTGCATAATTATAAATATAAGTTATACTTTTAAAAAATGAAGCTAATGTGAAAAGCTCTTCTCATTTTTTGTCGTGTACACTTATTCAAATAAATCCAAGAATAACATATGCTGTTTCTGAGAATTAGATTACTTTTTCAGAAAAAAAAAAATGTTCTAAATAAAAATAGCAATCCTTGAACATACATAATTTGAATAAAGCTCGACTTTATTACTTTGAATACATTTAGGCCCTTCAGAGAGGATTATTTTTGACAAATCTGAAATCCTTTGCACAGTCTTTGGGATATTAGACAAACGTGAAAAAATTAATTAAGATATATCATGAAGTCAACCCTAGAAATATCATGAAAATCCATCCCTTTTATAATTTCATCATATAAATATGAAATATATTGAGGGACAGAAAAATAACTTTTTCGCTTGACTCTTTGACTTTGCTTTTCACAATCATGGATTCACTCATGTTCTACATTTGAATCCCTTTCCTCATCATTTGGTGACTATACAGTTGTTCCAGAACAAACTAAACTTTTACTACTACGAAAATAAAGCCTAATTGTCAACAAATGATATTTTTCTTGCATCATTTGATACAGAAAGGTAAGCAATCTCCGAAGAAACAATGTTTGAACTAAATCTGTGAGTCTAAATTTTGAAAAGGAACTTTTCAAAAAAAAAAACAGGAATCTATATGAGCAAGATGAATTACTAGAAAAATCAATTTTGTAGAATAGAGCTGTTTTAATTATGTGATCGTGCAATATAGATTAGGATGTACGTATGATAAAATTTTCACGCATATAGAATACGCTCTTTCCAAGACATCGATGTTTTTCTGAATGAATTAACGTTGATAGTCGATCGGCGGGATCCTACAAAACACATTCTTTTCTTTATTTGAAAAAGTTCTTACATGTCTAAAAGTTTCAAATCCTAGATAAAACGAGATTAACTAAGCTTGAAGTAGATTTACAAATTTCGATTGCGCAGCTTCCTAGTGATTCGGTAGTTTCTCTCGTGCAATGGCTTATAAGGAAAAAAAAGAAATAGATGGAGATAAGAACCAATACTAGCCTAGGATCGACATTCTCAAGTAGACCGATACAATATCATGAGAGACACTCATAAGTCAATTATAAGTTCATTCAGAACAATCACGTAAATATACATAAGAGGTTCAAGTCAATAAAAAAAACCGATTAATTTTTTTTGTTAAGGTGAAGAAGCTCTTGGACAATGTCTTCTATCAGCAACACAACTTGCTCTTGCCGGTAAAATCACAAAATATGTCTCTTGGTCTTTTTTCGTTGATGTTCTATTTTATATGTTTAGGCACAGCTGATCAAGATAAAAATTGTGTAAAATTTATGGAAGATTTAATACCTGAAGCTTTTCGAAAAGTATAAGTATGATGTGATTATTTCATTAGTTTTACTCTTTTTTTATTATTCAGTTACAATGTTCTCATCCTGTGAATAATTGGGCATTTGAAATTCAATCAGGTGTATTCGAGATGGTTGAATTATTAATTGATTTAATTGCAGCACGTTTATCATATTCACCAGTACCTGTTAAATTACTTGAAACATTATCTATTGTATTTGATTATGATTCTGTTTTTCAACGAAAAAATAAAACAAAACCGTATGATCGTTCATTATATGATAAACAATTAGATGATCGTATACTAGCTAATCCACCATCAACATCAACATTTTCTGTTTATAATCGAAATGAAACTTATGGTTGGTTATGTCAACTAATAAATCGTTTCGTATTAAAAGATGGTATTGTAAATTTAAAAGCACAATATCAAAATGAAAAACCATTAACAGCTCTTGTAAGAAATAGGAAAAAGACAACGAAGGATTTCTTTCTTTTTTTTTCCTATTGGAAAGTATTTCATACGAATAAAAAGCTACAAGATTGTGACCAAACTTTAAATATGAACATAGAAATATTGTCCCTAGTTTTGTTCAAGAGTAGTGAGGAACTTTTTGACAGATCAAAAAATTTATTTTTAATGGTGAACCAATAGAATTTGTTTATCTTTCGAGACTCTTTTCGAACATAGGAAAACAGTTCAATGGCAGTTGTTTTGTACAGCGACCATTTCTCTACATAATATTATATTAAACTAAACTGTAGCTTCTAGCCAATAACTTCTTTCCAAGAGCTCTTTTTTAATGTAAAATCGTGGTCGACTTTTTCAAAACTGAGTATTTAAGAAAAAATAAAAAACTAGGTACATTGTCAAAGGACAAAACATAGTGCATTTAGTGTGATAGCTTCTCATCTAGAAGTAGATATATGAATAAAGAATACAAATGGTAGTTTTGAGTCGCAATAGTGAAAATACAAAAATTTTCCGTCCAAACGAATTTTTGACTTTCTCAAAGATTATTTTCATTATTCTCGTACAAAAAACAGACAAAATCCTTACATTCATAATCAAAAACAGCACACAATTCAGGTCCTGTCGAGGAGCGTAGTCAAGAATTTTCCAAGGATAGTGTCCGGCTTGTTATGAGATGAGAACGGCGCACAGCATGCTATGAGCCGGTTGACGTTTTTGCAACCTGATTAGATCGGCGAATTTACATTTATGATTGTGTCGATAAAAACCTTTCGGAATATAAAACTTTGTCTGGAGCGGACTAGCTAGTCCGGCTTCAAGTATGGTGTACAGGCATTCTTTCTATCTCCTGGCTACGTTCCTGCTCCTAACTTCTAGCTTTTTTGTCGACCATCTATTATTTTTATCAATCAATTATTTTTAGGAATATAATGCTTTACTTTCACCATTTGTTAATTGTATGGATTATATACATATTGATAAATACCGACAATTATTTAGTGAACATATTGAACAAGCATTAGATTATATTAAAAATTTAAAAGAACAAGATTTCAAAGCTAAAGTTTGTTCTCAAGCGAGAAATAAAAAGAAAATATTGTTTTTTTTTTTTATTTTGTAAATTTTAGTCAACAAATACAATATTTGAATTATTATCAACATTACGTAAAATATGTTCAGCTGTATGGCCTAATCGTATTGAACAAATAGAACAATTACATCTTAATTTATTACTTAGAATGATTGCGTTATCGAATTTTAATGCTAAAATGAATTCATTAAAAGAAGTAATAAATTAAATAAAGCATACTCAATTAAACAAAAGCTATATACATATATTTATTTTAGCTAGCAAAAATAATTGAAAATGCAATATCGAATATTCCGAGTTTGACTAAAGCATCTATTCGACGTGATGTTATTAGTGAATGGATTATTGAAAATTCTATACTTTCCAAAGCACTTGAAGGTAAAATAAAAAACGAAATAACTATATTGAGTTTTATTTATTTTGTTTTAATTTTAATATTCAAAGGAAATATTGATCAAAATCAATATGTTGAAAAAGTTCGAACATTAATGGATTTTATTGCACCAAAAATTTCAAAAGAAGATATTCAAACTATATGGAAAATGCAGGTATTTGAAAAACTATTGATATTATGATTCGAAGAATATAGTTAGTTATTACGAATATTTTATTTCTGCCTTCTCAAACATTCCATTCTGATTTCAATGATTTCTTTGGCTATGAATACGACATGGTATTCTACTAAAAACTCTACAAGGCTTTGTTTTCTTAATATGATAGAGATCTTTAAAAGATAAACATATTAATAATACAATAATTTCACTAAATCTCAATAGGAACTCAAATTCTTTTAAGATTCTTACTAGAAAACTCTGCAGTATTTATATACAAAAAGAATCATTGAACTCAGAAGAAGATATTTGAAGAGATGTGTTCGTAAGCATTAGCGCTTATAAGAAGAATAGAACGATGAAAGTCTACTTGTCTTTTATGAGAAATAGAATAACGAAGGGCAGTGAACACAAAACTATTACTTGAGATTTCTCGACGACGTAAGTAGAGATTGAGAACTCTTACAAGAACATACATTAAAAAAAACTGTTCATTGATGCATCGTGTACCGCAACATTGAAGATAATCTTCCATTAGTCTTAGATAAAAGTTTGGTGATTCATTCTTTTGTTCATTTATTTTCGTCTCAGAGTTTTCAATTACAACACACGATTAAGTGTATTTGTTTTTCGAAATTCCTTCAATGTTTTTTGTGTATTTTCTTTTGAATTAATATCGTTATCAATAAATTTTGATCTCAGTTCAATAATTAATTCCTTTTTTTTTTGTTTTGTAATCTAAGCTTGTGTTGTGCTCTCATTATTTTCTTCATACGTACAATAGTGGCTTAATAGATTAAATCTACTTAGCCTTAGTATGCATCAGATTTATAATAGACAGTAAAATGAGGTCAAAAAAACATTGCATGTGTCTTCAAATTACAGAGATTAAAACAGTAAAAGGGACTACAGAAAAGTATTCACTGTTAGGAATAAGAAAGTCGTCATACTAGTATGAAATATTTCGAACAAAACGGGTTCTCTTGAATTCGAAATCATTCATGATTTGGAGGTGTTTGTTGGTACAGGTTTTACTGTATATATACTTTTTTTTTGTTATGTAGATAGATTTTTATATGAACGTGAATATTTTAAATTATTAGATAATCAAAAGTGAATGACTATTTTGCATAATCAATAAAAGTATCATAAATAAATAGTTTGAAATCTTTGATATATTCATTAGACTAAAAATAACATTTTGATTAATTTAAAATTCCTCATGAACAAGATCTAGCATATCCAGAATTAAGAACTAGATCAATTAAATTTGTTGTTCTAATTTTATTGATATAAACATTTCTTATTAAAATTCGAAAACAATTTTAGATAATCAATCTCTTTTTGTATTTTAGCATGGACGTTCATTAGTTGCTGTTGATCATTTATTTACTTTAATAGCATCAGCAGCTGCAAAATTTAATTTACAACAACTGAACTATCTTATTGAATTTATTTGTAATGTAAGTTAAATTCCTTTTGTGTTTTTCTTTATATGTTTTATTTCAATATATATATTTTTTGTTTATTTATTTATTTATTTATTATTAAAAGTCTTGGAAAACAGAAACAATTCTTATACAAGAAAAACTTATTGAATTACTTGGCACTATTGGACGAGAATGTCAAAAAGATTCTGCTGTTCGTGTTTTAGAAATTCTTTGGGATATGGCACATTCAAATCGTCTTAGTCGATCAATGCTTGATCATATACTTTATTATCATTTACGTATATTTCGTGAAGGTCGTTCACCATATGATACACTTAAACGTGATTATTGTCTTAAATGTATGTCAGATTTACAACGTAAACAAGGTTGGCTTGTACCAGCTATAAAACATTTATATGATTTATTACATCATGATTCAACCAATACATTTAAACGTACAGATGAAGATCTTATATCATTATTAGTTCATAAACATGATTTAATATCAGCATTAATACAAAGTTTATCAACATGTCAATTAGATGTTTGGAATAAAACACATGGACATGTTACAATTGATACATTAGTCGATGGTCGTTTTACACATGAAGAATCAATTAAAAATCATTTAGATTTATTATCATTTTTATTAAAAAAAGGAAATCTTTATTTAATATTAAAACGTAGTGAAGAATTATGGGATACATTAATAGCAAATGAACACGTGAGTTCATTTGATCATGAACTTGGTTTAAATTGGTTTATAACATGTTCAGAAGACCTTAATCGAGAATCTCAAATAGCATTATTTGAAAAACGTGTATCAAAATTAAATCCAATAAATTTAACATCTAAAGGTTAAAAAATTAAATTTATCAAATTATAATAAAAGATAAGAAAACAACAATTCTTTTTTTTTTATCGAAAAAATTTTAGGTTATACATGTTTTAAATTATATTTTGAACGATGTAATTCAGAACGATCCAGTCAATCAAGAAATTATATTTCAAATTCAAATGTATCTACATCAGCTTATGTAAGTTAATAGCAGTTAAACTAGAGTACGAAAGTCTTGGCACAATAATATTCGTTCATTTTTCAGACCCTCAAAACACAATATTAGTACATATTGTGGAAAAATTCCGAACTTTGTCTGTACAAAGCAAAATAATTGTTTTGATGTAGCCTATCATATGTGTCTTGGAACTGCTCTCACTGAAAGTCGTTGTAGAGCACTGAGTTATGTAAAAAAAAATGAGATATTATAATAAACAAAACCTAGTTTCTATGAATATTGACATTGATAAAAAAACTCACTATTTGAAGAACAAGTTTATTACGAAAGATAAAACAGAAAAGTAAATAGGACACTTAGTAGAACAAAATTTGCTCTACAAAACTGAGTCACACATTAAAACAAAATGTGTTACACGTGTCACACTTTGCGACCTGAGGTGCTTGTTGTGATACATTTCGGAGATGCGATTCGAATCTAGTTTCGAATGTATTTCTCATTTTTTCTGCAAAAGCAAATAACTACTGTCCTTTTTTTTTAATCATCGATTAGTCTCAACATGTTGTCAATTAAAAACTAATTCAGAGAGAACCTAGAAAAAACAACAAACAAAAATATATCTATTCAGTATGTTTAATGAAATCGCTCATTTGTAACTGTATGCACCCAGCACAACAATGAATTAATAGTTAACAGACAGATTGTGACATATTTGTGTGGTAGAACATAACCAATCGAATTGGTCACGGATCCAATTCAGTCGAATCTGGGCCTGACAATTTTGAACCCGACTGTTTCTAAAGTACTGTTTGCGACATATTGTATTTTAGTATGAATTACAAAACTATTTCGCATTTTGAAATTGAAAGATTTCAAATCGAAATACAAAATTGACTAAAATAGTAGGTTTTACAGTCACAAGTTTCGATCTATTGAAAAAAAAAACTTGATGTTAATTGTCCAATCTTATCTTAGAACAAAAGTCTGAACACCTATTCCAAGAGAGCAAAGATTTTGTGCCAAGACTTTCATGCTATATGTTATATCAAATAATTATTTTTTCCCTGTGTTGCTTGACTGCAACTGTGATATCGATGTTTAACACTCGAATGACGAATGGTACAGTTATTACAGAAAGAGCAAAAAATAAATAAATTCAAACTATCTTGCAAATATAAAATATCTTTCTTTTTTTAAATAGAATGAAGTGTTAGAATATCGTGGTGTAGATGAATTATGGAACATAATCTTATGTGTTGGTAATGATGAAATAGCTAATGATGCAACACGTTTCTTACTTGATTTATATTATTTAAAACAACCCAATCGTACACGTCGTTTAACACCACAATTACTACATGAACATTTTCTTAAAGAAGCTTATAAACGTTTAAGTTATTTACTTACTACAGCTATACCATCATCAACATCATTAATAAAAGACACTGAAGAATTTTATAAATCTTTAAAAACCTATGGTGAACAATTGATAACAACAACAATAACATGTCATCCATCAACATCAATTGAAACTAATCATATATTATGGTTACAAAAAATCGAACGTCTTTTAATGATAATAGAAGAATATATTTATATGGTTGAACATGAACGTTCACCAACAGCACATATAACATCATTTCATGGTTTAGAATATCAAATAAAAATAGTTCTTGGTGAAATAGGTAAAGCAAATTGTTCGTATGATATTGTCACTGTTCATTCAAATGATACACTTGAAATGTTACGTATATGTCTTGGAAAATTTTATAAAGTACCATCATATGATATAAATATATCAATACCAAATATTTGTCGATTACCAGAATCATATGATCATTTAGGCATAAATAATAATAATAATAATTTTACTGTTGTTCCATTATCATCTTCATCTAATAATCAATCAAATCATAATGTTCTTAGTTCATCATTAAATTCAAAATATCTATATCAACTTCATATAACACCTGGCACGACAATCTATATAAAAATTTTAGGTAGTACATATAATCAATCAATAAAATCCATTAATAGTGAACCAATACGTATTAAATTAAATAATTCATCTATGTTAACAACAACATCTAATAATAACAATATGAATACAAATGATAATATAACACGTTCAACACCATCAAATATGATGGCAGAAAATTCAAAAATCTATGATATACTTTATAAATTATCATATTTAAATAATAATAATATTCATAAACGTATAAGAAATCTTCTTTATTTAATGCCATCGGATATTCGTATACATGATTATCTTGATCTAATATCAATACGAGCAGCAAACATATGTACAATTGAACGACGACAATCAACAGAAAATTGTAATAATAATAGCAATAATCAAATCAATTCTCAACAAGCTATTGATTATGTATTTGATATAAATCAATCTAGTCCTATACAATTATTATATAATCTTGAAATTTTATCAAGTAAAATATTACCTCTATCAACAAATAATGGTATACAACAAAGTTCAAAATTATTTCGACAAGATTTTATTGAACAATTAGGTATTCGATTTTTATTTCAATTACTTAATTCATTAAATAATTTAATTTATGATAAATATCAATATTCCTTATGTCAAGAAATGACAAGACTTATTTTACAACTTATACAATTATTTGTTTGTGGTAGTAAACAACAAGATGATATTATTTCACCATCATCATCACCATTATTACAAATATCACAATTAACTGATAATAGTATTAGTGATGTAAATGAGGGTGATTTTCAAGCAATTATTGAACATTTACAATTTGAAGAATTTGTTGAACAAATAAAACAATTAATATTTTTATGTTGGGCAGCTGCAGCTGGAAATATTAAATTACATAAACAAAATTTAACTATAAAAGAACAAGTCAAATTAGATCGTTATGCATTATTACAACAAATAAATGCAAATGTTTTTAGTCGAAATAGTAGTAAAAGTTCTTTATCAAATGAATTATCAATAAATAATGATTTACAAAAAACAGTACAATTTGGTATATGTGTAAAAAAAGATTCAATTTCATCATTGGATAGTGAAATAGCAGAGAAAATTATTGAAATTATTATATTTTGCTTTGAAAAAAGACCAGAATTTATTGGTAAGTGTGATTATTTCAATTATAGAATTATTCATTTGGTATTTGGAATTTTAAACTATTCAATGCTTTTTTAAAACCTAAAGTCAACTTTGAATAGAATAACCTCTGAGAAATCGAATCAAAATATCATGTGAAGTATATTGCGATCTAAACATTGATCTTACGAATTGGCATACATCGAGTTCGAGTTTGGAAATCACTAAGAATCATCAAAAGTTCACAAATAGTTCTAGTTGTGACTAGAGTCCTCTGAACGATTTTGGTTCTAATAAATGCTTCATTCGCGAGATATTGACTTTTTGAAAGCCATTCATATCTCACCAAAGGTTGCAGAATCTTAGATTCTTGAAATACCCCCATTCGATTGATTGGTACTCATCGTACATTAGCCTAAAACTCTAGGAAAATAGCTGTAATCCTGGAAAGAAACCGCATATAAGGGCACTCATCCTTCTAAGATTTTCCATATCCCACTAGAGACTACCATATGCATATCGATCATGTGTAGATAAATTTAGAAAATTTTTCTATAACAATTTTTTGTTTATATTTCATTTAGAATCGTTTGTTTTTTGTTTCTTTCATAGCTACTTTTCTTGTTCAACCATTTTTTGCTGATTTTCTTTTGGAAATATTAATTGGTACAACATCTCGTGAAATTCGTCAATGTGCATTACGTAATGTAATTCATTTATGTAAAATTGAAACATCGACATGTGATATACGTTTAATAATTCATCAGATATTAATAAAAGCTCGTTTACCATTATGGCCATCATCATGTGCTGGTACGCGTAATTCAAATCAAAAATTACTTGCACAATCAACTGAATATTTTGATTTACGTTGTCAATTAATGGAAAATTTAACAAAAGAAAACCAAAATATACTTGGTATTGATGCTAAAAAATTATTATCAGATGAATTAATATGGTTATCAACGTATACTGTATCATTAACATCAAATGACTTACGTACAATTGATAATATATTATTTATGGGTCATTTAAAATTTATTCGGACATTATTAACATGTGAAAATATAGATAAAAATAAAATTGGAACTAAATTTATTCGTTTACTTATTGATCAATTTTTATTTCCAGCATCAAAACATATGTCATTATCAATTGTATCAAGAAATAATGAAAATGATTTAAATGATGATTCTATATTTGAACCAAAATGTTCAACAAGTGAAAGTCGTCTTGCAGCATATGATGTACTTGTAGAATTAGTTCGAAATTGTCAAACAAATTTAAAAATTGTTGTCGATGATCTTATTAATCTTCATCATAGACCTATACTTGAAAAACAAAGTGAATGGGAAGTAAGTTTTTCGTAATTATTATAATATTTTTCAAAAATAAATTCATATTAATGAATTATGTATATTCTAGTTTATGCCACAAGTTAATCCTCGTGCATCATGTGGATTTGTTGGTCTTTTTAATGGTATGTTTAGTTTTTAATTTGTTACAGAAAAATAAGCTACATTTGAAATTACACTAGGACACTCAGAGAAATTTATTTAGTTGATGAGAATTTTGTTTTAGTCAAAGGATGGAAATAATCAAAGGTTTAATTCTCACAGTCTTTGTAGAGTAATGATAGATCAATATCAAATGTTTACAATGAAATGTTTGAATTTGAAATCTTTCAAAAGTTTTTGTAAGTTTTCTTTGAGCTTGACATCATTGATGTAATAAACAGGAGACTGAAATTTAACTTATTAATTATCATAAAGTGCGTTAGTTCTGTAAATAGTTGGTACACTCTTTAATATTTACTAGTATATACTTTCATTAAAACGTAGAGCTCACCGTCATATAGTCCTGCTGAACACTAAGGAATGTATTAAATATTCATAAAAATAAAGCTTTGCATGAAGACTCATACAGTAAACTTAGTCTCGGAGCGAAATTCCTATAACCTAAATAAACAATTAAGAATAGAGACTAAATATTGTCTTCTTTTTAAAAAGATCTCGATTTAAATTCTCTTCGAAAAAACTTCAAAACAACGTAGAACAGAATCTAAACAGTCTAAAATCTATCTACATTTATTCGAAACTAAAAAGCTTCTAGCAGAAGTCCTGTAGGATTAAAAAATATGAAAATCGATGTAACTGATGTTGCCATCATAGGACGATTATTTTATTCTATATGTTTTGGGACACATTTATTCAGTATTTTCTATGGGTATAAACCTCTACCATATATACTTCAATATCTCATTTAGATCATTATTTATTCAAATAATAATAAATTTTCAGAAATAAGAAATAGAGCTTGTAGGATTCAAAGTTTTCGGGTACTAGATCTACATCCGATTTATCGAAAGTTTTCGAAACCCTATCAAACGTTACGTTGATACTCTCGATGAAATTTTCTAATCGAAATCGGATAGACATGATTAAAATTCATTGGATCAAAAATCCTCGGATTCGAAACTAACTCGATGGATTCTAATCATTCATGCTCGTCTAACTTTATACTTTTTAATAGCCACTGGACGGTGCTCTCTAATTCAGCTTGCCTCACCATATTTATTTCTATCGTTCATATTTCACAGACATGAACGCTTTTCTTTGGTTTAGGTGGTGCTACTTGTTACATGAATTCTATTCTTCAACAATTATATATGCTACCTCAAATATCAGAACATATATTAAGTGTATTGGATGATGGTGAACATATAAATGGAGTAAATAAAACTAGTGATTCAAGTTTATTTTATCAAGTTCAACAAGTTTTTGGCCATCTAATGGAAAGTAAAATGCAATATTATTCACCTGAATCATTATGGAAAGTATTTCGTTTATGGGGACAAGAAATAAATGTACGTGAACAACAAGATGCATTTGATTTTTTTACAGCAATGACTGATCAAATTGATGAATATTTAAAAAATATAAAACAAGAAGAAATATTTCATAAACAATTTGAAGGAATTTTTTGTAATCAAATGATATGTACAAATGGTTGTAATCATCGTTATGAAGGTGAAGAAAAATTTATGGCATTAAATGTTGCTGTTAAAGTTGATTCACTTAATGAATCATTAAATCAGTTTGTTAAAGGTGAATTACTTGATGGAAATAATGCTGTAAGTTAAAAATTTCTTTTCTTTATGAATATTAGAACAAGAAAATCTATTTGTTTTTTGTTTTCAAATAGTATTTTTGTGCTAAATGTCAAGAAAAACGAACAACAATTAAACGATTATGTATTAAAAAATTACCACCATTATTATGTATACAAATGAAACGCTTTGGTTTTGATTGGGAAAATAATCGTGCATTAAAATTTGATGATTATTTTAAATTTCCATTCATACTCAATATGGAACCATATACATTAGAAGGTGTTAATAAACGTGAAAGTTTTATTGAACATGATGATTTAGTTACTAATACAAATGGATGTAATTCATCATCAACAACAATAGGTAACTCATATTTATGTTTATTGTCCATCTACTTATGAAGCAAGATTCTTTTTTTTTTGGCAGTTTGCTTGATATATAAATCTTAAATATTCATCTAGCTTATGATTAATAACTTCGTCTAAGAATTAGTAAATAAAAACATAACAGAAGATTGAAATATCGAAAGTCATATTTTTTGTTCAGCTTTTTTCCCATTTGTCCTTATCAATTAAAAAAACATTAATCAAATATTATTAGTATCTTATATACAATAAAAAGTTTTAAGAAAAAGAAGTATATAATTTTTATTTGAAAACATCATTATTGTTCATATGACTATCACTTTAGAAAAAAAAAGAAACAAAACACGATATTGGCTTGTCAAGTCATATTTTGAGTTGGAAATTTTACTTGACTTATGGCTTAGTCGTGTATAAAAAAAAACAAATCATGTTTAAAAACACATATATATTAGTGTTTTATTTACTTCAATATTGGTAAAAAATAGAAATGAAAAACAGAAAATATTGTCATAGATTGAATTTACGTTGCAATAAAATAAAAGCTTGTGGACAGGAATGTACCGAGACTGAAGACTTCCTAACTAAGATCGAAATTTTCTTCGGCAAAAGTCTCGAGCCTCTACGAGATTTTTATTGAGAATGACTTAGCTTAATTTCATCTTGCAGGAAATACAATTGGATAGACGAGTCATAAAAGTAAAAGGCCAAGTCTCAGTCAAAATTTTGCTTTGTTCATTTATTCGACCGAGATTGGTCGAGACTTGGCCTTTTACTTTCATGGTCCGTCTATTCGGTTGTATTTCCTGCACGATGAAATCAAGCTAAGTCATTCTCAATAAAAATCTCGTAGAGGCTCAGGAGTTTTGCCGCAGAAAATTTCGATCTTGGTACATCCCTAGTTGTGGAATACGTGAAAAATCGTTTTTCTTAATTCTTATTATTCGTAGCTAAGGATAATTAAACTTTCATATAGATAAAAAAGACACAGTTAATCTTCAATGTTAAAACAAAACTTGATGAAAATTCAGTTAAACTTTGATTTACTCATCTTTAAAACGAAGAACTCTTCTAAGTTCAAAATATTATCTAAAAATAAATGTTAATAAAATTATCTCTATCATCGAATTTTCTTTGCTAATGTTACTAAAATAGAGTGACATAAAGTACGAACTATAATACGTCAGTGACATTGGATAAATTGTTATTATCAAATTTTCTTTTGTATAGAGGTGAAAAACATGTCTTTCTGAATATATTTCATCTTTTAGGTAATAATAAATCAATATCACGTACAACTTCATCCTTAAGTAATCCTTCTAATACAATGCCAACTATAAATTATGAATTAGTTGGTATTGTTATTCATTCTGGACAAGCAAATGCCGGTCATTATTATTCATTTATAAAAGATACACGATCTCGTTATTCAAATAATACAAATCAATGGTATCGTTTTAATGATACAACAGTTGAAGAAATTCAATTAACTGAACAAATGCTTGAAGAAGAATGTTTTGGTGGAACATTTCGTGTTCAAAAAGATAATAATAATAATACAAATGATGAACGTACACGTTTTTGGAGTGCATATATGCTTATATATCAATGTATTGAACCATTAAAATTACTTCCACCACCATCAATATCTTCATCACCAAATACAAATCGTTTAACAACACGTAATACACGTTTAAATCATTCAAATCAACGTGATTCATTATCACAATTAGCAGATTTAGTTGTTCAAAGTGAACATAATGATTTATTTAAAATAAAAAAACCATTAATATCATCACGTGTTCTTAATTGTGTTAAAGATGAAAATTTAGAATTTTTAAAAAATCGTGATACTTATTGTGATGATTATTTTCAATTTATATATAAATTATCAAGTGTATGTTTAGATGAAAATATACAATTGAATAATATTGAATCTAATAATAATAATAATAATTCATTATCATATGATCTATGTACAAAATTAGCATTAAAATTTTTATTTAATACATATTTACGAACACATCGTCGTTTACGTAAAGATAATTTACAACAATGGATTGAATTATTAAAAAATTTATTTTCAAAAAATTCTTTATCATGTGATATTTTTTATCAATTATTATTTGAAAAAAATGATGATATTTTAAAATTATATTTACTTGATTGTCCTATGGATGATATAAGACAAATATTTAAACAAATATGTGAACATGTTTTACAATCAAGTTATATACATAATATTGAAAACTATATTGAATTATTTATTGAACAATTAATTATTTTATTAGATAAATCTGTTGTTGAACAAGTTAAACATTCACATGTTTATTTTCAATTAATTTATACATATGCAAATATGAATAATATATCTATTGAATATCTATTAAAATTAAATACATTTATACGTTTAATAAATTTTTTATTAGGTGAAAATATTGATAATAGAAGATGGCATTGTGAACAAGCAAAAGAATTTGGTATTATACATGAAATTCTATCAATTTTAGCTTTATTTTGTTATTCAATTGATGAAAATAATCATAAAAAATATATTGCAATAATTAAACAAATGAATATGTATTATTTTGGACAATGGTCAAATAGATATTTAAAAGAAATATGTTATGCTTTTCAAGAAGTATCATCAACAAAATTAATATATACTTTACAATTAATAGAAATCTTAGCAAAAAATAATGAAAAATTTTCTGAACAATTTATTCGTATTATTTTACAATCAATTGTACAAGCTCATACAAATGATTTAAAATCATTATTTAAATTATTAAGTAGTATATTAGTAAGTCATTTAAGAATTTTCATTTTTTATTTATTATTAAATGAATGTGTAACGAGAAAAGATCTCTGAATCTCTAAGTTTCTGTTTTTAATCAATTTTCTGCCGTTATATAAAGTTGAATGAGCTGTTTCACAATGGCATAATGCGTTCTTACCCATACATAGTAGGTCCGTTGGGTTCAACATATTCGGATCGAATTTGGAACCGACTCGATGGGTTCTATCCCATAGCCTGGATGTAGAATAGTATTAGAATCTGACTTCATAGCATCATTAGAATAAAATATTATAAAAGGAAAATATATAATATTAGTTTCTGTTTAGAGAAAACTTCATGGGTCAATCGAATTTTGACACCGTACCAAAGATTGTTCGTATGATCATGAAACAGATTTTAGATGTGTTGAAATGATAGTATTTAAATTCAAGTTGTATCTAAATATTCTTTTTTTAAAAGATATCTGTAGAGAGGAGTGCTTCAAATTTTGGTATTAGGTTGGATCCATATACCATTTGATACTGTTAATTTTCAAAGTCGTCTTTAAAAATACTTTGTCGTTGCTATATTATCACTAAGATGTATTTGAACATGATTTTTGTCTTTAATACATCTAGTTATCTCTATTGCTACAAGTTATTTCACTCCAACTGTTTATATTGTACTTAAAAAATAGTATTAAAGTACTCTTATGAATTATCTAGGGAATATAGTTTAACTCTATGGTACTGATGATTATAAATAACCTTTCTGTATAATGTGTAATTATTTTATATAAGAATCTTTAAATAGTCAATTATATTGCAAGTTAATTATCTTGATAAAAATGATAAATAAGTAATATATACACTCTACCGCTACATTTCGAAGGTTGTGTTATTGATGCTCGTGTTCATATTTATAGTAATGTGAAAATAACTTTTCTTTTTTTTCTTGGATAAGTGACTCTTGATAAGAACTTCTATTTTTTTGAACAATATAGAAATACGAGAGGCATTCTTCAAAAACAAAACTAAGACATTATTACAATTATTAAGAAACGTATGGAGGAATATATAAGAATTATGAAGGTAAGTTATTAAACAGAAGTCGCCCTGTACTCATCAATATCGTTTTTTGACTAGAACTCAATCATCTGTTTGATAAATAACGAAGAAAATTTTTATTAAATTTGAACGAGTCTCATCATGTAACGAAAGTTATGCTGCTCAAGATTAACAAATCTAATATCATAACGTTTATTTTCTCTGAATACATGTAAATTAATTTTTTGAAGACAAAAATATTTTCCTAAACTTTAACTTTTCTTCTAATACAACCTCCAAGTTCATATTGATCAAGCTTAAAATAATAGTAAAACTTTAATTCATCAGTTTTATTCCACTGAACAAGGTTTATGTCAAAAAGTAGGAAGAGTAGTTTCGTTAGTATATGAAAAGTATCATTTATTTTTGATCAATAATTTCTTTAATTCACATACAAATCGTCTCTTAATCATACTAGATATGTAATATCTATTGAAATTTATTCAAAATCAAAATTCTATTATTTATTCTAGTTAATTGAAGATTCATTACAAACAAAACGTCTTCAATTAGCATTTGAAGGTATAAATGAATCTTCTAGTACGGATAATAATCAAAATTTTAATGGACTTTATTCACTTATTCGAACCAGTATTGATACAGAACAACGACGAGCTTATCAAACAGTCAAATATCTTATAACTCTATCGAATCAGTACGTTCAGAAACTCATGTCTTTTTTTTTTATAAATTATTATTTGATATTAGATTTAAAAACAAAATATAAGAAATTCTTTGCTTTTCTTTGTAGAAGTAATGCTTGTAAAGATTATTTTTCTTCAACTGCTATTCAATGGGAAGCAGCTATTAATTGGTTAAAACAACAAATGCAAACATCATGGCAATGGTCACCAGCACATAATATATCTAATGAAGACACTGATATACGTTCATTTCAACGTACACGTAGTGCACAATATACTTTAGAACAAGCTCAATCTCTTCTTCAACAAACAACAATATTAAATAAAAATATTCATAATAATACATCGACAAATGAAATTATAGAATTCAACGATATTAATAATTATTCATCATCATCATCACAATCAACATTGGTTGGAGCGGATTAATTCATTCATATCCATATGTAAAAATAAAAAAAGATAGATACAAAAAAAAACTCCGGTGTATCTGTGTGTGAGCATGACTAGTAATAAGATCAATTTTTTTATGTGTTATTGACATAATGCTTCTTTTTTTGGTTCATGTTTTTTTTCTTTTGATCGACTGAGAACAGTCGGTACTTTGATACTTGATTTTTTTCTACTACTTTTTTTTGTGCCTAAATTACATTTGGTACTAAAGAGAAAAATAATACTAAAGTAAAGTGCGCATCTGTGCTACGCGTATTACTAAAAGATATATATATATATACATGTATGTAACTTTTTTTGTCTAAAAGAAATAAAAAGAAAAAAGGAAGTTTGTATAAAGAGAAAAAACAAACAAACAAGTTTTAAATTTCATATTCTAGGTTTTTAGACATGACTCAGCAAGCACAAAATATTCTTTTATGATTGTTGTGTAATGAACTAACCATATTAGCTTTTTGTGAAACACGATCTAAAAGAAGTATTGAAATAGATAAGGTAGAAATTTATATCTACTATTCTCCACAGATCGTGACAGATGCCTTCACAGTAGTGTGCACGATTTTAGTCCAATAATTATTTGGAAAAAGAAAAATGAACGAATGAATAATATGAGTGTCATTAAGGGAAGATTCACATCCAAACTACTCACTTTCTCATTTCTCTACTTCGAAATAAGCAACGAAAAATAAAACCTCACGCCAGAAAAGCGACAGTTGGAATATGTTTTTTTTTTATTAGATTGACAACCAAGAAAGCTTGTAAACCTTTAGTAACAATCTCCTCTCTTCTTTACAGACGTTGTGGATGTACGGTCTTTGATCGTATGTCAATAACATCTTGTTATAATACATGAAGTACTTCACTATTCTAGTTCTGAAGGATTACGTAGAAGTATGATATATCCCAAAAAAGTTAGAATAGAACAAACTCCTTGTGATTAGCAATAGTAGCTATATTGTGTTTCACATGTTAATCCCACAGGGATTGCATGAACATCTTTTTGTTCTGTATAAAACATATTAGAAGTAGACATCAATCAGAGATAAGAATAGATCAAGTTTTTGAAAAACTGATAATTTAGCCAACTGTAAATTGAACTTGTTAATAATATGTTTATTTGAATAGAATGAAAATTGGCTATCGATCTCCAATGAATTCTTATTTTCAATAAATGAACAAGTCTTCTATTGTGTAAAAAATAGACTTACAAAGCCTTACATTTGCAAAAAAGAAAAATCATTAATCAAAAAAAAAGAAAGAGAAAACAAGAAAGAAAATAGAAATATGTTTAATATAAATTACTTTCTTAAGAAGACAATAGAAACATGAATGACAAACAGAATAAATGGAAAAATAAGACAAAGAAATAGATATTATTAATCATATGAATATTAATTATATATTAAACTCATTAACAAGTATTTTAAGATCTATATGTAAATTTTACATGTTTATAGAGTTAGAAAATAAAATTTGAAAGATTTTAACTAATGAACTTTTTTGTCGAATACAAAAGTACATTGCCTGAGAAATTAATAATTAAGATGATCTTTGATATCAATAGGTTTAGCTGTAATGCACAAAAAACTCAAAACTGCTCATGTACAGATTAAACTGAATCGATTGATTTAACAATAATTTTTTCCGGGACAAATTTCATATTATTTTCAAAGATTCTTCATTTTGTTCAGGTTGATTATATTAGTGCAATACGCAAGCATATATAACTGTGTCCTTGAGAATGCATCTGCACTTATTGTTCTTTATTATTTTCAAGATGAATCAATATGTAGTCATACAGATAATTATTTTTTGTTTTCCTAAGACAATATCCGATTTATCGCAATTTAATCATAGTTATATTTTTATGCTTTCATATACGTGTATGAAGAAGACAAAAAACGAAATAAACTTAGTTCTATAATTATATCATAGCATATTAAATGTCCAAGGCCATAAAATGAAACTCTCTGAACGCCTATTCTCTTGAGATTTCCTTTATTTCTGTAAAAATTTCTACTTATATAGAGCTATTCTTGTGATTATTGTTAAATTTAAATAGTTTTATCAATTGAAAAATAATATCACATTTTTCTATTCATTTTCTATTGTTCAAAACGGATGATATAAAAAAAACTGATAATGACATGATTATGAAAAGTTTGCTATAAGTCTAAATCTTCACAAATATTACATGTTTAAATTAATTAAACAGAAGATTTGTATTGTAACTAAATACTCTATCATATATTTGATTGATTCATATCGAAAGACAAAGAAAACAAATTTAACAATGTTCTTTTAAAATAAATATTGAAAAAAAAAATCATCATCAATCAATCAATAATAATGATGAATTGGTTGCATTTCTTTTCCTCTTTTTTTTTCTTTTATTTTATTTATAGAAGTTCATCAAATAAACAATGATGTTGTCGTTAGTCATGAACGCTCATTTATCGACATTTTTATTTAGTTAATAGAATAATACGAAGAAGATGATCGATGTTCTCCTTTGCAGACATATAAAAAAAACAAGTGTTCGACGACAGATTGATTGATAGTTAACAAGTGTTTGTTCTTTTCTTGTACAATTCACGTAGCCAACAAAATAGAAAAAAGTCAGAGATAACATACCATCCAGACGTATGCGATTTGTATACTCTCTATGGCTTCTTATTTAGCAATGCGAGAAAAAAAAAATAAGAAAGATAGCAACAAGAAAATGATGAACTCTTGTCCAGATTGAATAGATGTAAATTATTCATATGATAATTCTGTAGAGCATTAAAAAAGCGATATGAATTGAATATTAATGAAAAAAGAATATTGTCAATTTCTGTTTGATTTGCGACATCGAATAAAATAGTTCCAAAGTCTATTTTATACATTGTCATCTAGTTGTTGAACTAATACTCACAACACAATTAAGATAAGCATGTCGTTTTTGGCTTTCTTTTTTGCTTTCAATTGAAATGATCATAGAAAATAAAAAGTCTTACTATAATGCATTTATCGTATTCCTCTGTTTACTTAGTAACCCAGTTGTTGTTTTTTTTGTTACATAGATTCATGACTCATACGAAACTGGAATATATTTAATTAGATAGAGCGTTGTTTGTTCCTTAAGTATTTGATATGTTATTTGATGTGTCATTTGATGTTGCGTATTTTCTTTTGTGTATTCGTTAAAGAACAATGTTGTGTGTCTGTATGTATGTGCAGAACTTGAATCAACATCATCATGCTGCTTCAATGAATGATTATACGAGAAAAAAAAAGATTAATTATATATTTAATCTAACTGTTCTTCATAGAAAAACCTTTACAAAGTTGAGATATAAGAAATAAAATGTCAATATTAGAGGATAATTTACTTGCTAATAATAGAACGTTTTTTCTCACATTGTGAACATGTACATTAGTATGATATAAGCATGCATGCACTTGATTAACCTCTGCTCACTATCGATTTGAGTCAATTGTTTGAACGAGTAAACATACTGATCCTATTTCTATAGAATATATCATTTTCTTTTTATTTGTAGAGCTTTCGCCATGTGCATGTTATTGAACTACATTATTCAGTATCTTTTGCCAGTGATCATTCTACATGTAACTTGAAAAGTTCGAGATAGTACTGTCAATCACAAAAAGAAGAAAAAAGCAGAAAGAATGTGCAAACATGTTTTTTCAATCCCAATGGAATCCGCAAAGACTAAACCATCGACACTCTTATTCCATCTATTTTTACATTTGTTGCGTTCGTGTCGATAACGGACCCTTGGCATCTTCTAGATATGATGATTTTTCTTCGCATCGTTACGATGAAGAGAGAGAGAGGAAAAATGAGTGTGTTTTTTCTTTTCTCTTCTGCCCAACTAGCGTACCATTGATTCTCTTCGCTGCATATTCCAAACAAGTTTGCACGCACCAATAATGCTGCTTTAACCGGACGCCTCGATTTCGTGATGCTATCATTCTCTCTATCTCTCTCTCTTTCTCTCTGCTTCTTTCTTCTATTTTCTAGCTTATGTAAAGAGAAGAAATAGAAGAATGTGATGGAGTCATTTTTCATATATCGTTATTCTACGTCGGTCATTTTATTTTAGATTTGCATTCATTTCTATATACATCTGCTATATACATCTACTATATACGATTAAAATCATAATGACTGCTCTTCGAGTTTTTCCATTTATTGGTGCACTTATTGCTATTGCTGCTGTTGTATTAGCAATTATTGGTGTATCAACTACCTATTGGGTTTCAACAGGACTTAATATACATTCTGGTAAGAGAAAAAAAATTTAATATTCGAAACCCGGAAAAAATAGGATTCGTTTTTTTTAAATGATTTTAGGCCTTTGGCAAAGCTGTACAGCTGGTATTTGTATACGAACTGATGGTGGACGAGCAGCTGCTTTCGCTCTTACTGTATGAACAAAAGTTGTTTTTGTTATAACATTTTATTTGTTTTTATTGTTGTTTAGGCTCTCATCGCCATTGGTGTAGCTGCTCTTTTGGCTATTTTCAGTGGTTTAGCAAGAAATAAATCCGATGCAAGCAATAACATGGCTCGTCTTTGTGGTATTATATCTGTTATTTTACTTTTTTCAAGTGGTGTTCTTATTGCTGCATCACTTTATACATATCTTGGTGCAAAATATGCTACTGGATATTCATTTACACTCATGGCTATTGCACAATTTTTGAGCTTTCTTGCTGCTATGCTTGTTGCTCACTGGATGGTAATTAGAAATCTTTACATTTAAATAAAGTTTTTTAAATATTATTTTTTTATTTTAGGGACATTCATTTACTGTAATCAGTTAAATGACAAAAAAAAGAAAAGAAAAAGAAAACTTATATTTGTAAATTTCTATGCTATATCACACATTCATAGCTTATGAACTTTTCTTTTCTTTTTCTTTTTAAGTTGTTCTTGATCGAAAGAGCTACTTCGTTTGTTTTGATAAATCATTTTTCTTTTTTTTTGTTGTTTTTTTCTATTACATTTAATTCAGCTGAAATATATACTCGTTTTTCATGTTTGTTTGTTTATTATTGTATGTGCTTATTGTTCTGTTGTTTTCATAAACGAAAATATATTAATGAAAATCCAGATTCAAATAGTTATGTTTTATATGTGATCAAAAAAAGAATTTCATATTAGAAAATAATTTTCTATGATGTTGAAATTTATCTTCAAAAAGATATAAACTAGAAAAATTTTCTTTTCTTACGGCAAAATTTATTGAATTATTTATTAATTGAATTTGTTGCTATAAGAACTTAATTGATAAATCATTTACGATCCATCAAGAATGACGATTTACATAGTTTTTCAATATTTTCTTTCGTTTTCAGAGATTTGAATTGAACTTTTTCTCAAAAGATTTACCATTCAATTCTTTCAACAGCTTAGAAATACAAAATATGATTAACCTGTATTTATGTGTTCTTATTTCGAATTATATAGACAAATAGTACTATCCATTTTGTAGAACTTCAAAGGCTGTGTCTTATTTTTATATTCAAGAATTTTCATTGCAAAGCCTTATTATTGCATAAAATAAGGAGTATTCTTTTATATTTTCAAATAAAAAACAAAAAACTCAATTTTTTAATTTGAAATAAATAACATTTATTTTATGCTATGATGTTTCTCTATGAAAATTCTTGAACATAATAATAAGATAGAGCTTTTGAAGTTCTACAAAATGGATAACACAATTTGTCTACATAAGGTCGACATGAGTACACATAAATACAGGACAACTATATTTTGTGTTGGGAAGTTGTTGACGTTGTACGTCTGGAGTATTACCACAGTAACTCTTGTACTTTTATCTGTGTGACATCCATCTGTATATGGTTTTTGAAAAGTATAAAATGTGGAATTTTTATAGAAAAAAAAGTTCAGCTCGAATCTATGAAAACTAGAGCAGATATTAAAAAACTGGAGACTTGTATTCTTTATGTGCCATTCGTCAATATAAATAACATTGTTCTTATGTTTTTTTTTAATTTTAAATCTTAGTTTCGGTTTTAATATAACGTTTGGAGATTTTTAATCTTCAAAATGATCTTTCTCAATTTGAAAATATATATGACAATTAAAGTAAACAAAAATAATCATGCATATGTTATAAATGTTGAACGGACTTTAGAAATATTTATAAATCATACAATATGACTTGAAATTCAAGTATTGCTTAAGATACACTTTTTATTTATTCATACATAACGTGTAACAAAACAAAATTAGTTATTCATATTATCAATTATTTTTCATCATACTATGTAATGATATTAAGGCATGGTCATATTTCAGTGTTGTACTGTATGCTTGATAACTACTTACAAGTTTCATTCAACATCTGTACAGTATGCATTATTATTTTAATATTGCTGTTTATTTTACTTACCAGACAGTCTTTGAAAGACCAAAAATGACCAAAACCTATACTCAAATAAAAATAAAAGCTAAAAATAAAATAAAAGCATTAAAACAATGTTATTAATCCTACATATTTTCTTATGTTTGAGTGAGTCCTCCATTGGAATAGAAAGTCTCGAGTTTTCTATTGCACTCCATTTATGTTCATAATTGTTAATTTTAGGAGTTTTTCAAGAAGCTCAAACGATTTTGAAGATTTCGGTAGATATTTTCAGGGATTTAAAAAATCTAGAGTTAATCTTCGTTTCAGTCTTTAAAAACTTTCAACTGAAAAGTCTGAAAACTAAGTATGTTTTGATATAAATAAACTTATTAATGTTCCAATTTTGTGAGAAACTATTTAATTCAAGGAGATCTTTTATTAAGCTCAGCGTGTCGTTTCTTCAAAGAGAACTTCTATTATGGTGAGGGACTTAGTTTGATTATTTCTCAAGATATACCGGGTGTGACAAAAGCTATGCGATATTGTTTGTTTTGCATGTATCTCTGTTCAGGAGCATGAACAATAGTTGATTTTTTTTTCAAAAGATGCATTGTCGAATTCTTCACGAATTTCTATTTATTTGAATTTAGAACAATAAAACTGAGCATTGTTATGGGTTGCAAAGTGTGATTATATGAACTGTTTCTATGTCTTAAATATTTTTTTTTGTAATCTATGCTTTTCGTGGAAGCGAATATTTAGTTCGTAAAATATAATTTATTGCTAGACAGCTGTTAAAATTCCTCGGTCAATTATTTACATACAGGAAGTTTTTCAAATGCTCATTCTTTCAGTTAGATGCATGGTCATATTTGGAAAATAGCACGATTTTCATACTTGGTTAGTCCTTTTTAAAGAAACCATTCTAGAAGTGTCACTTATGATCAAACCATTTTCCTTTTTGCAGTACTTTATAGAAAATTGATTTCTCTTTCTATATTGAGCTTACATAACGCGTGAAAAAACCAAGTCAGATGGAAGAAGAATCCAAATACTATCAACAAGGCCCTTTTAGTTATAGGAGCTCAAATAGGCCATAGGTTTTAGATAAATATGGATTGTGATCACACACTTACAGTTAATTCTAAAAGAGCATTTGATATAAATTCAAATTATAATCAGAAAACTCTTATGCGCCTGTTGATAATTTGGAAAAATCGTTGGAAATATAGAAAAGAAAAAGTGTGGGAAATAGAACCAGTTCATATAATTACACTATACGACCTATAAAAATGTTCAATTCTATTGTTCTAAATTAGGGCAAACAGAAGTTTGCAACGAATTTGACAACGCATCTTTTTAAAAAAATCGACTTTTTGTCATGCTCCTGAACAGAGATACATGGAAAACAAACAATATCGCAAAACTTTTGTCACACCCAATAGATCTTGAGAAATAACGTGTTTGTTTGCTTATTGTTTAAGAATATGGACTCGAATAAAATAGCAACTAAAACTTTGATTACATGTATGTCCAACAATGATTTATTAATGTCAGACTTATTAAATCCAGCTTTGAAAAATCAATACGTCCATCAAAAAAAAAAAATCACAAGATTTTTATATGAAATTAGCAAAGCACTTTTTCTTTTTCATATTAGCTTAAGAATGGAAAGACTTCCTTAGCAGTCACGTAAAATGTAGAAAGAAAAATATAATCAATAAAGTTTAAGACAGTCGTCGTCCTAGAGATCCCAGCAATATAGTCAAGTCTGATCATCGTAAATATCTCATGGAAAAGATTGATTTTTATTGAAAGTTAGATGAAAATCAAGAAAAATCGCTTGTCTAAGTGATTTAATCGTGATTCGATCTTATGATTAATCTACCTCATAAAGCACTATAAAACTCCGATTTTGATCATATCGCTGATCATTCCATAGTTGTTCATTGAAATATACATAAGAAATAGACCCGTATACGAAACAGTCAAAAAATAGATCATTTGATGTACAATTTGTAGTACTTTTTAAACATGACTAGTTTTTTGAAAAAAAGGACTTCATTTAGAGAGGTGCAAGTTACGTGCTATTATTTTTTTTTTCATCTGTTATCTCACAAAGATTTCGATTGACTGAAAACACATTCGAAAAAACTATATCCATCAAAAAGTGCAATAAATCACTTCGTTTTTCTTTTTCCTATTGATTCCATATGTTTCTAAAAGTTTAAAGTTATAACCTAGAAAAGCAAGAGATTTGGTAAGCATAATCAATGCAAGTACTTAGTTGAATTATTCGATCAATTAAAAAACAGCATTATTGTGAAAGTATTGGATCGAATTTGAAATTAAATTAAATCAAAAACAATTAGCTATAATTTTCATTTTCGTTTAACTTAATATTTTCCTCCTTGATGAGTAGTAGAAGAATAGAATTTACTGATGATATTTTGGATCATCAATTGTTTTTTCGAGTATTAATTTTTCCTTATCTCCTCTTCAGTACATCTACATGATTCACACAACTACTCATTCACACTCAGGAGTTTATTTTTAGGGGGCAAACGGATTAATGCATAATCAATGCAATTATTATATAATGCAGTAAATTAGATTATTCTCCAGATCAATGATACTCCTATGCACTGATTGATCTAGTTATCAGAGAACATGAACGAATATCAGTGGCGTGATGCTGTTGATCTGAAGAAATACCGAAAACATCGTTGACAAGATTAATATCGTGATTTATACATTGTTTGCTTTGCATACTATACTTTGATTCCTATTCATACCGGCGACACCATTAACCAACTAGTCTGGTTGTAAGTGAGAAGCACTACAGTGAGCGTGAGGATATCAAAAAGTGTCAAAGTGAAATTGTCGTCGGCCTCAAGTATCATCTATAATTTATTGAGAAACGACAATGCGCAATGATCGCTAAAAAAGAAGTTCGTGACCAAAAATACAGTTACCTAAATCGAATTCCAGTGGAAATTCTTTTATCAGTTGTAGCATTTGTGAACAAAATATAAAAAGTAACATAAAAAGGCACTTACTAGACGCGATAAAGATTAAGTGGAACACTTAGTTACTTTTTCCTATGTTAAATAACATATTTGTTTATTACATGAAAAACTGAATAGCTATCTAGTTAAAGCTACAAACAATATTTCTTATCAATAAAGAATACCCTCGATTTAAAGTTTATTGACAACAATGACATTTTTCTGATAATTTTACAAGAACTAGCATACGACCTGACAATATTTATCAGAGAGCGAAAACGAACAGAACCGAACTCAAACCGACTTTTTGAAAACACATCCAAACAGAACTGAGCCCGAACTGATTCGGAAAAAATGAATTCGAATCGACTCGAAATCGAACCATTTCTTGAAAAATGATGTCGAACTTAACAGAACCAATATTAATTGACCTATCACCTCTTTTGTAAAAACATATATTGTTGAAAATGTTCAAGCGACCTTTGACCGATTGTTTCACACAATTAATTCAACCTCTATACGGTGCTTCGTTCTCTGATGTGTCATTGTTATGATTCATAACATTGGCACATAATGCGTCCATGACGATTGGTCATTTGTACGTAGCGAAATTTTTTAATTCAATTCTCTTTTTCTCTGATTGTTCTCTGATGCAAAGAGCAGATGGACGCTGGTCTAATTGGCAATAGCATTTTATTTTTATAAAAGGATAAATATAAAGGAGTTGAATAGAGACTGACATGCTTGTTGCAGTTCAAGATGAATCAATATTTTTACATTGGACGAGTGATCTTACGATACAATCGTGATGCATACTCGCAGTGTAATTTAGACGCTTTTCTTGTTGTGATATAAAATGTGGGTTAAATCGAACCAAACCGAACTCGGATTAATTTTTTGAAAATATACTCGAACTGAACCCGAACAGGCTCTCGAAAAATGAATTCGAACAGAACCCAACTCGCACTAATTTTTTAGAAATGCACGCGAACCGAACCGAACTCGAACCAATTAAAGTCCGTTCGATTCGCTCTCTGATATTTATTCACTCAACATCAATCTTTTATTTACATGAACCCACCATTTTCTTTTCGTCAATACATCGATAACATGATGTTTTTCTTATCATCAAAAATATCAATTGGCAGTAAATATATTTTTCCCTAAAGTTTACGTGACATGAAATTGATTCAACTTTCTTTTTTATCGATACAGTCTTAGAGAATAAAATGATATTCAAGGTAAATTTTAACAATAAATCCAATCTTGATGATCTTTTGGTCGACAAGCTGGTGGACAAGTATTGTTTACATTCTGAGAACTATGAGACGTTGTATGAATACAACATGGTCTTATGCATCCAAGAAAACAATGGTCGGCTACTGGTCGTTGAGAAAGAAACGGCTGACCACCCAATGACTCACAACTATAACTATCGAATATCAATGAACGTTTTTTAACATTTTCCCAAATATTGTCCGAAAGAAATAGTTGATCACCAGCACCTTTATATTGTTGAGCAATTGATGGAATAAGCATCGGTTGAAAAGTACGAAATAAATAACGACGACTACGTCCAGGAGCTGCACCCCAAAGTCCACCTAATATAGGTACATTATGTTGCTTATTGTCCCGTGCAATATGAAAGAAATATCTTCTCTTTTTATCAGATGTCCACATATCAATTGTTTCAGTTTCACGTTTCATCATAGGTGAATCAAGATCACGTGAAAGAAAAAAATCAACATATGGATCAAAGATTGGTAAAAAACGCCACATCTTTCCTGGTAAATATGAAACTAATGATGAACCAAACATAGGTAGATTGTGTATATCACATATATCAATATTTGAAAAATTATACAGTTTATCTTGTTGAGATTTTGTACTACCAGTAAAATCAATATAGAGCCGAATAATCCATGATGGAAGAAGTGTTTTAACTTCATTAGCAAGTGGTATTAAAAATGGAAATATCGATGTTTCCCATGTAAACATTGCATTATCAGTATAATTTGATGATGATCCATAAATTGAAATACCAATCACTTTTTGATGTGGTCCACGATGATCTGATTGAATACTACATAATGATCGGTTCCATTGTGTGAAATTTTCATAAGAATATCTTTGTTTTTCTTCTGAAAAATTCAATGATTTAGCATTCGAAGCACTTGTTGGGCTAACTTCTGGAGAGTTGAGTGGTTTTATTGTTACTGGAACATGATATTGAACATTTCGTGTTTTCGTATATGGACTTGTTAGAAAAGAGAAGAAACCAGTATGAAAAGCAGTAATAGAAAATCCAACGATAAAGAAGCTCGCTAAGCACAAATATTTTCGTCCACATAGATGACGATAGTAACATTTGACCATTTTTTTTTGTATTGCCATCGACATTCTTTTGCATACTAAGAGTGCAAGAAGAATGCATTGATGTGTGACTTTTAGAAGAGCAAAGCACACGTTTTTTTTTTTGTACAGATGCAGTTTTACTTTCCTTGATAGGCGTCAATGCACACTACTGAATATATGGGAATCAGAGAAGGACAAAAAAAAACTCTTTTTCTTTCATTAAACTAATATCTATTTACTTCATTGGTGAATATTTTTCATTACTATAGTCAGTAACTTATTAACGTGTAACACGTATTATCTATTATTATGTAGAAATATTCTATGTTATCTCGAGTTAATGATACATATAGGTTTAATTTATCAAGATTTGTCTATACATATTTTACCTTCATATTCAGATGAATGGTACTATAGACTATCGTTTTCTTCTTACATTGGCGACAAAAAAAATGATTATTAACATGAAAATGCGCTTCGATACCTTGAGATTAGATCAAATATAAATTACCACGAAGAAAATATATGTAGCTTTTTATTTATTTCATTTTATACATCTTATATTGAAAAATGGAAATTTTCGATGTAACTCGGCCATTTAAACAGAAGACGATTTACTCCTTTGAATAAAGAATTAAACTCCATGATAATAAGTAAATGGCAGTATATTTTCTTTTGTTAATTGATATTTGACTGTATCTCAAGGTATAGAAATTCGTTTTTTCTATTAATTATAATGATCTAGCAGAACATACAACTTGAGTAATTTGATTATTTATTTTTATATTGGAATGATTCTTGTTATTTCAGAAATGTTAAACCGACCTACAGAATCGAGTTGTTTGCTTTTGAATGCGTTTAGATTCATGTTACCATACAAGTCATTATGATTATTAGATTATTATTTAATTTAGTTCTTGTTTATTATCGGTTAATAGATTTGTTTGTTTGACTGAAAATAATGGAATAAGGTCGAAACTTCCACTTTTTCATTATGAAGTATCAAAAGTCGAATAAATAAAAAACTTCATTGAATTTCTCTTTTCGATTAAAAAACCTAATTATTTTAGCGAAAAGTCGAATTCATGTATACACTGACTGCAGTTTATTATGTCAATATATTTTAACTATAAGGTGTGCATACGAAAAAATATTCATTTTTCTTTCTGACATATACGCAATCAGGTAAAAGAAGAAGAAATCGATTTGTCGACCTAGTTAAAAAAAGAGTCCTACCAATCACGCAATAGTAGGTATCTAAATCTTTCACAATGGTTTCCATGCATACAAAAAAGAAACTCGTATAGAGCTACTCATAATAACTAAGTAAATGATTGATAAGTTATTTTTTTAAGTTTATTTAATAGAAATAGTAATGAAATTGTTGTGATTAACAACAAATGGGAACTAATTAATATTATATATTCACATTGATTAAACGGCACTAAATAAGATTTGAACTAACTAAGTCGATTTTTCTAGAAATTTATGCACTTAGATCATCGAAATTACATGAATAAGACTCATCGATAGGATTTTTGCTGATGGCGAAACTAGAGTGAGCTTGTGCAAGCTTTCACGAAATAAAATTAGTATATGATACACGTAAGAGCTCAGGGTAAAATCATTAGAATATATGTATATCTTAGGTTACACTAATCAGTATAATAGATAGAAGTTGTTTAATCTGCATCTAATTCATAGTTAACTTGGTGAATTTAGAATATATTTCATACTCCGAAAAGTAAATATGTTGTTTTTTAGCTAATCGAAGTTTATTATTTTTGTTTAATATCGAAGTTCTGACTTACATTTAGAAATACAATGAATTCTATGATACCATTCATCATGAAAATCTTTTCTCCTTCTTCATAGTTTCAGTTCTATGTTTGTATATTTCATTATTTCAGCTTAATGGTAATATGAAATACAGATAGTCCATTTTCCATTGACAAAAATTCATAGCGTTGATAGCAGGTTCTGCAATATATCGAATTTACTTATATTAATAGTCAAATCAGAGTTTTAATTGGTCCGATCCGACTGAATCAGTCGACTCTAACTGGTTGAAAACTATTTTATAGGTATGCGATTTTCCCTTCTGATAAAACTTGTAGAAAAAAAGTTTACGAATTCTTATCAAAATAACCAACCAGTTTTATTTCAAAATTTTTGTTTTATTCTCTCCTGTTCATTAACACTGTTACATATTTTTAATCGGAGAATATTTCATTTTTGAGAAGTCCAATCAAAACTGTATTACTTAAACTAAACTTATCTTATACATGTTTTGTTGAAAATAAAATTTAGGTTTGGATTATGGTTTAAAGAAAAATATTGCGTTTGTTTGCAAAGACTCACTGAGAAAATTCAAGATTTGAAATTCAGCAACCATTTGATGGGTAGATGACTTTTTTCACGCTACATATAGATATATCACATATTCCGTTTTGATAAAGCAAGCATTATAAACAAGTGTGACGTGATATTTCTTCCTGTAGATTTGTGAAAACCTGAATACAAAAAACAACGAATATTTTTTGAAGGGATTCCTATTGACCAATTAATAATGACCCAACAAAACGATCATTTTTTCTCAGTTTCCATTATTCTAAATGATTTTTTGAACCGGTCGAATCGAACCAGTTCAAAAATTTTGAAATCAGCATAAAAACTGCCATCGGACAACAAATGTTTTTCTAAACAATATTTTTTGTGATGGACAGAACTGCACTTCTTTGTAGTCCTTTTATTTAATACTTCTGTTGGTAGTCCTCTTTGAGTTTGATTTCGATTAAAAATATTTTCTAGAAAAGCATATGCAGTTCGATTTAGTTTTTTGTGATCATTCTCAATATCATATGCGTTTACTCATTGAATAAAATAATAGTAATCGATATTTGCTAAATGCAAGTCCATTTTTGTATGACTTTTTCTAATTCTGCGTAGCTATTTTTTAGATTGTCGAATGACGTATGATATCTGAGAACAGCTCTTTGGGAAAAAGGAAATAGGTTTGAAGACCCCGGAGTCACCCCAAAACAAGGTGATTTCTATCGAGTTTGCTGAGCGAAAAAACAATAATCAACTACAGTCAGATATAGATGAGCGAATTGCATATTTACTGTGCCGTTTCGAGAAACACAAACGGCGAAAAAAAAATTTTCGAATTAAAAAATGGTTGGTAATGCATTGTAGCATAGTATATGAGAGAAGAATATAAATAAATTGTACCGGCTAACACTATTCAATTGATCACGATAAAAGAGAACGTGGATGATCTCTTCCACTAATCTTTTTTAATTAAACAAGTACAGTCTATAAAAGCAGCGTATAGTGTGTTGATAGCTCTCCTGTAAAACGACGAATGGATTGATATACAATGCATTGAATTGGTTTTTAGTTACTGGTGTAGTTATTCATTACTTTAATCTCATGTGTCGTTTTCAAACTAATTTTTGTTTATCTTAGTAACTTAATGTTTTTGGACACTAATATTTTTATCAGTTGTTGACCATAATGAGTGGATACAACGATTGAAATTTCATGTCAAATTGTCATACATTTAGACAAGGATATATCAAATATAAAGAAAAATTACGCGTGACATTTAGTATGACGATAGAATTTTCAAATTTTGTTTTAGACTTTTTCTTGACAAGATACAATATAAATTTCTCATTTCTTTTTCAATATTTCGGACTCCTATTTATTGACTTTCACGTAATTCTAATCTGACCATTTTTACATGAATTTTTCAATCGCGGAGTCATTTGTTTTTATTTCGCGTTATATAAAATCAAACAATGATTATACACTTCATGTTCAGAAAAAACTTAAAAGGAAAATTGTAGTGAAATTGCCAATCAGTATTATATTTTAGAAGTGTAGACCATTTACTATACATTCATCAACTTTCGAAATTCACATGACAGAAGAATATATCAGTTAGATATTATTTTGTTAGTAGTATATAGCAGTAAAAATCAATCTTTTTTTAATTTTGTGCATCTAATATTTCGAGACTAATTTGAGATAAATTTGTGATTTTTTCTACGGTACTGAAGGCTTCTTAGAGGAGTGTAATCTGGAAAAAAATCATCAGGATTGATTGAGAGGAACTAAAAATGCTGAACTTTTATATTTAAGAGTATAACGGTACCGCAAAGTTGCAATTGGCTCATAAATAGTTATACTTCCTTTTTGGATGCTGAATCACGATGATATAGTGTGAATAATAAACGTGAAGGGAAGCTGAGCAGAAATTCGAAATTTCTTGAAGCCAGTTACTTTTATGACTTTCTAAACATAGCATCTATTGTGCAGATTTCTACATCAAAACAAAGACATACGAGATGAAAAGACTTCATACTAGCAATTAGCTTTCCAACCTCTATCGAATCATACAGAATTCAACGAAATGTATTTCTTTGACTATCATTTTAATTTTACGCCACCTTAATCGTTTGAGGCCCAGTAGGAAGCATACTTTCAACCATTCAAGAGTTTTCAAATCTTCGGTACAAAGGTTTGTACGAGATCACACGGATGATAGAATGTATGACGGACATTGAAAAGTACACCATACAAAGGTTTTTCTTGGTTCAAAAATGTTTTAAGACAATTAACTAAGTTTTATCAAATTTGCTTCAGTAGAAAAATTCGGATCTCAAAGAGTTAATTAATTTTAATTTTCATTAAAGCCCCTCTCAAAACTCGATCTCTGTCCTGAAGCGTTCAAGTCATATAAACTATAGTAAAATTTTCAGCCTCATATGATGACTTTTGAAAGAAATATTGGTCAAACAAGGGCCAAAAATAGGTCGTTTGCTTAACTAAATTTCTTTATTCAGATTCATTCTATATAATTAAATTTTTTCGTTTGCAAAAACCTGTCAGAATGCAGGACACCACAGCCCTTTTTCTAAATTCTGCCTTATTCAGCGAAAAGAAGGAACCACAAGTTCAATGGCTTAAAAAAACCTAAAAATCGCGGTTTTGCTATAGATGTATTCTCTTATACTATAATAAAAACGCTTATTTAAAAAAAAGAAAACTGTGTGCCCTGCTTCGTAACATATCCTTTCCAACAAAAACATTTCAATGCATCTCATGAACCCAGACAGGGAAGTTCGAGTTGTGCGTTCGACATATCATGAACTGAGAAAACAAAATAAATTTTCGACTTTTTCTGAAAACAGTTTATTTTTTGAATATGGAGTGACATAAATCTTCAATGACTTTTGAGAAAAACGAGGTACCGAATAAAAATTTTTGTTGTTTATGAAAGATTATATTACAGGCTTCTTTCCCTACATTTACCTTAGTTTCGATCATTCTAACAAGAAGTGACTTTCTTAACCAGAGCCCTAACTTAATGTTCTCTTGCTTGGTGAGTAGAAGAATAAGACTCATCGATGATATAGTATAAATACATGAGATTGCGATGAAAAGTTTTATTACTTGTACTTTTTTCTGAAAGTGAAAAGCAAAAGTCAAATGACAAGACTTTTATCAGACGCGATGATCATTAACTCACAAACACAGTTACTTGTTTCTATATTAGATCACATGCATGTTTCTTAGTCGAAAAAATGAATATCTATCGAAATATAGATGCAAACAATATTTCTTATTCATGAACCATATCCTGGATATTAGGTTTACTCAAAGCAATTACGTTGCTCTGATAGTCTAATGAGAATTACGGCTAAAATTGATAATATCTAGAACACTTAATATCAACGTTTTATGTACATCAACACTCATCATTGCTTGTGTTCATACATAAATGACATGATCTTTTTCGTACCATCAAAATTATCTCTTTGCAGTAACTGTATTTTTGTCTAATCTTTATTTGCCGTTTGATTGACTTAGTCTTCTTTCTGTTCATAAAATTTGAAAAAAAAACAGTCAATGTAAGATAAAATTTTAACAATAAATCCAATCTTGATGATCTTTTGGTCGACAAGCTGGTGGACAAGTATCGTTTGGATTCTGAGAACCACGAAAAGTTGCTTTAGTACAACATGGTCTTATACATCCAAGAAAACAATTGTCGGCTATTGGCCGTTGAGAAAGAAACGGCTGACCACCCAATGGCTCACAACTATAACTATCAAATATCAGTGAACGTGTTTTAACATTTTCCCAAATATTGTCCGAAAGAAATAGTTGATCACCAGCACCTTTATATTGTTGAGCAATTGATGGAATAAGCATTGGTTGAAAAATATGGAATAAATAATGACGACCACGTCCAGGAGCTGCACCCCAAAGTCCACCTAATATAGGTATATTATGTTGCCTATTATCTCGTGCAATATGGAAGATATATTTTTGCTGTTTATTAGA